>OZ010738.1:486860-956860 GCA_963932295.1 Tipula lateralis
TAGAAATGTTCTTGATATAATAGTATGGTTAATTTGATTTATTGAATTTGAATTAAATAATGTTATATTAATTTTATTCAAAATGTCATGTAAATCGTTAAAAATATAAATATTCACTAAAAACGAACTTAGTTAATTATTATAATAATAGCTAAAGCATGTTTAAATATACACCGAAATTGAAACAAACTAGTCCAATTTATAAACAGTAATGTATTAGCCATAATTATTAAATAAAAGACATTTTAAATATCAGTTTTCACGGTACACTGAGAGTTTGGTGAGTAATAGCTCCCGACGATTTTAATAGTTCCCCATGTTATATATATATATATATATATATATATATATATATATATATATTATATATATATATATATATATACATATATATATATATATATATATACAGGGTGTCCTATTAGTGACTGACACGAATAGTACGGTTAGATTTCTTAATCAAAGCGAAGACGACTTTACTTTTATCACTTCAGATTGTGACTTCCTAACCGTTTGAAGATGAGCCTACCAACGTAGTATCTTGTATTAAAATTAAATCAATATCTTAATAAATAAACATTTGTTTTTTGCCAGTCTTATATCATTAAGAAGGTGATAAAATTTAAATGAAGTATAACTTTTGAATATTTACTTAAAAGGTATTTCAAATTTAAACAAATCTTTGAAAATTGAAATTTTAATATGAAATTTTTAGTTTCTGTACCATTTATTTTTTAAAAATTAATCTACGACGGTAAATATTTTTTCTTGAAAACAAAGTTCAGACTCTTAGCTTTCAGAAAAGCTAACTATGTGTGAAATTTGTAAAATCATTTTATCTACCAAAATTAAAATTAAAAGTGAAGTCGTCTTCGCTTTGATCAAGGAATTCAACCGTACCATTCGTGTCAGTCATTAACGGGACACCCTACATTTATATATATGTATATATATATATATATATATATATATATATATATATATATATATATATTATATATATATATATATATATATATACACATATGATACAATGTAGAAGTTTGAATGCTTCGTTATGATCCAAATGACAATGTATATTGTTATGTTCTATTAGTAACGATGTTGACTCGTTCGTTACCAACAGAACATAATTAAATATCATTTTTACCTGAAAATTTTCGGTCGAACAAACTTTTTAGATTTATAATTAAATTAAAATACTAAATAGTATTTTACTGCTGTCCAATTTTCTTATTTTTGTGTTTTGTTCTCTAGAAACATTGTTACCAATCAATGTAAGGATTTTTTTTATTTAAAATACATAATATCAATGATCACTCTCAACAAACATTTATAGTTCAAAAGTAATAACAAACCATATCTTTCTTTCAACGGAAGAAGAATTGTATCGATATATTTCAAACGATACTAACCGATTCTATATACTCAGGTATATTGTTAGAATTGTAAGGAATAACAAAAATAATTTATTCAATTTTTATGCAAATCTTATAAACACTTATTGTTACCCGTAACTTCCTTTTATATGAATCGAATGATAAATGCGTGTATAATATTAATTCTATAGAGGATACATTATACGAGGATAAGTTTTTCCTGCCTTTTTAGAATTTTGAAATTTAATAAAAACCTATAGAACTGTGAAACATAAGAAGGTAAATAATTTAAAAAGTATCAGAAGAAGTTTGTTATGAATTTCTATACGTATGGGTGTACATTACAGAAGAAGAATCGACTGTCCCAAAATTAAACCTATAAGTTACAATTTATTACACCAGTGCGGTGATGGTGCAAAGAATTTTTTAGTGAAATTTTAACTATGGGTTTAGTTGAAAGATATTAACTAGCAAAAGTATATTGCTATAAAATCAAATGTTAAGCTCTCTAAAATTTATAAAAAAATATAGGAGCTTAGTTAATTTAGAGAAAATAAATCAAACGAGAGTAATGTTAACTTAGACATGCTACTTTTTTCTTATAATATTTAAACAGATATGTATTGCAGAAATACCCAACTTAGGTACATGTTTTATGTAATATAGAAAATAAAAATAAGAAAAATCTAATTTTAAACATAAACGTTAAAAAATATTCTATATTTAACTGATAAAATTTAATTTTAAAATGTGGAAATATTAAGCAATTATTCCCTTTAATTTGTTATTAAGTGTATTTTACCAAACCACTTCTTAAATAATAAATTACAATAACTAAATTATTTTTTTCCATCTGTATAATTAAAGTAAATCAGTTTGATTGTCCAACATTCGCAGTATTATAACCATGTTTTATAATCCGCGATTTACAATTGTGTCAAGACTAGATTGCAAAATATTAATTATTTTTTATTAGTAATTTCTAGTTTTGATCTCATTTCCATATAAAAGTACTTGTGCATATACAAATTTAACATTGCATGAACTTACTAACGCATATATCCTCCATATACACCCTAATTTCAATTACTAAGCTCCCTAATACAAAAATTAATACATATATTATTAAGTAGATCGATAAGGAACGAGTGAAATATCCGTTTATGCAAAATATCCTTATATATACTCGTATATTTAGGTATTATAAAATATAAATACACAAATTTAATTACACATACAGAGCATAATATGCATAAAAGTCATATAAGGTTGTATCATTGTATATCATTTCCATTGCTGCTTTTCCAATACATAACATATTTACTTTTGCAATAAATTCCTTATCATATATTTTATTTTAATATAAATAAATAAATTTCTATATACATTCTTAAGTTGGTTAAACACGACATAATATAACATGTACGAGTATAACATAATTAAATTATAGAACTAAATGCAATTCACGATTTTATCGCTAGTAAAACAAAAAATGTTCTTTGTTTGCGATTTTAATTTAAGATTTTTTTTTATTTGTATACATATTTCTTTATATGTGTTTAAGAATAAAATAAATTATTTTATTACATGATTAATTGGGTTTAATTTTCATACAATAAATTATATTTATAAACATATGATATATTGTATAATATATGGTTTAAAGAAATAACACGATAAATTAATTATTATTTCTTAGTACGTCATAATTTAAGATGATAAATTATGTTGGATCGGTTTTGGGGTTTTCGTCGTCATATTTAAAGATGGATATTATATTTTATAGAATTTTTACGAAAGAAGTTTTATTTAAGTAGTTATTTTACCTAAAGTAGTTTTATTTTAAAAAATGGAGCAGGTGCATTTTAAAAATTTTCTAAAAACGATTCAAAAACGAATGACAACCTTTGTAAAGTTGATTAATGTGACTTTACCTTAAATAATGCAATAAATATTGTTCAACTACCATTTAGATTTTTTGACTGGTTCAATTTTTAAATTGAATTTTGTATTATAATTAACTGAAATTTGCAGATGTTCTAATTTTATTTTAATTTTATGAAGAGCTCGAATTTCATAGTTCTTTAATATAGTATGCTTTGTAAAAATCAATTTAGACCTACAAACACAACAATTGATTCTCATATAAATTCAAACAATAAATATTTTTATTTTTTAAGAAAATCATTAGAATATAATGTTTATGTATCAAAAATGCTTTTGTTTTCGGGACATAAGATCCTATTTAAATAAATTTATTCTTATATATTTATACTATTTTACTATAATATAAGTACAAAAATAAAGAAATTGTACGTATACAAACATATATATTGTTAAACTTTTATTCATCTTAAAACAAACTTCAACAAAAAAAATAATGAACAACCGTAATCCTTTCCTAAAAACATCTTTATTCTAACCCAATCTCTTTTTATGATCTACTTTCTACGTTTTACTTAGTTTACTACAGAGAGATTATCAAAAGATGAACGTATAAATTATAAATTCCTTTAAAATGTCTGTCATCTAACAGCGATATATATATATATATATATATATATATATATATATATATATATATATATATATATATATATATATATATATAAACTTTTTATTTTATCTGAATTTGGGAGACAATAAAACATACGTTAGTAAAGAAATATGATAGTCCATCTAAATAATTTTAAGTAATACACCCTGAAAATAAATAGATCCACGTACAACCATAAAATTTAATCAATAGGAGTAGCAAAAATATCAATTAGATCATATGATGTTATCTTAACTAATTATGTCAAGCTTAACTATAAGGTCTCTTAAACAACCATCCAAATTCTTACTAATATAAGAGCTATTCCATAAAAATATAAAATGAAGATTATCGATTGTAACATTCTTTTATACCATAAAAATGGAAAAGTTGAACGAAAAAGTTTTTACATCTTTCCATACGATAAGATTCGTTTATCAATTTAAAAAACAAAATGTAAAATCAACATATGGAGTTAATCGATTGATTGGTGTAACAAACTTATAGATAAAAAATAAGTTTAGTAATAACGAGAACGTTAAACTATATATATGAGTCTAACATATATGTGTTTAATGAATATACATAATAAATTTGGCATTTTGTTCAATTTTATTTTGAGATAATAAAAATGATTTAATTTAATTAGTATTACTTTTTAATTTTCTATCATTTTCGTCGTTAATTATAGAACAATCAAAACTAATTTTCCAAGTATGAATAAAAAAACTGTTACATTTTCTGAATGTACATAAAATAAAGTAAAATATTTAATTTAATTATCGCAACGATAACGAAAATGAAAATGAACAAAATGACAAGAACAACAACAGCCAAGATAACAACACTTTAAGCCTTTTTCATTCAATAATTAGAAATAAAGAACAAAATGAAATAAATAAAAATAAAATATGATATAACCTTTTTCCCGACTGGGTTTGCTTATATTTTTCAATACACATTTTATTGTATGTGAAACATGGAAAATCTGAGATAACTTTTTCCATATTTATAAAAGAACAATTTACTCTTTAATTCACGGAATCATCACTTAACTTTAAATATAGAATCTGGTTTTATTATAATATAATATTTTTTAAAAGTGTTCTGCTCTCAGATAGAACATAGTTATGCCATCGTTTAGAAATAATAACACATCAAAAATTTCCAGTGTAGTAGTATTGAAAATTATTTTGAGTATAATTATTTAACATTATAATAAAAACTAAAATATAAAATTGTCCCAAAATGCACAAACTTTGGAAAGAAAAGTAGGTCATACTTAACACAGTGAACGATACAGTGAACGTCGATTTGCTTTTTGATCAAGACAATTAAATTTTATAAATAATTTAAGCTACACTTAACATAATTGTTATGTACATATATTAAACTAAGTATAAGTTTTGCGTTTAAGTTCCAATTTTCGACAGGTTAAAAAAACGGCTTAAGTATAAATAACACGTGCCCTTTGGTTATTAAATGATATATTTGAACAGAAATGAAAACGTTATAACTTATACTCGTAAAATGACTAAACACAAAAAATTCTATTCATCGCACAAAAAAGGTGAAAAGAAAATCCGTATATATCCACTTGACTGAAATTCAATTTGATAACTTTTCGTAAATAAAAAAAACTTTGCTGTGTACATGCTTAATTTATATATACGTTGAATTTATGTACTTACAAGGGATTATGATTATTCAACCTGTGTAAAAATTACAATTGTAAATTTGGGAATTTAATAATACACCAAACATATTTCGGTTAGTTCAAAATCTTAAATTTGTATATTTTTTTTATTAACTTTTAATAAGCGAATTATATAAAAGAGTTAGTGCTACAAGTATAAAAATGGCGTCCGTTTGTTTGATTATGTTAATTATGTTAATTAGTCCAAATTGCACTTTTGAAGATAAAGAAAATATAAGTGAAAAGAGATGTATTTTATTTGTTTAATTGACAGAATTTATGCCAACGAATTTCATATCACATCTAAAATATAAATCAAAATAATTTTTAATGAAAATAAGTTTGGTCTATCAAATTTTATAATTTATACTCTCAAATTGTACTAAAAATTTTGAAATTTAATGTAAGAACAAAGATTTTGTTTAGCCTAATATTATTGATACTTTAATTAATTTTTATATGTTTCTACCAAGCAACGTGGTGGTCTACACAAAATTTATATTTTGTGGCTGATTGACGACAACACACTTGCAAATAATGAAACAATTCAATAAGAAATATATATATATATATATATATATATATATATATATATATATATATATATATATATATATATTTATATAATATATATGTATATATATACATATATATATATACATATATATATATATATATATATATATATATATATATATATATATATATATATATATATATATATATATATATATATATATATATATATATATATATATATATATATCATCAAGATGACATTAATTTTTCAACGTGATGATAACAAACAATTTATTGATATGAAAATATTAATTTAGTACATTTCTAAATTTTTTTAAATATTATTAAATTCTATCATATACTCATAAAGTTAGTTAAAATTTAATTAAAAATATGTAACATTTTGATTACCGTTCATACTAATTCCTATCAATACACGTGTATTTAAAAATGGAATGAGGCAATGTTCCTTCTGTACATAACCATTGTATTCATTTTATACCAAAAATTAAAATCTATTGACAGTTTATATACATTTACAGAATTCCTGTACATACATTATATTTTATAACAATCGAGCTTTTCAAAAGTTTATTTCCTTTATTTGTTTCGTTCGTTTGTGTACATGCATATATATGTATGTAGTCAAGTATATCTACATGGTGTTCTGTACAGTTTGTTTAGTTAAAATATATTTTTGTCAATTTGATAATTCATATATGTACACAGTATTTTCCTTATCAAAACACACTGTGTGTCGAGTGGTTAACCTGATTTCTTTTGGTGTAGTGGTAAGTTGTTCCACTTCTCGGTTATTGAATGTTCTATCACGATATATAATAATGAACCATTTTCCTGACATGCGCTTTTCCCCTATGCATATAACAAAAAGAAAAACACGAAAACCAAACCGAAAAACTTTTCGGTTTTGTAAAATAAAAAGTCCTAAAAATATGAAGCAAAACTTGTTAGTAGTCTTATAACATTCAAAGTGATTGTTTCGTTCGCGTTTGGCTGTAGCATATACCGTGAAATAAATACGTGATTTATATTTTGTTTGGATTAAAATGAGCTTTCATCATCGTCACAGTACAAAGCATCACTATCCACCTAAAAGTCCATCAAAACCTACAGCATCGGCTAGTAGTAGTGGCGGAAGTGGTGCCAGTAGTAGTTATCAAAGTAGTTATTCCGGAGGTCACTATCGCGATCAGCGGGATCAAACATATCACAGAGATATGAGGGATCATCCGCGTGACTCATCGACAAGCAGCAGTCATCATCATAATTATAATACACCTAATCAAAGTCCACGTCATTTTACTTACAGTACCGAACATTTAACGGCAATCCCAGCACAACCATCACAAACAGTAAGTGCAAGCGGATCAGTAAAAACATCTGCTGCATGTAGTCTAGCATCGAGTCGGGAAAGCAGCACATCAAATCCGGCACCTTCGCCATATAAGTGAGTTTGTTAATTAATTTTGGCGGGTTAATTATTTAAAACTAATTTTTGTTTGATGGTTTATTTTTGTGTCCCACAGAGTGTTAATGTTAGGAGGAGCCGCTGTTGGTAAAAGTTCACTTGTATCACAATTTATGACATCGGAATATTTACATGCATATGATACAAGCATAGGTAAGTTTGTTTTTTAATATAAATGTTTCGTTCAAAGTGCTTAAAGCTCTCTAGCAGAACGAATTTAATTAAATTTAGTTTTACTTTAACTTACTATACACATATTACAAACATCATAAAAGAATTTTATAGTGTACAATATTTATTAAAAATTAGTTTATTCAACCGAAAATTTGAAAATTAGTTTAGTGAAGTGAAGTTATAAATAAAAACAAAGTTGTTTGGTATACAAAAAAGTTATTTACTAGATATATAAAAATGATTTATAATAGATAAAATAGTAATAATGATGATAAAGAATAAATGTTACCGATAAAATTCGACGACCGGTAGAGAAGTAGAACACCTGTTGATTTACACTAAAGAGATTAAAAACTTTTGTGTACCCCTCGTACCTAGCTACGTGTAGGTACACAATATACCTGGTTTAAAAAAAAATAATATTTTAATTTTAATTTACTTAAAACTCTTAACAAAAACGAGAAAAACTTAATTGAATTTTCATAGCACACGACATAAAAAAGGGAAAATATTTAATTGATTGGATTAAACATTATATATTATGTTCATACAAAATGTGTTCTTTGAATCTTTATACACACCGATCCTGAAAGTTAATAAAAGAAAATGTTAAGTGGGTTATTGAATGGTCTTCCGGAATTTTGGGTGATTTGATGCTTTTTTGTTTTCCTTTATAGTACGAGTATGTATATAGATATAATATTCAATGAATGAATGAATGAAATTCTTTTTTATTTTCAAAAAAAAAAAATCGAAAATAGCCACAAGTCTATTTACTCTTAATACGATTGTTTAATAAATAAACGTTACATAAATTTTGCATTGTACCAACAACTATGATTGGCCAGATATAAAAATTAATTATTTTTTTTTTACCATAAATACGAAATATTCTTGCATTGAGCTTGAATAACGAAAAAATTTAAATCTGAATTTATATTGACATAAGCAAAATAAATAATCTCTGATTTGTTGCTTTTTACGCTTAGTTGTGGTGGTGGTACTACATAAGGAAAAATGTGAAAGTTTGAAAAGAAAAAATAATTTTATAATATATAGAACAAACAAATTGTTGAGTTATTTTAAATGGTTTTTGCTAAAATGTGTCTGCTATAATTGTGTATAAACACGAGCCGCTTTAAGAACGCATTGATGTTAAATAGTTAAATTTTATATAAATCAATCTTTAGGATTTAATTTAATTCATATTGGATACATTGATATATTATCTCCGATAAATTAATTTGGATTTCAATATACATACATAGGTGTGCTAGTAAATTATTAATTTATAATAACAATTTTAAATTTATAAAAACGTTACAAAATATTATACTCTTATCAAATTATCAAATTTTGTATCAAAACCAAATCAAAATTAAAGTGAAATTTATATTTAATTTATTTGTAAATTTAATTTCGAAAATGTTTCAGCCAATCAAACTTCAACGTAATTGTATTTTTAAATACCTCGGTCGTTGTAAAAGTTGAAGATTATCTACGATTACCGGATGACATAAAAAGTGATTGTGTGTAAAAATATTCGTTGGACTTGACCAACTACAATGTGCACCAATACGCTAAATTGGTTCGTAGTCTCATTTGCGACGGAGTTAGCGCCGTTTACGGCCTCTAAGCCATAGATTATTTATTATTATTATTCTAGTGGAAAATCAAAATTCCATCGATCTGTTATAATTCTTGGCATTATCGTATAGATTTAAATATAAATAAGTTATAAATGTCAAATTCATAGCAGGTTTACCACATTAGGACCCATTTTAAATATTTTTCTTATCATATATATTAAAAATGTTGTTCTGAATTATGTCAGGTGGAGATGCAGGGCTAACTTAGTTTATAAATTATAATAAAATTTTAGTTGGAGTAGCATTTCATTTGTACTTGTTATACGTTAGGCCAAAAAAACAAATTTGATTGTAGCATATAAAATACAAATTGTACTTTTTATATTTGAATGAATATAATAAAAATTATTATGATTTAATTATAATGGCAAATACATATAATATAATCTGAATATACTTTGCTAATATATTATACTTTGTATAACCAACTGATAATTATCAATCAACCAAGTAATATATTTTATTTCAATATTATCTCGCTGTTATATAATATGAGTATTGTAATCAATACACCATGTACATATACCCATAATTTAATTTATATTTAAAATTAAATTTTCATGATCGATTTACTTATTAAAAATTTTTATTAAGCTTTTGTGTAGAGCAGCCACGATGCATGTCCACAGTATAATTTTGAACTTAAATGTAAGCAAATTTAGTGTAATTGAAAGGTGGTAGTTGGGAATTTATTCATTAACAGATTTCTATATGACAAAAGTTAACCGATATCTTTGTCTCTTACTTCAAAATATAAATGAAGATTTTAAATTATGTATATATATATATATATATATATATATATATATATATATATATATATATATATATATATATATATATATATATATATATATATATATATATATATATATATATATATATATATATATATTCATTTATTTATACGAGAAAAAGACGAACATAATTTGGAAAATAAATATTTTCTAAAATTTACGAAATATAACCCTAATGATAAAATTGACAAATGAACACATTGCATGTTAAGCACGAAATATTCATCAAAACTTTTCCTGAAAAACTTTCAAAAGTGTAATGTCAAAACTAAATGGAATGAAATAAATAAGAGTACAAAACGTAGAAAAGTTATTAGAGTGGAAATTGTTAAGTTCATCAAAGCTTTGTTTGTTTAAAATATTGTGCAGAATAGCAGTTTTGTCAATATCGAAGCATATACGACTGGTTGTATGAGTATATGAATATGACCCCAATTTAAATTAATGATTATCAAATTTAAAATAATATTTTCATATATTCATACTGAAAATATCCTGTTGTGGTTACTTTAAATTGTAATTTCTGGAATTCAATTAAATTTTTTGGAAATATTTACATAGTTGTAACTGTAATATATAGTCTGATATGTATATATTCTCATCACTTAAATATTAATATAAATTATCGAAGTATTTTCAAAATACTTCAATTTAATTAGTTAAAATTTAACATCATTTGAGTGTTTGGATTATTGCAGTTTTTAAAGGACAAAACAAATGTTTATTTCTCTATATTTCTCTTATTATTGGTTCGAGCATTACACAATGACCTAACTAGTAATATGAAAACTCAGAAAAAAATATCACATGTACTAATTCATTCTGCTTCACTGGCTATTACTTTAGTAAATGACGCACAACAGTAAATATTTTTTGTCTAAATTAAACATGTCTAAATTGAATCATATGAAATTAAATTCAAGAATGTGGAAAGTAGTCTTATGCTATTATTATGGTTCCTATACATAAACAACAGTGTTCTACACTCAAATTTTTATACATTATTATTATTCCAAACATAGATTTTTAATAAAATCGAATAACTTATATGATGATCAATTTTATTTAACATCACTACTTTAAATTCCTTAATTTTAGTTCATAAATATTAATATTTATCACGTGATAAAAATACCTAAATTTAAATATAATGTCTTCAACCCTTTTTGGTAACAATAATTATGAATCAAAGGGAAACTTCTTTTTTTTTTAAATATAACAAAATAAAGGTCAAGAAGCACGATAAAAAGAAAAGTTTAATTAATGATAATTTAATATAAGAAATATTATAATTTATTTAATAATAATTAATATAATAAGATTTTTTATATTATGATTTATCGTTCTTAATTAATATTATATAAAATAAAAAAACTGAGAAATTTATTTTCATTTAAATTATAATGCGATTATAGTAAATTACTTTTTTAAAAATAATAAATTGCTATTAATAATACATTTATAAAAATATAAAATGACTATAGGGATGTGCTTTATATGACGGTTGAATATTTTATCACATTTTTTTAGGTATGGAAATGCATTAATTTTATTCAACAGTCATATAAAAGTATGTCACTTTTATGATCTGATAAGTATATACTGCGGATACAATATTTGAGTAACATTTTCAGCTGAAACGAAAGGATTATAATTAATTGAATAATTTATTTGTTAGCTTTTATTGGATTTTCACATTTATTGTGGGGTTTGTATATAGACGTATTTTAAACAACATATGAATCTATTGTATTTGTTTTTGGCTTAGATGGTAAATGAAATTTACCAGCTAAAATAGTTATTGTATATAAAAACGTAAACAATAGAAACCGTATTTTTAAAATAAGCTTAATTTGAAGTTATTACATAACACTATATATTGCATACTAATTCTTGATTATATTTTAAACATATGATATATTTTATGGTAGAAAAGTATAATTTTCTATTTTTGATATGATTCGTCTAGATATGTTTTTAGAAAATTTTGTTAATCTTCCTAACCAAAGTTCTTCAACTTTATTTTCGATTGAAGTGGAATTGTGATAATAACAGAAAACATATTTTTATTAATATTATTATAATCTAAAATAGTTCTTCGAGTTATTGTGCTTAGTCGAGACTTTTTCTTTTAAAATGATTTTATCACATTTTTAACACACGTTACGACATATATCAAAATGTAGCCGTCCTTATATCAGTGACTAATTAGTATAACACTAGAAAAGTTTTTAACATATTTTGTCTTTAAGTTTTAGTTTATAATAATCAATGATTGTACAATCAGTTATTGTACTTTCGGTTGTATTGAAAATATTTCCCAAAATATATGGTTTATAATTGAAACAAATATAATTTTTTATCAGCTGGAGATAGACATTCGTATAAGTGTTTCAATTAATTTTTATGTCGATAATATTTTGATATGTGTACTTAAAAAAGACATATTTAATTAATTAATTCCACCCACTTCCTAACTTACACATGAGTAAAATACAAAAAAAAATTAAATAGCATCTATTTCACATCATTTCTCCACTTATAAATATTCATTTAGATCTATCTAGAAAATAAATTTATTTTTAGATATATGTTTTTGTATTTTCGATATAGGTATGTATGTACAATTCACGCTTTCTATAATTTTAACAAAATAGACGAACAAAAAAATTTACTTAATAAAGACAAAACATTATTTTTGTGGCTTCACCAATTTATTTTGTTAACTAAATGGAGAAATAACAAAAGAAAGAATATTTTTTTGGGATAAAATTAAATCACGAATTCCCATCCCGCGAGCTATCATCACATAGCTATTTTATCTTATGATCCCTCAACAAACATTGATAAATTGATAAAATTTGAAATTGAATACTTGTCGAATATATGTCGAAACTTTATATTGTATTTACGGCTATATTCTCGAATACATAAGAAAAAGTTTTTTTTTGTCGTCAGATAAGTAAAAAATAAAATTATCAATGGACTTATATTTTTCAAAAAAAAAGTATTTAAAGTGAAAATATTTTATATTTTTCAAATCTCTAGATAAAGTAAAACTTTTCCAGCAAAAGGCAAAAATTAAAAAATCATGTTAATTATTTATACTCATTTTTTTATCAAATTTTTTGTGTTGATCAATAATTGAAAAGACTAATTGGAATTAGTCAAAACTTTTAAAAAATTTTTGGTGTTTCATCACCAAAACACGAACTTTAGTTACAAAAACATAACCTGGAAAAATAATTTAAAGTTTATATATGAAATAAAGTTTGTATTTACTTTAATTTACGACTCATTTCATATGCTGCACTGTGTGTATATTATCAATGTTAAGTATAAATTAAAAATTAAATTATACCTCAAACAATCGTTCTATTTTGTTTGCATGTACCGTTTTCTGTTTATCTCTAAATATATGATTAAGCTTAATCCACATACGAACAAATTTGTATACAGTTTAAACTCTAATTTTATTATTTTAATATCTAACATAATCTCACAAAAAAATGAAATTCTTTTAAAAATGAAAATTTATCTTTTTAATATTGTTAAAGAACCTAACTAGCTATAGTAGTATAAACGTAGATATAAAAAGTCGATTCAAGCAATTTATATTAGCACCCGAAAATAAACAGCTTATATATGTATGATGTTTGTTTTTGGGAAGCTTGTGTAAATTTTCATCGTACATCTACATTTTGCTAAAAAATTTCAAATAGTCAGTGTGGAATAAAGAATGTCGAATTTAATCAATATCTATCTATATTATTATCCCTGTATCTGATACACACACACACACACACACATATATATATATATATATATATATATATATATATATATATAATATATATATATATATATACTACATATAGCTATGTAGATCAATAAATGTTATTATTAAATTTCTGAAACATATATGTATATATAGTAAAAAGATAAACATTTGTATTTATCAATCATCATAATCGAAATTGCCTTACCGTATGCATACAATCCAGATTCAACAATTTGACTTTCGACTGTACATTAGTTTAAATTCACATTTCTGGGCTTCTATATGTGTATGTAAACTCGGATAGTAAAAAGATTTTGAGATTTTTTAGTAAAATTGATTTTGGGTATTTTCATGTTCTCGTTATTTCTGGTTTATTATCTATCATTTTAATGAATATTTTATAAGGATCCTAATTGCCATTATAAATGAATAAATAATAAATGTATGATACGAAATAATTATTGCGTTAGTCTAAAGTTAAATATTTTGTTCGACTCAAAAGTTCACTGTCCCACATTTGACTTAATAAATAAAAAAAAATCAAAACTATTTCCACAAATAAAGTTGTTTGTGGGTTCTTTATAAAATTATTTTGGTCATGTTCCAGAATAGTCGATGGACTATAGCCAAAAACTGGTGAAGGAAATATATCAATTATTATGTGAGCCAAATTGTAAGCTGTTAAAATATATCGCTACGATCATTCTCAAACTTATAATATATATATATATATATATATATATATATATATATATATATATATATATATATATATATATATATATATATATATATATATATATATATATATATATATATATATATATATATATATATATATAGAAAATATTTTATTATTATTTTATTTCATATTTTATATATATAGAAAATATTATATGTAGAAAATATTTTGGAATTTTTTGCATAACTTTAGAATTTCGTTTTTTTCTTCAGGATTTAACTTATCCGTTCGGATTTTTGATTCGATATTGCATACCGTGGGATTACTTGATATATGGAAATTAATCTCATGAAAATGCTGATTAAATTCGCTTACTTTGATAGGACTCAATAGACAAAACTGTTTGTCTTCCGAGCTCGTGTTCATAACTTCCACTATTGATTTGTATGGTGAGCTCGTTTTATATATCCCCTCTTGTATTTCTAAATTATTTATTAATGTGAGATTATTTATATAAATGTTTCCTTTCCCTATTGTTACAGGTACTTCTATTAATTTTTTCGTTTTCCCCGGTACAATTGTACTGGGCACGATTGATTTTAATTGATTATGAATTTTTATTGAAAATTTTGGTGTTTCTAGAATATTTTTTGTTATATTTATTTGTGCATGAAGTTTTTGCAAGTTTTCGTACTCTATTAGGCCGTCAAATATTTTATGGAATTTGAGTACGTAAAATTTAAGTTCCATCGGAATTTCGTTAAATCTTTGTATTATTGTTTCGTATTTTATTTCCGTGGAGGATAATACGGCTTGAACAGTAAATTTAACTTCCCTGGTTTTGTTTATATTAAATAGATGAGAAAATTTTGGGTCGATATATGATTTATCGGCACCTGTATCGATTAAAATTTTTAATATTTCTTTGTTTATTGTTAATAGAATGAAGGGCAAATAGGTTTTCACATTAATTTTATTTAAGTATTTGATGTCAGGTCTGAGGCATCGTCTATAAAATCCTCATTTTGCTGTTCTGACTCAATATTATTTATATTCTCCTGTTTTATGAAAGTTCGTGGAGTAAATTTTTGACTACGATAAGGCTGTTTATGATGTGGTTGATATGATTTATCAGTTTCTTGCTTAATGTTATTTTTATCAAATTCTGGTTTTCTATCAAACGATTTCACTGGCGTTGATGCTCGTGTGAATTTTTGATTAAATTTCGGTTTTTGCTGGCTTGTTTGTTTCAATCTTTGTATGCTTTGCTCCTGCTGCACTAACGAGTATGCAGTTTGGAGATTAGCTGGTTGAGATGATCGTATTGTACTTCCTAATGGTTCTGAAAGACTTGCCATAAACACCGTTAGGCCAGTTGCCTGATGTTGTTTGATCAGTAGATCGGTTGTAATTTGATCAAATCCCTGTGTTTGGATTTTATTTGACAACAGTGTGAGTATTGATTAAATTTTCTCAAAGAGCTTGTGTGGCTCTAAATTTTGTTTTATTAAAGAGAATAACTCGAGTTGCAAATTTTCAACAGATCTAGTGTCGGCATACGTTGCAATTAAATGATTGCGTATATTTTGCCAATCTGATATAACATTATGTGTGGTTAAAGATTGACTTGCCACTCCAGTAATTTTATTTCGGATGTTTTGGATAATTATTTTGTAGCTAGGTAATGCTACCATTGGTGCACATAGTTTGACTACTTCATCCACCGAATTTAAGAAATGATAAAGTTCATCACGTTTACCAGAAAATATAGGTAAATTTTTTGTGATAATATCAACTTTAAAATAGTTTAATATTTGTTCCTGTTCGTCCATTGCTTTTGGCATTCGAAGCTCGCAAGAATTTATAACTATTTTTGGTTTAGTAACTTGTTTTTCTTCTTCGCGTTTTACTTTTTCAGCTAAAAATTTATCTAACTTGTCGGTACTGTCTTTGAACGTTTCTAAATTTAATGATTCGACTTGTTTACTGACACTTTCACTAGAAGATTTTTGTGGGGTATTATAAGGCATGAGTAATCAACGAATTTATATTTTAGTCAATTGTCCCCGATTTATACAAATTTTAATATAATATTTCGAAAGATCCCGATTTTAGGTTTCAATCGTTTGTTCAAAAGGTTCCGATTTTAGGTTCCAATTGATTTATTTTTACAAGCGTATTAATACACTTGGGTTCACTAATTAATTAAATCACAATTTTACACCGATATGATAAATGTTAGTTTTATTTAGGAAAGTGTTAGGAAATACATGTGAATTTCTTACCGTATCAAAGCTATTATTGCAAGAAATAGTTCCAATTTCATCTCTATGTTGATCAGGCACAAAAACGCGGTTTTACTTTTCACGATATTTTTATTAACACTATGAGTTTTAATACTTAGGCAATTTTTTATTTAACTTTTAACTGCGCCAGTTATGGTGTTGTACAGCCGTAACGATATTTATTTGAGGTTCTGCGGTGTTGTGGAACGAAGCACCAATAAAAGATTACACAAGCACAACTTTATTCAACACAGTGGGACTGACTTTATTAATTATAATGAATATGGTAATTACAATAAATTTGCTTTATATACTGCTGACGAGTTACAATGTGTCATGCTAAATTTGGGTTAAGTTACTTTATTGCTCGATCGACATTATTATGATTATGAAATATTACTAAATATTTTATGTGAGTTCGATGTTCTGATGTTTACAAACTATGTTGGTTCGTTGCTCGAACAATATTTTATGACGTCGGACTGCTGATCGCATCATTTATGTGGAATGGCTTCGTCGAGTTCGATGTACGGTTCTTAACTATATATATATATATATATATATATATATATATATATATATATATATATATATTTATATATATATATATATATATATATATATATATATATATATATATTTATATATATATATTATATATATATATATATATATATATATATATATATATATATGAATCATTTTATACTTATCACCATATATCCTCTTTATTACATCAACTGTCATTTATTTCATGCCTAATTATTGTAATAGCCGCATGTAAAATAAAAAAAAATATAATCAATATTATTCGAATTAAATTCGTATTACATATTGTGTTGTATCCAAGCCCCCTGGATATATAAAGCCAGAATGCATACTCAGTTTTTGAAATGAGCTTTATTTAGTGTATCAATAATGTACGTTTTATCAAGAAACTCATTGCAACTTAGAGCTTTTAAAATTGGATTTCAGAAAATGACTAAGAAAGGGTGAAATTAGAACTGAACATATATCATTTTTTTCAAATTAAAATAAATCACGATCAAATTTAATTATAAATTGATCTAATTTTTATAAATGTTGTGCTTTTTATTTCAATATAAACGATATCCTCTAAAATATATGTTATTCGCTCTAATTCTCTCTTGGTCGTACGACGAAAGATAAACTCATTTCTAAATAAATTTAGAAAAATAATATTGACGTAAATACACATAATTGAACGCGAAAACTTAAACAATTAATAATTAATTTATGTAAATGATATTATGTATTTGAAAAAATTAACTAAAACCGAATTTATAAACATAAATCAGCTCAATTTTCAACATGCAGTTGTATATAAATAAATAATATTATCAGCTGATCAATGTTTACATTTCAAAATGAACACATAACCTAATCACAATTTTTATTTTGCTACAAATTTATTCACAATCACTGCACAACACTACACTATATTCTCAATCCTGAAATACATCGAATCATTAAAAATGGTTTATTAATGCTGTATCAACATAAAAATAATATTTAATTGCATAATTATGCATTAAATACAAAACCAATTTTCATATTGACATAAATGTCATAACAATGGGAGAGAGAGAATATTTTTTTATATTGAATGATAGTTCGATGAAATGCCATTACTAGCGTTGCTGTTGTATAAAAATTTTGCAAGCCATTCATGTTAAAATCATACATGTGTGCATGTAATCATTAAATCTAGTTAAATGAGTATAGTGTATATGAGATTTTGTACATTGGTATTGTTCATTTTATACATGAAAGCAAAACAAAAATTACAATACAACTTAACATTTAATGAAATTGATTTGTTTGGTGTAAAGTGCCATTTTGATTTATTCTCTTTGTGAGCATACTTAAAATAAAATATAGTTCTCGTAACCTAACTATGTATCTGTCTCTGTTTTCATTTTAAGTTATTAAAATACCATATTTTCATTTAATGAATTAAGGAAAATGGAAAAATAAATCGAAAAATGATCAATTTCAGGATGAAAATTGAATTTTCTGTTTTCAATTGAATATAACCTAAGTTAAATTTGAACTACTTTTCATTCAAATATTTACTATATAGTAAAGCCTTACCTTTCATACATTTTGTATGAAACTGGCGTTGATTTTTGTATTTTTTGTTACACTAAATAAAGCTCATTTTGATCATTCTTGCTTCTATTAATCGAGATTGCTTTGATAAAACTGACCTTGATTTTTGCATTTTTTGTTACACTAAATAAAGCTCATTTTGAACATTCCTGCTTCTATTGATCAAGAATGCTTTGATTGTATATATTATATAGGTTTTATTAACTATAAACCCAACTAGGTTTAATGAAATGAAAATTATATTTAATTTAACATGATTAGGATTACCTTATATAATTATAACTAAGTTTATGTGGTTTCAATTCTTTATACAATTCTTTATAATTATTTCTTTATTTGTTATATCAAACCTTGCTTATAGGCATGTCTTTTGATATGATTTTATTTATTCATCTATTAAAACAATTAAAACTTATAACAATTAAATTGTGCTTAAAGTAATATGTAATCTGATAAATTTAAACAGTGATGGGATTGATATAAAACAATGAATAATTATTCAAAATTAAAATCGATTCAATATACATATTACCAACTGAAATAATTAAAATATTGCAGCAACTCCGCAGTATTATTATGATTGAAATTATAAAGAAAATAATAGTACATATGTGCATACACATAGAATTTATTTTTAACATTTTTCATTTATAATTTCTCTAAAATTTTTGTTAAACTTTCAGTTTTATTTTAATAATTTTTGTTGTATTTTAATAAATAAGAAATGTATATATATATATATATATATATATATATATATATATATATATATATATATATATATATATATATATATATATATATATATATATATAAATGCCAGTTGTTTGTTTTTCTAATAAAATTAAAAGTGTAGGCATTGAAAAAAATTGAACTGTGCATTTCTCGAAAATAAAGATTATTTGAAAACATAAAATTTATAGAATCTCAAATTTAAAATTTTAAGTGAAAAGATATAGTTAGAAGTTTTTTACACTTTTATAAAATTAAGCAACCTTTAATTGATACTTTTTAGTTGATACTTAAAATACTGTATTTTAAAACAGCTATGTATTTTATATTTCCAAAACTGAAATTGATATTATATTATTATTTGGTATCTGCCTAATTTGCAGTTTAAATAAAATGTGAATTTCGGAAATAATATTTGCAATTTTTCATACATTATTTTTATATTTATTGTTTCTTTATTTCAAGCATTAATATTTTGCAAAATTTTATATATTGATTGAAGATATTATTATAGAAAAAAATCAAGATACGTTGTGTTTTAATTGAAACCTCTGTTCCATTGTTGGACCTTCAGGCTAAATATTTGTTTTGTTTTTGTGATGTTTTCGATTTGTTTGATTTATGTTCACTTAAATTATGTTTGTATTATTGTTTTTATGTTGGCCCAAATTTGCTTGACTAAAACGACCGAAAATGTTTGTTTAAAAATTAAATTATTTATGTTAATGATGTGTTTTATTTTTCAAGTTGTCTTTTGTGCTTTTCAAGTGTTTCTCGGTTAAAACTTGTATCAAACCTTAGGTTAGATGTAGTTGAATTTGTGAACTCTCTTGCGTCAAAACCGCTTTTGTGGGTATTTAATGTTCATTCTGAATATAATTTAATTTATCTGAACAGTAACAGCTAAACCAAATCAGGTTGTAGATAGCGTTTTCGTTTATTTGGGTTCTTACATTTGTTAAATTGTGTCAGTTAATGGTCTCTTTTACTTAATATCGGAGGCATAATATAAATATTTAAGATATAAATACTTCCACACGAAAAAGTTGATTAATGTTAAACGGTAAATTATGTCGTGTGTAAACTGTAGACACAGCAAAGTATGGTTGGCCCGACCACCGCTCCGCGCTTATTTGTTTACAACTCAGTATTTATCCGGACTCAATACAATTTTTTATAAAAAATATGTAAATAATGGTTGTTCATCTTGAGTTCTGTCCAACAATGGAACCAGAAATTAGGTTTGTTTTTTTGTTTGTAGGTTTACTATAATCGGTGACGTCACATGTCAGCAGGTTTTAGTTTTACGTATGGAGAGAATATTATTTTTATAGTTAATCTACCCCACACGTAAAATTAAAACATACTAAAAAATGATAAATAAAAAATAAAAACTATGCACACACTTCCCATTTTGAGTACAAGCTCATTTACAATGGGATGAGCAGCAGGGAGAAAAGCGATCGAATTGTGCGTTTTTATGTTTGAATGTGGCAATTTCAACTAGTACTGAGTAATCGCTAATTCTCGTACTTTAATTTTCATGTTCATAACCCACTATTTAATTTCGAAGCTGGAACAACGCTAATCTACCCCTAATGTGGGATAAATTTAAGACACGCTTATCTACAAGCCTTAATTATAGGAATATACATTTTTATTTGTATAATTTCAAACAATTTTAGATGGATAAATAAAATTACTCTTGGTAATTTCTTTGAATACTTTCTTATACTTTTTACCAAAACACAGTCTAAAATAAACCAGTGTATTTTTTTTGTATTAAAAAACGTATATTATCTTAATATTTTCGGGCTTAAGTATTCAATATAAGCAGATAGAAAATTTAGTTGATTTAGGCAATATTTAACGATTTAAATTAGTATAAATGAGATCATAAAATTCTTGAGGCGTTAAAATACATTTAAAAATATTTTGTTAAACATTATCATTATTCAAATTATGGATATAATTTCTAAATAGGTAATAGCTATGAAAATTAGTTCTGCAATAGCTTTACAAATTAGCAAAATATGTTGAACAATTGCCTTTATACACAAGTATATATAGAAAATTAAGGTGTTTTCTACTAAACGTACTAAAAGTTAATTTTTATGTTCCAAGTTTAGTTTTCTATTTTGGCTAACATAAAACACCTGAACCAATTTTTGTAAGACGTTATACCATTAGCTGTCAAATAAAGGTAAACCCATCTAAGAAAAAAAATTTCATCTTAAATGTTATTTTAATAAAAAATGAATACCATAACAATACCATAATAATACCATAACACACTAAACAAAATAAATTTTGTAATAAAATCTCGGGTTTTGGAAGAATTTTTTCCAGAAACAAGGATCTTTTAAATATTATTATGATAAGAACAGATAACTAAGTATTATATCCTTAAACAGAGTTTTTGTTAAACAAATTTGGTTTGTTTACAAGAAATTAAAACAACGATTAAAAACTATTATCCTTTTCAACTGTACAATATACTTTATATAGTGAACCGTGTATAATCGAAAATACAAATCTAAACACAATTGTAGTAGTTTTTTACATATTTGTATGTACACATATTGTACATTAAAATACAAAAATGCTAGACTAAACAATCGAACAAAAAAGAACAATGGATGTAAAACGTTATTCGTGACTTTCATGATAGTTGGTTGTTAAAAACATACAAAAAAAACTAAATACTATTAAATAGTAAAAATTGCAAGTTTTTGTAGCATAAAATGAGGGTGTATATGGACTTTTCAATAATAATCATATATAAGACAGCAAGAATAAAAATCGATTAAGTTTTGTAAAAAAAACTGGTAAAAATAATCTACTTTGAGACATTCATTTTTTGTCGTCTTTCTTAAATTTTATTGAATTATTAGTGTTATGTATTTCTGCTAGATGCTGACGATCAATACGTTTTGATTTTCTATATCCAGCAAAGGCATTCCTTTGCATTTTTAGGTATCATGAAATAAGACCTTCACCTTTACCGTACTCATATGGATTCGAGTAAAATATCTTCAATAAATATATATTATATATATATATATATATATATATATATATATATATATATATATATATATATATAATATATATATATATATATATATATATATATATATATATATATATATATATATATATATATATATATATATGAATATACTCACCATACCATGAACTAGAATGCTGTCATTCATATTCAGTCCATACATACAAGTTTTTTCAATTTTATTATCTTCATGTTCAACCATCAGATAGCATATTTTTATCCATTCATATAGAGTGTGAAAATATTTTCATGTCACTGACATTTTAATCATGATGTTTTACTATTATATACATAAAAGAACAATTGTGTCTCATTGACTAGTTTTTATCATTCTTTATTATAATTTCATTTTCTCCACCATTTTACGTTTACATATATATTTTTTGGTTTCTTAAATATTAACGCATAAAATAATTGATGCGGTATTTGTCTATGTACATACAGTATTTTCGTTACATAATAAATAAGAATAATGAAAACACTTTACTCAAACAATCGATAAACAATTTGTATAGTTTACCATCCCACTGCATAGTCAAAATATACTTCGATTATGGAACAGCCCGAATCAAGCTTATTTAGCGATTTTTTTACTGACTTCCAATATTTTGTTCCTTTCAACTAAACATATTTTGATTAGATTTACTCAACAAACACAAAAAATTTACATTCATAAATATTAAAATATTTGGTTCTGTTTTATGCTTTATGCGTATATATATATATATATATATATATATATATATATATATATATATATATATATATATATATATATATATATATATATATATATATATATACGCGAACATAATATAATAATATATTTACGTTGTTTGTAGTTTCCCAAAAACTGAAAAATGAACAGATACATGAAATTATTTGCACCTACACCGGGGTTGAAGCAAACAACACAACAAACAGGGTAAAAGGAAAATTTTCTCTTCATGTGTATGTACTTGAGTTGACTGTTGTTGTTGCCCATTTTTTATGAAATAAAAAATATATGCATACTGCGAAACATATATCTACATAGTTTTTTTGTGTTTGCTAAGCTTTTTATAAATTGTTATACATATTTAACAAAATAAAAAAAGTTATTATTTTTAAAAGCTTTAATTAATTTTTTTCGCTTTTATAATATAAATATAGTAGGGACTTGTACTCCAATTTGTCTTTTGTATTACTGTTGGGAAATAAAATATTAATAATTAAAAAATATATTTCCGAAATAATTTAGTACAATAATTTATATGTATTTATAAAAAATACGTCACACAGATAATCCCAAATGTAAACTTCAGTTTTTGAAGTCTATGTCTATACATTTTCTTTTTATACCTTGTATATGTTAGTCGAGTGTAATACATTGAATGATGTCAGAATATTGAGGAAAGTTTGCAAAACTAAAGCTTTTACCAATTTTAAAATACGAGTTCGTTAATTTTCAAAAATTAAATTTTTATTCGTTTTCTTTTTTAGGTAAAGTTTAACTAAATTTATTTGAAACAATTAAATTTTTAAACTTTTTAAATTTCTGTTTATTAAAATATATAATTAATAATAAACATAAAAAATCATTCTGATATTCTTGCTTTCCGTGAATTCTAAGGATGTATAGACTTCATTCTTAAAAGGATTTGTTGGTCCAAATTTCATACCGTCTTTATTTTTAAGCAAAATTGTCTATATAGTTCTTTGTAATTAAGGAAGTAAATATCAAAAAAGGAGTAAATAATAAACTCCTATTTCTAAAATCAGGTTGGATTAAATTTTAAAGTCTAATATTTTATACAAGCATGTTAGAAACTCATGTAACTAGAAATCTCATTTAGTGATTTTTAATTTTATATATATATATATATATATATATATATATATATATATATATATATATATATATATATATATATATATATATATATATATATATATATATATATATATATATTCAAAATTTTATTTCGAGGCATAAATTCCTGAACTCGAACAAATAAAATTCCGTATACTAATTTTTTAGTTTTTCAAACTATGTCACAACCAGTATGTTGTTGTATTTGTTTTACTTTCTTTCCAATCAGCTGTAGGAAAATTAAAAACAATGTGAAAACATGCTAAAATATTTTACATTTCAGTGTGCCGCAAGCTATTTCATTCTTAGTATTTATTTATAAACCTTCTGTAAACATGTACACATACATATACAAATACATAATACATAAAATACTATTACTCTATATGGCATGTAAAATTAATCCCTTTTACAATTTTAATAGGCAGAAAGCTTAAACATTAAAGCTTATTGTATATGCGATAGTAATAAATTCTCTACACCCCATCCCTCTCATACATAATACATTTGCTTGATCGGTTTTATATTTCGATAAATTATTGTACATTTACTCACTCAAATAATCAATAAAAAGTATTTATTATTATTATACAGTTATAAAGTTTTGTTTTACAGTAGTAACGTTTATTAAAATAGTACAATAAATTATAAAAAATTATTTTTCCAATATTTATTATTTAAATAAAAATAAATTATACGTTATACACGTATATACAAACAACTGAAATTTCTACAAAGTATCATTTATTATACGATTATAGATAAATTATAAGAAAATCTGTAATGTAAGTCTAAATTCTCTTTCCATTCAACATGAATGCCGGTTTCCGAAACTTATAAAATACCTATTTTCTAGATCGTTAGCTAACCACATTTTTGCCAATAAAAAAAAATCAAATTTGATTGTGGTAATGTAGTGTGTGTAACACGCATAATCATTGAATTCGAATGGTTGATTCACAACAACAAGATGAGATATTAACACATTTTGAGCATGGTTTGACAAATTGCATTTCTTAAAGGAAGAAGTATTTTTTAAGTTGGTATCTTAATGCGAAATAGTTTCTTAGTTGCGCTATCTGTGTGCAATTTCTTGTCCATACAGAACGGTTCCGGTCCAATAAATGGCTGAGCCACACTGATCCGAATCAAGTCTTATTGATCAACATAAGAGTTTTCTTATTTCTGGTTGCCAAAGCAAGTCACAATTTTTGGTACAAAGTAGTTAATATTCATTTAAAGATTGGTCGAAGAATTTGATTTTAATATAATAAATTTTTTTTGAACTTTTAGTACAAAACTAAAAGAACAATCAAACTAATTTAAATATTGACCTACAAATATTATTCTAGGATTCGTTAATTTAAAGAATTAATTCAAGAATTTAAATTAAGTGCGATAACTTCTATATTTGGACAATCTTATCCGTATTTGCCGTCTCGAACGAATTCAATTTCCAACATACCATCGAATTGATTTATGTTTAGATTGATGAGACAGATACTCAAACCTCAATTTATTTCTAAGAAGTACAAAATATAACTTCTTTAACCACAATCTCAAAGAATAATAAACTAATATAAAAAGGCGTACGATAGTTTTGGGAAACAAAAACCCTTGACCATACATACCTACATCTGTTACGGAAGAAAGATCCAGTCGTTCTGTTATGTGTATAATGTCAATAATTTATTGGCTTTGAAACGACTTCCATATAGTTTGACTGTGCTATAATCATTTTTGAGTTTCTTACCACCCACCTAATATTGATGAACCTTGTAAAGAGGAGCCCAACGAACACATGCTCAAGTAACATATATGCTATTTTAAATTATGATTTTGGATAATAAAGTTCAACCATAGATTTGCTTAAAATTATTAATTTAATATACTCTGCACACATTTGTCATCTGCAACGAAGAATAGTTTTATTTCTTTTTTGTTCTGAATTTTAAGCAATCAAATATCTTACTCGACAATATTTTAAGGAAAAATTTGTAAAAATACGGATAATTATAGCGGAACCAGAACGGTTTTGTGGTTTTGCTATAATTATCGATAAACAATAAACATTTAATTGGTTTAGATATAACGATTTATTTATTGATTATGATAAAATTAAAACTGTAATGAATCTAAGGCGAGCTTTATTAGTGCAATAACATTTTTAAGACCAAAACCATAATATCGAAAGAAATCAAATATCAATTTTATAGGTCAATCAAAATATTTTACTTTATCAATCAATTCCAAAAATAAAAGTTCTTTAATAATAAAGAAATACTTCAAATGCCATTTTCATCACACCAATCAGATTCATACTATATACATACTCTTATTATAAGATTGAATATTATTTTAAGAACTCTTCAGCACAAACAATATAAAATTATTTATATATAGATTTAATCACAGTAATAATATGAAATAATGTTTCAATTTACAAAATTAGAAGCACTTGAGATTTGAGATGGTGATGACATACAAAAACGAGTATATTAAAATTCAACTATATATGTGTTTATCTCTTGACATTATTCTATAATAATAACGCACATAAGTAAATTAAAGATGGGGATTCTAACAGTAGAAGACACAACTGATTATAAATCTTATATACACACATGACTTCTCTAATTGAAAACTCGCACCGTAAACAAATCAAAATAAACAGTGAACACAAAGCTCATAAAGCGTGTTCCATTGTTCGACTAAATTTTCATTTTTTTAAAGTTGAGTGAATTTATGTATTTATTATATATATATATATATATATATATATATATATATATATATATATATATATATATATATATATATATATATATATATATATATATATATATATATAATAAAAGTGTTTTCAAGAGAACAAAAATCTGTATATGTGATAATAAAAAACGTTAATGTGTTTATGATATGGTACATATATATATATATATACAAAACGATATCGTTGCTCTTAAAATAATCATCCTGTCGTGCTGTAGATATAAATAATTTATGGTTGACTTAAATCATATTATAACAAATCCAAATAAATTCATTTTATTTTCACGGAAAATACTATACTTGATCAAAATACTCGTCTCGATTTTTATTATGTCGCAGCTCAAATTAATGCACTGGTGAGTTCGAGTAAGTTGAAATTTATTATAAACCGAGCATTACAAATAATAATAGATTTACATAAATTTTCACAAATACAAAATAAATGTCGTTCTGTTGTTTTTATTTTCGGGAAAACTCAATTTCCTTCAAATATGGTTACATTGTCTACATATACATGTACATATACTTGTACATACATATACGTAAAAGAGAATATTTAAGTAAATTTTAATTTACTGTATATACGTATTACAATATATGTATTATGTACATTTATACATAACAAGTATTTTATATTCAAAAACATTCATTGAAAATATGCTTGACATAAACATGTATATAACGAATAATTTGTATTGTTGTAGAATATTTTTTGGTTCGAAAAAAAAAATTCTAATCTTCCTGAATATGCCAATTCATGTATAACATTAATGTCAAAATTTATTATAACAATATGCTTATATATTATAGTTTATGTTGATATATGCTTAAATATTTATATGAATATGCTTGTACATATTATTTATGTATAAATATTTATTCCCATATCGAAATATTGCCTTTTCTCGTTTTTTATTGCAAAAAGGTTATGTTATGTTCAGCCAATTAAATGTAAGAATATATCGTAGATACACACGTGATGTCAACATAGATAATTTATAAATGTAATGTATGTTAATAGTAATTCTACAGTTAAAGTAGTTAAACTATTGAAATAATAATAAAACTTTAAAAGCAATCTACTTTTATTTAACTGTAATAAAGTCATTCGCAGCCGTTTGACAACTTTATTCAAAGCTTTCCATTTTATTAATATTGAATGGTTGTATTATACAAACTGCTATATGATTTTTATAAGATAACATATATAATAGTTGGTAAGCAAAATAACCTTAATTGTAACATAAATAAATTATTCCATGCTATTAAATCATTAATATCGATATTCTTATCTTAATCGATCAACCAAAAATCGATGTATTGTATACATGAATACCTACTGTGACGCATTAACTATATAGATAAAATCATATGGTAAATTATACACAATAACAAAAAATCAACGGTAATACTATAGCGCAATGTGTTAGCTCTAATTGGAATTGTCATAAATTTGGTTTATATCTTGATGTAACGTTATATACATACATACATTATTATCGAGAGTTATGTAATGTTATGCATACCGTATAGCACGGTATTCAAATAGTTATATATTAATCATTACTTTATTTTTTATGTTCAACATGCACTATGCATGGTTGCGATATAGTTTTGAAACCTCTATCATTTCTAAACTAGCTAGCCTAAACTGCAAAAAAGCTTTCATTTTTATTTTGTTTGGTTTCAAAACGATAAGCTTTAATTTAAACTTAACACTTCAATATTTTGTATAATAATGATTTGAACCAAACCTTCATTACTACTATTTATAAGCCACCGCGATTATTTTATAGTATAAAGATTGTATTTCCGAATCTTTTTATAAATTTGATTTAACTTTATTCATACTTTTATTGACTTTCAGGAGGAATTAGGTTGCACACTCGACAACAAAACTCACGCATCACTAAAAATGTATACTTACATTTTAAGTCGTAATAAATGCGTTCAAGCTTAATACTTGGAAAAGGAAAATCAAAGACTGCACGAAATCAGGACCATTCATTATATTAAGAGCCTTAAAGTACTAGTTTTCCGCTTGAGGACTGACTGATCGCACGTTTTGTTTAGTGACGGACGAGTTTTGTTTCTATAGCTCTAATCACCGAATAAGCTTAACACTCAGAAAAAAGAGTCCAGGTTCTGCCACAAAATAATAGCAGATTTTAGTCAATCTCACATATAGTGTGGTTTGATTTTCCTTCAACTTCATTCAATTCGGTTTAACGGCATAGAAGGAAAATTGGTTTAAATCTTATAGGTAAATTTTGAAAGGTGCATGATTTTTGCAGTTTAGTGCATCAATTAACACAAAAATGATAATAATAGTGATTAAAGATTTATTTTTAGTAAATAAACATTTGTATACAATTAAATGTGTATTGAGCAAAACATCTAAATAATTAAGCGAAGCTGCCAGTAAATATTTGTAGTGTCTTTGTGTATATACTATATACCACTAGTTTTCTTTTATATTATAAAATGTCAATATGAAAGTTAACACATTATGGGCTTTTAATATCAAATTACAGTTTTGTTTAATAAAAATTCTTAATTCATATAGAAAACTGGCACCAGATGTCGGTTATAATACAATTTCAAATGCTTAATGTGTGCTACACAGAGAAATACAAATTTTATATTAAATGGAATAAAGAATAAAGTGATTAGGTTCAAACAGAATAATAATAATAATGTCTATGCTATATAATGTGCATGCCTATATATTTGGTTGTTGTTCTATTTCTCGGAACAAACAATAAATGTTGAAATTATATCAAATATAATTATGATGATCATAAACATACATACAACATCTTTACAATTTATGTACTTTGTACAGACATTACAAAGACTACATATTATATATATATATATATATATATATATATATATATATATATATATATATATATATAGATATATATATATATATATATATATATATATATATATATATATATATATATATACATATATATATATATATATATATATATATATATATATATATATATATATATATATATATAGACATATATAGGATATATATATATATATATATATATATATATATATATATATATATATATATATATATATATATATGTATACTATATATGATGACATGTATATATTATCCTATATGTCCTATAAATTGTCCGTGTATGTAGAATAATGTTTTTAGGCTAAATGACCCTATCTAATATAAATAAATATGTTTACTCGTGCAAAGGGAAATCGTTTTTTATTATTAACAAAAATAATTTCAGGTCACTCATATAAAATTATACATATACGGCTACATGTAAGGAGATATACATACAAGTAAGGTGTCATTTTAAATGAATGATACAGTTTTCATCATGCTTGAGAAATTATAGTTAATGGTCCTATTCCATAAAATTCTTCTATTATTCTACGAGTATCAAAAATCTTCATAATGAATAGAATAAACAATGTTAAGTAAACGATATGAAAATGTAATGGGATAAAATCTGTGACTTATAAGTTATACGATGACTTAACCACACTAATATTTATAACAACCTTAAAGTTTCAACAAACATAGTTATATAAGTATTTAATCAACAAATAAATATAAATAGTTCAGTATTGCAGTATTTCAGCCAATAGTGGTCTGATAACACAATAATTCAGTTTGAATAATAATAATTTGTTGATGCCAATATATGATAAAGAATAAAAGTTAAAATTAAATCATTGATTATGATTGGACTTGGGTGACACTAAACATAATCATAAAGAACCCGTCGTTCTTTATAAGGTTAAAATTACACTTATTCTTGGTAGTTTATAGCTTACCATATAACTTAGGCCATGCAAATATGCTGTAATATACTAAAGTTTAATGTTGCCAGATAGATTGATTTGTTGCCTAAATATACTTTTAAAATACAAAAAATTTGATTTCGGTTTATATTCTAAATATTGGATAAATATATATTTTTGATAAATATCTTTAAGACGGTTGATTGATTTGGGGATATGTACTTAAGGTATAAAGATAAATATTTACTTTGAATAATGTCATGTAGTTATATTATAAAATTTTGGTTATAGTAACGATATGGACTTTTGAATTTGAAAATGTTGGATTCTTTTCGTCTGAAAACTGATAAATAATAAAATTTGGATTTTAAATTTCAAACCGAATATTTTAATAGTTGTACTAAATAAATTAATTTCTATAATAATTAATTAAAATTTTAACTAATAAAAGTTTAATGGTGATAGCTTTCAGACTATATTATAGTAAGGGATGTTTAGCATTTTCAAGGGTATATATACACAAACAGATACTTAAGTTTGACGCTCAATTGATCAAAATATATAAATAAAATTCTATTTTAAGGTTACATATTTCGAAATAACAAGATTTTTTGTTAATTTTATTTATACACCATCGTACTTCTTTTGTATATTCAACCCTATTAATAGAACAATAAAATACCAATCAAACTAATAAAAAATTGTGTAGAATGTTATTACCCTTTCGAATATATTGATGATAATAAATTGCACCTTGCTCTCTATTTTTATGGATATATCATGTAAATAGGTATATGTTTATTTCTTGTTCAGAATTTACATTCATTTAAAAATAGATTTCGGTAAGACACTCTTACAATGGTGACAAAATTTAATTAACATTTTAAATTATCTTTTCAAAAAAATCATCTTTTATTTATATCTAAAGTCAATGGTTTACTATTTGTTCTCCACCTAGACACTTCTTCGCCGTGGGTATAATCGAAATAATAATTTAAAATATCACGTTTATATTCGAAGGTTGCCACGCGAAAATCAACATTTTATCGATGTGTAAGAAGAAGGCTTATTTAAGTTCCAATTGTAAACACACAGTAGTCATTGTCAAGTACTTATAAATGTATGTACATAAAAAATATATCTTTAATTTATTATTATGTTATATATCTAGAATCTTTAGTATGTGTAGATCTATGTGTTACGTACTACTTAAAAAACAAAAGCAAATGACATTAATTTTAATTTGTCTCTCTAATTATATTAAAAAATTAAATTAAATATGAAATATAAAAAAACTCAATCATAATTTTCCATCAAGCAAAGAACGAAAAGAAAAATGTGGAAAATTATGTACCACTCCGCATGTACAATTAAAATGTATTAAAATATCAACAAAACGAATAATTAAACGGGAGGAGTTGGGTGGTTGGCCGACGAGATAAATTAAAATATTTTCTGTATGATTTAATTTGAGCTTTTTTCCCATTATTATGATACGAGTTTTTGTTGTAGGTCCTGCTATTGTTATATATGATTGTGAACACTAGGATAATATAAAATTTAATTGGGGTGACTTTGATTGTGAAATCGATTTTAAAGGTAAAAAATGGGAATATTCTGTAACTATAGAATGCACACGTAGTTATGTATCAACCACAATCTTGTTATATTTAATTATATAAAATTTCAATTAAAATTAAAAAACGATTATGTGTCTAAAAAACCTGTGGTGATTGATTTAATACGATTTAACTGCGAATCAATTTAAAAGCTATTAAACGGTAGAAAACAGAAAATAATAAATTATTTGATGAACATGTGTAACAGGAGCTAGATAGATTTTTCTCTTTACATCAATGAAAAGGTTTGGAGAAGTTATATAATATAATGTATAATATATAAAATTCAATTACTGATATATATAAGTATATTATATAACAATCAATATATATATATATATATATATATATATATATATATATATATATATATATATATATATATATATATATATATATATATATATATATTTATATATATATATATATATATATATATATATATATATATATATATATATATATATATATATATATATATATATTGTTACGGACGCAGGTCACATCTGTGATAGAATTGAATAACTAAATATTCGCAATTGTAAAGCAGTATGAACGATATATAGCATAAAGTCGCGAACAGAAAGCGTAGAATTTCAGTTTGAATTGAAACAGCGATAAATTAAAATCGGGAAAAGCGATAAAAAGTGAAAGTAACAGTGTTAAAAGTTAATTGTGGTGTAAAAATTAACTGTTCTGATTAATAATAACCGTTACAGTGAAAACAAGCACGAGGGTTTTTTATAATCCAGAGATCGAACCTTGAATTGTTTGAATCCTTACTAGGTAAAATCGTAGCAATATATATATATATATATATATATATATATATATATATATATATATATATATATATATATATATATATATATATATATATATATATATATATATATATATATATATATATATATTTATATTTATATTTATATATATATATATATATATATATATATATATATATATTTATATATATATATATATATATATATATATATATATATATATATATATATATTTATATATATATATATATATATATATATATATATATATATATATATATATATATATATATATTCGAAACAGTTACATATATTTTTACAACACAATTTGCTATATGTGAAGGCCATTAGGATATTTATGTCGAAACGAAATGTCTTTAACATCATAAAATGTCTTGTTTCATTTTATAATGGGTCACGTAAAGATGACGTTTATTATAGAGTAGAGTGGTTTTATTTGTGGAGTTCTGAGCGTGTCAATAAATTGTCGAGTTATGGGTATATGAAAACCAAATTTTCATTTCTGGACCATCATAAACACGGAATGTTATTAGTATCGAAATAAATCAAAATGAATAAAAAATAATTTTAAAAAAATAATTCCAAAAGTTATCTTCGATTCTTGGTAAAAATTGTTACATCTTTGTATATTCAATTATGTGTATCATGCTTAGTAATTTCTAGTAACGGGTAATTTTTATACACAAAGAAAGTAAGAATTAACTTAAAAAATATTGAATGTCTAAGATCGAAATTAAAATTTCTTGTGAGCTAATCTTTACCTGTGTATAGATCAGATTTCAGTGTAAAGGCATTGTGATATTACGCATAATATTTTCGTTGTTTTCCAAAAATGTCAAATCTTATTTTTGAAAGTATTTTTTTATAGATTCAATATAAAAATTGTAGTTGGGCCGTATACGGTATCCATATTTCGTGTATTAGTTTCGATCATGAGCCAGCTCTGCATACTGTTATAAATAATCAAAAGATGCCAGGTGGCATCTTTACGAGATAGCACTCTATTCGAGAGCGCTATACAATTCGCTCCTGATCAGCACGCAGAACGTAACTAGTCAGCGTACTCGCTGTCTTTTGATTTCATGCATAATGTCAGGAATTCTATTTAAATTACTGAAATTCGTGATTGAAAATAAATGGGTATGTGCCATCGATCATGATTCTTCTCTCAATCGTTATAGATGCCGTCTCTCATACTCATCCGCAAAGGTCCAACTTTCACATTCATACATGACAACAGGTCTGATCAGCACTTACTTAACTTATTCACATTTACAAGATACAAATTCAGTTTATCCATATTTGCAAGATATACAAAATCATTTAATTTTATAAAAAGTATACTATAATTTAAAAAATTAAACTTAAATATTAAATATTGGTTGTCACTTGTCAACAATTATGTAAATTTATTCAAACCGATCACAGGGCAAAGTTAACACAATAATTTAACTTTACATCCTTAAAGAGGTCAATTGGTGCAAGAATTAAAGTTGGAAGATCATTCTCAAAGTTAATAAGTTGCTCATGGAGTCTCTAGAGGCTGAAGACATCATTGACCTGTAACTATCAACGGTGTTTTCTATAAAGAGACATATGTTCAATATTTGATTGTATGAATTTTGGTTTCATAAGGACGGTGCTAGATGTCACAACCAATGAAAAGATTGGTTTATCGAGGAATACATTCGATAAACCAGTAGTTTTGCGTTAATTAATTAATCGCGGCCATAAAACTTGTGTATAAAGAGTTGGCCACCAAGAACGTTTGATCTAATGTCATTAGACTCTTTTGTAGGCCTATGTGTATAAAATGTTTATGAGAATAGACATAGAGCTCCAATCTTTTAGAAAAGTGAAGGAAAATTTCGACCAAACGGAGTCGTTGTGAAGGGCATTTGCAAGATATAATTTTTCATCAAACGTCAAATTTTTCGTCAAATGTCAACACTTAATTTTAATAAACAAATAATATATATTTTGAGAAAACGTGGTGTTTAATTTCAAATTAAAAAATCTTTTTATGAACTGGTATAATAAATTAAATAACTCAAGTGTAACTCAAATAAATATTCATCGAAATTAATTATTTAATGACCTAAAATACATAAGAAACGTAAATACTAAAATGATATTGATAGAATTTCGTGAGTTTTAGAACAAAATAAGATAATATTAACTTAATTTTGGGTTATCATTTTTTTGAGTCCCAAAGTCGGAATATGCTACGCATATAAAATTGTAAGTTTGAACAAGCAGATGAGAGAAATAACATAATATATTAAAATCGATAAACCACTCAAAATTCTTTTTCAGTTTAAATTCTAAGTATAGTTAAATTTTGCAATTATATAAAAATTAGTTTAATTTATTTGTTTTAAATAAAAGATTATTATATATTGTATATATGATGAATCTTCCACTCTTTATAAATTGATGAAAGTTAATAACATTTATTCGTATGGTTATCACAAAATTACAATGTTTTACCCAATTTTCTTATAAAGATATGGACATTTAAATTGTTTCATAAATAGAAAAGCGAAGTAAAATGGTATATCGACAAACTAAATTAACCAATCTCTATTCAAACACATACATACCATACATGAATATATGTATTCACAAATTTGCTCTGGTTATTTAAAGTGTATTTTCAAAAAATAATACGATGTCATCAAATTCAAAATATAACTATTATCATATAAATATACTATAATTTAAATTTGAATGAGTTTATTTTTATGTAAGTATGTATACCATATGGTACGTACGAGTAAACTAGGGTTTGAAAGTAAATTTCTTTATTGTCTGAAAAAATCCGAAAATAAGTTAAATCGACCAAAGTTATTAAACTCATTAAAATAGAATATTGTTTAATATAAAATTAAAAATATAATATACAAACTAAAATATTAACTATAATAATAATTTGAAATTTTGGCCATATTGTTTTACTATGTAAATCAAACAATATACAGGTTTTCCCAATCGAATTTCAATTAGTTTTTGCATATAGTAAAAGTTAAAAAAATTTAAATCGACCATTGGGCACATTACAAACTACTGTTTTTGCCACTTTCAAACGCGTACATATTTCTAAATTGGACAAAAAAAATATTACTGACTAGGTAGTATTAATTGGAATTTAAACAAACCAAAAATTGATTTTTTAGTAAAACCAGAGGTAAAAAATTAATTTAATTAAATTACCTGAATCGAAAAAAAGCTTTTATTTAGTACGAGATATCCAATTATTATATAAGCTGATATTTTTTGATATTAAAGCTTTTGGTTAAATACCAGTATATACACATAAAATTAAAAGGTATATAATATTAATGAAAAGGTGAAATCTGTCTGTATTCAAAATCGCCTTCCCTTTTTGGTTTTTAATTTTTTTATTTATGTCCTATTGTATAGTATGAGCCGAAGAGTCTCGTTCAAATCTTTTTTTCATTTCCCACTCTTTAAACCATTGCTTAATAAATATCTAATTAATTTATGTACATATATTCAAATTAAGTTTGCCTAATCTTAACGAAAGGAAGCAATGGGGAAAACTAATTAAAATACTGAATCTTGATTTGCAATTTCATTTCGTCGAGAAGAATTACGTGATACTTATAGTTTTTCATAAAAATTAAACCAATCTACCGTTTGAGATTTTTTCGCGTAGACGAAACCATATAGAAAGAAAACTTTTTTTGGTGTATCACCTACATATAATATATAAAATTAATTTAATTGGAAATAATTAACTTCTTTGCAAGTTCTTATTTTAATTATATTTATGTGTGTTTCCTATAGATACTCGAGTATGTAAAGAGGCTTTTCCTTTTAAAATAACATATTGAATAATTATTTAAAATCAAATTAACAGGCATACCTCTATTAAAGTTTTGTATTTTTCTTGAAGCATCCAATTGTAAAAATGTTCGTCTACTAAAATTAAATAAACTTAAAAGTTTTAAATTTGTTGTAAAAATATGTTTTTTTTTTCAATTTGTGCAAAGTGTTTTTGTATTTTCAATTGGCATAAAATAAAGATGAAGTTGTGTGTTGAGCTTTAAGAAATGCAATTATAGTTTCTCATTTAACATTTGTACTATAAGTTGTTATTGAAATAAAATTAATTGAATTATAAAAAATTTGGTAATTTATTTAAATGTTCAGAATTAAATCAAAAGCGAAAACCGTATAACAATTTAATTAACTATAATTGAATAAAACAACAAGTATTAATAAATAGTTTAGAAAAAATGTCTTTGGAATTTTAAATTTATATTTGTATGTTATTAGTACATTAATCCTGTATAGGTGAATGAAGAGGAAAAACTTATAATAAAATGATAATGAACTCTATATTTTGAATGGAAGCTTACATATATAGAACTGTGTTTTGCTTTGATTGACTTGCATCTGTGAAGCTCAGATTAAATTTGTTTTTTAGAGTTCATTATCCTTGTTATCTGCTATATGGATTCAAAACACAGCCAACTTCTTCACTGGTCACTCCCATCGGCATCCTAATGTAGGACACAAATCGATGTATTGATAAATGATCCTATGTGTTTGAAGATTAAATAAAAATTTTCATTTCATTACGCCATTATATTTATAAGTACGTACATAATCAAGCTGAATAGTATTTCAAATCATTCATTTTTTGATGCAAAAATACAGAAATTGTGTGAAAAGACGAGTATACTATAAATATATACATTTATATATATATATATATATAAATATATATATATATATATATATATATATATATATATATATATATATATATATATATATATATATATATATATATATATTTATATATATAATAGCAATTTATAAAAAATGGTATAAGCAAAGTTGTTTTTTAAATAATTTATATACAACACAGTACAAAGATGATGTATGAGTAAAACATCATTATGCATCTGGATGCTCTGTGATTTCTTATAAGTTTTTCGTCTGTTACATCTCCAGAGAAATTTATTTTTATCTCCTCTGCAGTTTTTCACCCTTTAACTTTGCTATTTTTATAGCAAATATATTTCGTTTTGAAATTCTTTGTTACAGAAACGAAAGATGAATAAAACTATTTTTCTTTTTCATCCGACTATATGTATATTATGTACATTCTTCATCTTCATTCTTTTGTAAAATATTAATATTAAAAAAAAAATTAATAATTCATTACAACTATTCATTATGTACTCTTAACTATTTTTGCAGTCTTCCTTGCAAGACACAATAAATATTTTCATTTTCTTTATGTAGATCGAATTAAATTTTTGTTTTTATTATTTTATTCAAACAATGCAACACACATACACACATAAAAACAATTATTTTCTTTTAATTAATTACAGAAAGTGATATCAAAATTCATCTAGATCGAAGTCAAGATGGTAACTTAAATAAAAATTGAACAAACCAATATGTGTTCCTTGTATATGTTACTTGGACAGTAGATTTTTGATTTTTGGCCTGCAATATGTTTATGATCAAAACTCAAAAATTAGCATGATCAACCGTAAACATTGTGTTTATTTCGAATAATTGTGTATTAAACTAGAATATTATTAAAGGTGTTCAATTCTTATTTTATTTTTATAAAATGATAAACTGTGCTACATGTTAAAATTTAACTCAAGTAGATTTCGGTATTGACCTGCTGACGATTGCAAAGATTTCGCTGGAACTGAGATCTTAATTAGGAAATTCTTTTATTTCCATATTTCCTGTATAAATCAAACGTTAAAAAACTAAAAGATTTCGTGAAAAGGAAACCGGTTTAGTGATTTCTTTGATAAGTCGTATAGTATGTTAAATTAGAGATATTTACTTTTCTATGTATGTACATCTGTATAAACGGATATAAGGATAGGATACATGGAAAGAATGCTCAGATTATATAGCTAAATATGACTGTACTAAATTAATTATTGATTTAAATAAGTACAAACGAATAAACAATGGATTAGATCATCATATTGAACGCGGGAAAACATTATTTAAATACACATGAGATGAGATGACACGTAGTTGTAACATAATTAAAGTACTCCAGTTTACTTGCTGTTGAGGATTACTTAAGATACATACATATGATGAAACATATAACATCGCCTTAGCTTAATTACTACAACCTCGTACTAATAAAACTAGTTAACTCAAATCTATAAAGTATGAATTTATAATTAATTTATGTGTATAAAGTGGTTAGATAATGACTTTCAGGTGGTTACTGTTGCTAGTCTTATCTATGACTAACGCATCTTTAACTTTTATAAACCTTTCCGTGTTAAAGAGTAGACAGGGAATGGACCCGCATATTTTTGGAATATAACCCTTCAAGGATTATGTTTTTGATATTCCAGGATTATGGTAGCATCACTAGTTACGCCATATCATATCATAATTAAACTAGAATATAATTAAAAAAAAAAAAAGAAATGAACTTAATAGTTCAAATAGGATTTGTTGTTTTGAAAGTTGTATTAAAGTGTTTAAATATGTCATATATGGAACTTTAACATTGGCTGTTTTTTTATGGACCTCTGCTCTATTATAAGTAGTTGCATATCTACATAAAGAACCTTTAGTCAATAAATGTTTTATATAAGTAATTAGTGTTATATATCTATATAATATATTGTAAAGACGCAAGTCGTCTGTGTGTTTCATTCGTTCTAATTAACTTTAGTAGTTAATTTTATTTATTTTCTTCTTTTATTTTTTGGTAAATTTTTAGTTTATTTTCCTTTACTTAGAATTGATGTTAGAACATTTTACGGGCGAGATAAAAATAATAATAGTAATGACAATAATTACATCTTAACGTCCATTTAATTGAATTTATTTTCTCTTGTTAAATAATATGTATGAATTAAATTGTATACAATGTAGAATTATATTTTTGAGGTAGTGCGTGTGTGTCATATAAGATTAATTATATACGAGTAGTTTTTCCCTTTTATATACTACAAACATATACATATATACTATATAGTTTTATAAATAAACCAAGCAATTAAAATCTTTAATTTATTGCTATTTTTAATTTCGTTCTAGATGATGATACAGGTGAAAAATCTGTGTCTGTACTATTGAGTGGTGAAGAATCAGAGCTAATATTTATTGATCATCCACATAACGAAATGATGCCGGAAAATTGTATTGCTACATATGATCCACATGGATATTGTGTAATTTATTCGTCAGCTGACAAGAGTAGTTTTGTACTAGCGGAGAAAATTTTACAAACACTATGGACATCAGAAAATATTGCACAAAAAGCGGTTATATTGGTTGGTAATAAAGCAGATTTAGCTAGAAGTCGAGTTATAACGCCTGAAGGTGAGTGTTCAAATGAGCTTAATGGATATCAGTTAAAATTTCAAACTATACATTTTAAAAAACATCTGTTAAACAAAATTTGATCTTCTCTCCGAAATATTTAGTTGAGCTCGACTGAATCTTTGACTATACCTGAATGTGATATACAATTTTTTACAGATTACTGAACAATAATATTCATCGGGTCTTTGCATGATTAATTCAAAGCCCCCTGGATAATAAAGCCAGAATGAATACTCAGTTTTTGAAATGAGCTTTATTTAGTGTATCAATAATGTACGTTTTGTCAAGAAACTCATACGAAACGTACAAATTTCATTTTAAGTTTTTTACTATTGCAACTTAGAGCTTTTAAAATTTTATTTCATAAAATGACTAAGAAAGGGTGAAATTAGATGTGAATATATATCATTTTTTTCAAACCAAAATAAATCACGATCAAATTTAATTATAAATTGATCTATATTTTTATAAATTTTGTGCTTTTCATTTCAATATAAACGATATCCTCTAAAATATACTTTCCTCGCTCTAATTCTCTATCGGTTGTACGACGAAAGTCAAACTCATTTTTAAATAAATTTTGAAAAATAATATTGACGAAAATACACATAATTGAACGCGAAAACTTAAAAAATTAATAATTAATTTATCTAAATGAAATTATGTATTCGAAAAAATTAATTAAAACCGAATTTATAAACATAAATCAGCTCAAAAGATATTTTCAACATGCAGTGGTTAATAAATAATATAATCAGCTGATTAATGTTTACACTTCAAAATGAACACATAACCTAATCACAATTTCTATTTTTCTACACATTTATTCACAATCACAGCACAACACTACACTATATTCTCAATCCTGAAATACAGAGGAACATTAAAAAAGGTTTATTTATGCTGTCTCAACATAAGAATAATATTTAATTGCATAATTATGAATTAAATACGAAACCAATTTTCATAATGACTTAAATGTCATAACAATGGGAGAGAGAGAATATTTTTTTATATTGAATGATAGTTCGATGAAATGCCATTACGATCGTTGCTGTTGTATAAAAATTTTGCAAGCCATTCATGTTAAAATCATACATGTGTGCATGTAATCATTAAATCTAGTTAAATGTGTGTATGAGATTTTGTGCATTGGTGTTGTTGATTTTATATATGAAAGCAAAACACAAATCACAATACAACTTAACATTTAATGAAATTGATTTGTTTGGTGTAAAGTGCCATTTTGATTTATTGTCTTTGTGAGCATACTTAAAATAAAATATAGTTCTCGTAACCTAACTATGTATCTGTCTCTGTTTTCATTTTAAGTTATTAAAATATCATATTTTAATTTAATGAATAAAGGAAAATGGAAAAATAAATCGAAAAATGATCAGTTTCAGGATCAAAACTGAAATGTCTGTTTTCAATTGAATATAACCTAAGTTAAATTTGAACTACTTTTCATTCAAATATTTACTATATAGTAAAGCCTTACCTTTCATACATTTTGTATGAAACTGACGTTGATTTTTGTATTTTTTGTTACACTAAATAAAGCTCATTTAGAACATTCCTGCTTCGATTAATTTAGAATGCTTTGATTAATTAAACAATAAGTTTTCTGATAAACCGTTATAGAGCTTATCAGTATATTTCGGTATTATTTTTCAAATAATGACAAATCTAGAATTTTTAGACAAATAAAGATTTTATTCATATCATTCTCTATGGCGTAAGGCCGTGACCGGTCCTACCCGCGTCTGAACTGACGAACTTATTGTATTTACGAACCATTAAATACGTATTGGTGTGCATTGTAGGTGATAAGCCCAACGAATGTTTTTACATAAAATTTCTTTGTCATCCGGAGCATTAATTTTTGTTCAACGAGAAACTCTCTTTTAAAGTCCTTCTGTTACTACATTTCATATTTTACACGCGGATAGCTCCTTATAATTTCTACCCCGTATGTCATATATCGACACACACTTTGTTGTTTTTAGTTCCTTCATCTCAGCTTCCAAGTGCTTACGTATCTAACTTAGAATTTGCTACCGTTTTTTGTGGAATAGTTTCATATTGACAACTTTGAGGCTTTTTATTATTGTAATTCTTGTATTTATTATCGGGATTGTTGCATTCCCTTACAAAAATAGAAAAAACCGAAGTGGTAAATCTTTTTAAACTACAAATTAGAAGAGTAATTTCATACAATTTCAAATTACCTATATATACTTCTTATATTGTTTTGGTGTCAAAGCCATCCAGTGAACCTTAAAGACCCCGCTTGTAAATGTTGTTACTAAAATAAATATATCAATCGATATTTGATTCATTTTTTCATTATATTCACCTGGGATGAAGGAAGGGTAGACAAGGTGAATCGCCAGAATCTATAATAATTTTATCTTCGACCTTAATATAAAAACATGTGTGTTAATTTTTCGAGACCGTGACAATTTATCCTTTTTACTGTCATATATTGTTATATACTGTTACTGGACTATACGACATCAATAACTGTGTTTTGTAGATACAAAAAATTTTAATTTATTTATATACAATAATAGATTGAACATATGAAAAAACATAAATCAGTGGTTATATGTGAGTCATTCTAAAAATTAATATTAATTTAATTGCATTCGTTGATGGGATATGTACATATATCAGTAACAAAATACGTACGCGTAACAAAACTAAATTAAATTCATGTGTTTTCTAATTATGGTTTTTGATCGGTTTGCATCGGCTCATGTTCAAAATATCTGATTTCGACACAAAATTATTATTGATTATTTTTTTTTGTAACTATCTATAAATCAATAAATTAAAATGTAAGGAATTGTTATTGTTCTTATTTTATTATTTTGTAAGAAAATGAAAATTTGATTTACATTTAGAAAAAATCGATCCGCTCGACATTTAAGTTCAATGTTATTATGGTTCAAATAAGTATGTAATTATGTTGTTTATTGGAGTTTACTGTCGGCATTATAAGTTACCCAAGTAACATTTGATAGAACTAGTGACGGTGTTACTATACTGCAGCTGAAGAATAGCAAGCTGGAAGCTTTCTTCGCTAAATCAGTAGCAATACTTCAAGCTTTAGTAGAAAAATTGTCTGCTCTATATGTTTTCAGCACTCTAAGCTTTAATAATTTAGAGAGCTTATCGTTCTATTTAATAGCTCTATAAGTTGATTTAGAGCTAAGATTATTACAGTAATAAAGCATATCAATTTTAGAGCTATTCATTTTTAATTAGCATTATTATAGCAACATCACGTAAAGATACGAGCTTTATACTAATTAGTTCGAATGGAATGTAAATTGTAGTTAATTTAAGCACATTTAAGTAAACAATAAAATATTACAGAGCTTCGGTAGTTAGGTGCGACTTGGTGTGACCAAGTAGCAAAATTTTATTCTGTTTTAATTGTAAATTTTGAAATATTGTAAAAACGTGCAAAATGTATAGCTGCAAGTCGTGGAAAAATTTAAACGCAGTGGTGCGTGCAGGTATCAAATTCAAAGAAACCGAATTATTTTCAACAAAACGATACATGCCGGCTTCTCAACTCAAATTTCTCGGCCTACAAGAAGGATATCTAGCCTTTCAACATCGGATCCTGAAAGTGCAACTCACAACTTGGTGCAACATCACGACCAGTATGATTTAGTAACTATTTATTATTTAAGTGAAGATAACGAAGTACCTGTTGCGGATATCGAAGATACATTTAAAAATTTGAACGATGATCATGTTAACGAAGAAACAAACCAAATAAGTTTAAGAGAAAAACTAAGAAATTGGGCAATAGAATAGAATATCAGACATCAGGCATTGCTAAAATTATTAGGTTTATTGAAAAAAACTAAATTGCCTGATAAAGCGCTTCTGCAAGATCCACGAACTTTTTTAGAAACCCTTAATAGAGTAATATTGTATCCTCTAGGTACTGGACAATATTGGCATCAGGGATTGGAGAGGTGCCTTAGACAATACTTTAAGACAGGTTCGATAGATCGATGAGCATTTCATTAAATTTCAAAATTGACAGTTTACCAATTTACAAAAGTTTAAAGTGGCAATTTTGACCTATTCTTTTCAACATATTTGAAATTAAAAATTTTAAAACTATGATGAATTTACTGTGGAAATGGAAAACCATCAAATTTAACAGATAACAGTCAATTTCTTGATGAATGTAAACATTTGATAGAAAATCGGGGTTTTGTGAACGGCCACAAATGGAATATTAAGGATTTTTAATGGTTTTATTTCGTTAGGATACAACCCAATAGAGCTACTATCTCTATAGCATCCATTACATGGTCAGTAATAATGTCATTACTTTTTGAAAATGACATTAATACTGATCGTGTAATGCGAAGTAATGATGAATGATGTTCGGTAATGATGAAAATCCAGATTTTCTGATTTTGCTACATCATTACTGAAGAATGATGAAAATAATGTCATTAATATTGACCGTGTAGGGATTCCATCATTACTTTTTTACATCATTCCAGAGGATTTTGCTCTTTCGATATTTTAATTTCTTAAATAAATTCAGAATTATTTTTTATCCCATTATATGTTGAAGAGTCGAGCTGTAAACATTATAATTTTTAAAAAGTATTTTAAAGTAATTAAAAAAACATTTTTTATCAACTTGAAAACCATCTACAAACAAAACTACGTAACATTTCATTTCTGTTATCCGTTAAGTAATGATTAAAATACTGAAGCTTTGGAATGATCGTGTAGTGTTAAAAAATAATGATGAAGTAATGACATAAATACTGAAATTACTAGTAATGTCATATTATTATTGACCATGTAATGGCAGCTTGTATATAAATCATACAAATATGATATAGAGCACCAAGTTTAAAAGAAGAGAGAAAAAGAGCTAACCTGCTCTGACTTACAATTTTGTTCTATAGTCTCTTTATTATTGTAGAAAATTAATTTTTAAGAAAGTTTATAGTTCTACAAGAGCATCACGTGAATATGACAACTTTATATCGTTATAATTGGTAATCAGCTCTGATTTTCGACAATTATATGGAAAAAAGGCAATAAGCAAGGAAAAAATATAGATATACTAATACCGCATTATGAAAAATTGGGTGATTTCGGTGGATGTCACCCAAAATCCAAAAGACAAAATCCAAAAGCAAGTTTTTTAAAAATCCAAATGGACAAAATCCAAAAACAAAAAATCCAAAACGATGAAATTCAAATTTTTATTCTTTTTATTATTCTTCGTTTTTATATTTCTATAAAAGCGAAATATCGAATAAACAAAACCTCGAAAGTGTCTTTAGTAGTTTATATATCCGCTCCTACCTGCGGCACGCAGTGCGACATGTTTGCTGATCCGGGCTCCTACGTCCCCCGAAGTTGAAATCTAAAGCTCTTTAGAGAGTTTAGATTTCATTACGGGATTTTCTCGAGATTACGGGATATTGTACTTTCGGGAGATTGTTTGTTTGGGTTCACTTTGGTTCCATTTGACGAGACCCGTTGTTATTATGCTTCTTATTTCCTGTTGGTTTTTCGGTTTTCTTTTTAGATTTGCATTTTTTATATTCAGCTATTTAAACAATAAATCCAAATCCAAAAACTTTTAATTTTTTTAGATTAAGTCTGTTTTGGATTTTGTCCCTTTTGGATTTTGTAAGTTTCGGTTTCTTATATTTTATTTTATTATAATTCATTTGATTCCACTATCGCTCTTTTATAAAGACATGAGCTGTAATTAATATACATCACAAGAGCTACAAGCTCGATAGTAAGAACTTGATACGGGGCTTTGATTTTTCTTTCATAGAACTAATAGCCCTACGGAAGTAATAATTTCGGTTCTTCAAGAGGAAAAATATTACTCTAAAATGTGCCAATCGCGGGCTCGATATAACTTCTATATAAGCTTCAGGAGCGACGATAGAGCAATCTTTAGGGCTAATTGCTCTATTATACAGCTCTTTCTATTTTACCGCTTCTAGAGTATATTTGGAGCCCAAATTGTTACTTAGGTAAATTACAGAGAAGAATGCATAATATAAAATATAATTATGTATATGTTATAATTTTAATGATTTAAAAACATTTATGGGTATAGTCATATTTAATCAAGATTGGTAATGTCCTTGTTAGATAATCGTAAAGGCTTTCATAATCATTATAAATATGTTCGTCGAATAAATAGCATCTCAGGAGATTTTTCAATTGTCTCATTCGGTCCCCGAAACAAAGAAAATCCAACTTCATTTTTACGAAAACAACAATTATATGGATTTTATTATTTAGCATTTATAAATGGTATACAAGACACAATTTATAAATAATATTCTAGAAAACAGTTGTTCTGTATATGATTACACTTTTTGTTTCGAAACAATTCCCTGATGAAATCCTTGCAAATAACAAAACGAGATATAAAATTGAAAATAAAAATTTTGGTATGAAGCACTGTGAACATCTTAAAGTATAAGATATACTTGTTGTAGTAAATAGTATTACGATTGAATTCTTATCGTTTTTATTCTGTTTGACGGTGTAAGATAAATCGTATAAAATTTGTTTTTATTATTAATTTTCTATCGTATACACTTTTATTTTGAGTTTACCTTTTGATTTATGAATGCGAACACTAAACAAATAAAACTACTTTTATTTATTCGTACTGAGTGAAAAATCAACTGGATCAAATCTTGATTTAACACTTATTAAATTTCATGCTTGTTTATTCTGTCTTATCTGTTTTTTTGATTACATTTATTCTTGGAATATAAATTATTTATAATAAATAGGCCAGATTTTATATACCATATATGAATAATTATTATATAAATTGTTATTACTCAAGCATTTTTTTATAAGAAAACCAATTCTTTCATTTTCATTAATTTGTTTCTATTTAAGGACTTATCTTAAAATATATACGACGTTATCATTAATATAAGATAAAACTTAATATACAAAGAAATGTAACCAATTGAATTTCATTAGCATAAATTTTTCGAGATATGGACGGTAAATTTCAATACCAAATGCTAGTTGCGAAATTTTCTGAGCTTTTGAATGTTTTATCTTTTGTTTGGAAGTGTGAGTTCTGCAAATTAATAGCATATTATTTTATACGAATTTTTTATTATTTTATTTTCAATGTAAAGTAATAAAGCAATGCTAATACTACAACCTTAGGTTTGAAAAGCAAAAGCATCATGATTAACAAATTTTCAAAAATCCCAAAATTTAATCTGATACATAATTTATCTTTACTCTGAAGATGGTTTACTCAAAATTATATTTTATAATTTTTATTACTACACCCCAATACATAATTCAAAAAACATTACGTCTGACAACCGATATTACAAAAATTTCTCTTCCAGTTTTAATACAATCGATTGAATTAAGAAGGTATATTGACAACCCAAATAAAACCCACTAGATTTTCGCATCACTGGTCCATGAGATATGTGCGCCATTCAATCGCATACATGATAGCAAATAAAACCTAAAAAAGAAAAATAGAAAAATAAACTGTACTGCTCCGGTACATATACTCGTACACATTTGTTAAACAACAGCAGAGTATGAACAAAGATAAATAGAAAATGTATAATATTTTTCCAAATGAATAGCAATTGAAATAAATTGAATTGTTCCAAATAAAAGAAAAATCGACAAAAAATTAAATACGAGAGGGAAAATTTTAAAGCCAAAATTTCCATTTTTTTGGGGTTTTGCAATTATTGCGAATTGAAATTTATGTAATAAATATTCCTTTTTTATATTATGATTATTTGCAGAAGGCAAATCAATGGCAACAGCTTATGATTGTAAATTTATAGAAACATCTGTCGGTATTAATCACAACGTAGATGAATTACTTGTTGGCATTTTATCACAAATACGTTTAAAATTGGAAAATCCGGAAAAATCAAGGTTCTTAATTATAATTATAATTTGTATTGAGAGATAGTTTACTAATATATTGTTCATTTAATTTCAGAGATTTGTTCCGAAAGCGATCAACGCGAAAATCAAAACGTCGTGCTTGTAGTCCATTGGGAACTGCTGCGGCGTGTTTATCCGGAAATGGTGGCACAAATACAAGTACACCGGTTACAAATATTGCATTTAATGATTTTTCAACACCACCGGGTAGTGCACATAGCAGGTTAGTACGGTGTATATTTTTATGTTTGTATATAAACTAACATTAGTCTTCTAAACTGACCACTAACTATAAATTACATTGCAAACAGCTATAAAAACATTTTTAAAAGTTCTGATATCATACTAAACCAGTATATATATTCATGGATATCATCTTAAACTAAGTAATAAAACTAGCATAATAAAATGTTATTCGTCTGTATGTATACAACATATATTTATGTAGAAAATCCCAAACGCAATAGTTACACAACGACGACCAGTTTATTATATGTACAAGTAATCTAATACATAAACTCTTTCAAAATCCAGAATTTTCCATTAAATGTCATCGTAAAAGCGTTTTTTATTGCGACCGCCATCAGCCATTCCGTCCTTATATCATTAAACAAACAATTTCAACTCGATATTATTTACTGCAGGTTTTAATTTTACTTTTGAGTGGGTACTTAAATATTACGTAACGATTTTTAATCCTTAAATGTAATGATCTATAAACATGAAATAAAATTTAATATAAAAATCCTCGTTAAAAAATTAAATTATGAAATTTATTTGATTAGTCTATAAGAAACATATTTAATTCATAAAAGTCGGTTAGGACAAATAATGGATAACATAAATGAAAATAGTCACAATTTTTTATTTTTTCATTTTCCCAAATTTTTATTTAAAATAAAATTGAACAATCCAATTTTGTAATTTATATCATTTCAGTCCCCGAAAATACCGTGGATCCCGAACGTCGGCCAGTTTAAAAGTTAAAGGGCTTTTGGGTCGGGTATGGGCACGGGATTCAAAATCGAAAAGCTGTGAAAATTTACATGTTTTGTAAAAACAAAATTTAAATATAAAAATTGGTTTTACTTCCGCGTTCCGGCATATATAAAGAGACCGTTGTGTTTGACTGAAATTCCTATTAATATAATATATATTATAATAATATATAATCTTTATTTTTTATAAAAAAATTTAATTTAATTTTTATTATTTTTAATATTAATATATTAGTTTTACATATATAGTTTCATTACACACAAAAAATATAAGTATTATTTTTGAATTATTAATTAATTAATTTTTGTATTAAAGAAAATATTAAATTATTTAAAATAATAATAATAATAAAAATAATAATAAACATATATATATACATATATATATATATATATATATATATATATATATATATATATATATATATATATATATATATATATATATGTATATATATATATATATATATATATATATATATATATATATATATATATATATATATATATATATATATATATTTAACGTTAAATGTAAAATTTTTTGATTTTTCAAATTTAACTATATAAATACTTTAATATACATACTATACATATAAAAAAATTAACATTTAAACCCAAAAATTAGAAGTTATATATCAAAAAACGTCCTTAAACACAAAATAATAAAAAAAATTAAATTAATTACTAAATAATTTGTAAAAAAACCAAAATACATAGTTATAAATAATTAAAAACAATTTTATACCCCGAATTATTATTATAAGTATAAACCTATTTATACCATGAAATATTTATAAAAATTATTTTGTATATTTAACAAAAAACCAAAAAAAAAAATCATAAAATATTATTTCTATGTATCTACAAGCGTATATACCAATTACTTATTTAATTTAATCCTATCGTTTCATGAAAAACCAAAATCGGTAGAAGATGAAAAGTTGGCATTCGACGAATGAACTGTATACAAAACATGTTGTATGCTATATACCGAATACTTAAAAGTATACATATATATATATATATATATATATATATATATATATATATATATATATATATATATATATATATAAATATATATATATATATATATATATATATATACATGTATATATATATATATATATATGTATATATATATATATATATATATATATATATATATATATATATATATATATATATATATATATGTTGTATAGTTTTATGATTTAAGCACAATATTATTGATTAAAATAAAATTATTATTTTCCTTACCAAAATATAACGTTTGTTTTTGTTATTTTACTTAAAATTTTACACTTCAATCTTATTAAACTAAAAATAATAATAACAAAAAAGAATTTAGTGATTAACAAAAATTTGAAAGCAATTTATTATTATATTATATTTAAATAAAAATATACATAAATACATTATTATTAATAATATTATAATACAAATTTTTATTTTTTATTAATGATTGTTATTTAACAGTTAACCCTTAAGCTATATTATAAACAAAATAGCTTAAATAATTTTTAGTATTTTGGTTGTCGCTTTTAGAGTTATAAAGTTTATATGTGCTCTAATATTAAAATTTTATACTATGCGTATCGCGTCAAATACGTGTATATGTTGAGGGAATTACGAACAAGGTAAGAGCTTTAATGTATTTACTTTAATATTATAGGATTTAAAAAATGTACATGAATATTTTAATTAAAGTTGTATCTGTAGGTTTTTCTGTAAATAAAGAGAGAAACTGTCTTTTCTTTATTTTTTCTTCTTTGTATAAATAAATAAAAATTATAATTAATATTCTACCACCCTAGGCCTACTTACTCTTCGTTTATTAAACTCTATTTACTGTTTGATATTGTGTAGAATATTTTCCACTTTTTTTTTGACATATGATATGATACAATTTTTATACTACGTTAATATGTTATTTTTTCATTAGCCATTAAATAACCAGAAGTGGGTAATAGTTTAATCAGGTGAGTACGATGAATGTTGTGTTATACATTTTTATTTTATCTAGACAAATTTGAGATAATTTGTATAAAAAGCAAAATTATTTTATGTTTAACAAATATGGAACCAAGTTCTAATTCTTAAATCATCCGTTCACTAACTATTTTGGTTGATTTGTATTTCCGTACAAATAAATTAATTTTACACGAATAGTAAATATTACTGGACACCTTTTTAATGGTTTTATTTACATTAAATCGGTTTGTAATTTTACAAATTTATTAAAGTTCTTCGTACAAGTTGATAAATTGTTTCTTAACTAAACTTAATTCAAATATTTACATACTTCATTCATATTAAAAAATAAAGTTATATTTACAGTTTTAAAATTTTATTCAACCGTTTGATAAAGTTTCGGAAAAACAAATTTTGAAAATTGTTGGAATATCACAAAAAATAAACCAAACGTCGAAATACACCTTAGCAATCGCGATACTTTTATAAACATTTCCAATTCATGTCAATAACCGTTCTTAAGTGAAAAATTAGCGCAACATTGATTTGTTGCTGATTTGTAAATTAAAATACACCAAATTTTTCTTTTAAAGAATGCAGAGTTTAATAATTATATTTTGAAAATTTCATTACAAATAGATTATATCGCGAAAATACAAATTTTAATTTGTGTATTTCACTTCAGATTATGTCAATATTTTTGCTGGTCGAATTCTTATGTAGATAGACAATTTAAACTTAAACTTGGATTAACGACATCATCCTTACAAAATTTCTATTGGTTTAATAAAAAATATGTAAAAATTTATTAAATCCCAAATTATTAATAAATTGAAATTTCTAGGAACGACAACCAAAATAATAAAAGTTTAACCTGAAACTATAAACAGTTTGAATTTTACTAAAAACCAAATAATTAAACCATTACATTTAAATAAATTATAAATAAAATGAGCTTATTGCACTTAAAAACTTTAAATACATAAACTAATAAAATCATATTTTATCAATTTTCTTTCCAAATAATACAATATACTTAAAAACGTTTAAGCACAACCAATAATAGACTTAAATTGTATTAACAGAGATATAAATCATTAAATTTACATTTTTAACATAAATTGCCAGCATTAAAATTATTATTATGTATTAATTAAATTAACATTGTTAACTATTTTGTAAGATTTATAAAACAAACAATTAAATTTGTTTTCGTTTATTCAAAAATATAACGAGAATATGCAAAAATTCAATAATAAATTAAAAATCAAATAATCAATGGCAATAATTTAAAAACCAAACAAAATTAAATTTAAATTAACAATTTTCTAAAAAACAAAACTTTTTGAGTTTTAATTTTAATAACTAAAACTGATAAAAACTAATAATTTAGATTTTTCAAGTCTGATAATTTTCGCGTTTTTCGAGTCCGATAATTTTATTTTTTTTTCCCATCAAATATAAAATATTAAATTATGTATCTTTTAAGAAAAAATAATAATTACTGCTTTACCAACATCGTAGTTAAATAAAATTATATTAAAATACAGAGAACAGAGAAAATTACAGTTGTTAATTAAATATAAAATCAAGCTTTGTATTTAACTAATTATTGGAACGCGAAAGTTTTCGAACTCGAAAATTTTCAATAAAAAAGTCGGCTAAAATTGTGAGAAAACCGGAATGATTTTTGAGTTTTTTCGAAGTTACAAACCAATATTATTTGACTACGCTATTGAAGGGAAAGCTAACTCTTACCTATGATTTTAGGTTGAAAAAACGGTGTGTAGAGAATATAACGCACTATAGTCATAAAACCATATATTTTTACTTGCGTTAATCAATTGATATATTTGCCAGTTTGCAAACTCGTTTAAAATTACTAATTTTTCTCCTTTTCGATGAGGATTGGGTTGAAGATGATAGCGCTAACCCATCAAAACTAACTTTCTCAACTAAAGTCGATCAAAACCAAAACCCAAATAGAAGAAGCTTATATTTACATTAACTTATAATTTTTCGTAATTGATAAAGTTTTGATACAAGATTTTGTCCGAAAATTCTTTCTGGTATCTCACATCACATACACTGTATATAAAGTAAATGACGCAGAATCAAAAACCTACTCTGAAACGAGTAGAATTCCTAACTTAACTTCATTCAAATCCAAGAGTTATAATTTTTTTATAACTGATTTCGATTATATTTCAAATTTTTAATCTAAAATTAAAATAAAAAAATATTTTTAAGACTGAAGTTTAAATAAAGAAAATTAAAAGTTTAATAATATTTTATCAAATAATTTACAAATATTTGTTTATTATCGTACCATATTATATTAATTAACAATCACTAAATAAAAACTAAGTTCAGTTTATAGTATAATTTAAATTTTTATAGATATACACAAAATTTATGTAGAAAATTGTTCTCGTCTAAATAATTATAGTTATTATACATATATGTATGCATAAAATAACTAAATTTAATTTTTACATATTTATAATAAAATTAATAAAACTAAAATTTATACATTCTTATATACATAAAATATATTTAAAGAAAAAAATCTTTTTGTCTATAATCAAAAAATTTAATTACATAAAATTAAATTATTATATTCTATACACAAGCGTAAAATATTTATCTTCATCATTATAATTATATTACAACAATATTATAACACAAATAAAGAAAACATTTAAATGTAAAATTATAAATAAGCAAAAACCTTATAAAATAATTAAAAATGTGATTTAATTTATTTAACAAAAAAACTCAGAACCTTTTTTTATACCATATTTATTATTTACTCATTTATAAATATTTCTATATACAATACATGTATATATATATTTATATATATATATATATATATATATATATATATATATATATATATATATATATTATTTAAATATAAATTTTCCACTTGACTTTATATAAATATAATATACAACATTTTGAGTTGTATAAATACATAATATAGTTTAGCAGCAAAAAATAATAAATTAAAATTCTAATATTTTTAACATAAATTTCAAAGAAATCAACAAAAACAATAACAAAATATAAGTTTTAAATATTTATGAATATTATTATAAATTATTGAAAAAAATGTTTTATTATTTGAAATTAAATAATTTTCAATTAACATTTAATTTTCTTGTTTTTGTTTTGTTTGCCATGCTTACTAAGCAGATATAAATTGTAAGTTACAATTCAGTAATTCAGAATTATTGACAAAAAATGTTTAGTTTAATTACTAAGAGGTTTGTAGTTATATCTAGTACTGTGCTGTTTCTCGCAATTATTAATATATAGGTTTTCTAAAGATTCAATTAATATTTTGATCAAAAGTCAATTTTTTGGATTAAAAACTATTTCAACATCTTTTCATTTTTATTAACTTTATTATTTAAAATTTAAAAATTATCTTAATTATGTATTTTTTAAAAATCATACATTATAGACAATTGAAATATTAGGCTAATTATAATTACTAATTAATACCGATTTATTTACAACGAATACGAACGACTGCTTTAAGTTATAGGTAAACTCGTTGTTTTAGCTAAAATTATAGAAAAAAGTTTGTTTAATTTATGTAACATGCTCAGTCAACATGTTTCTGTCTTATATTTGTTGGAATAGTATTTTGCCACAGTACACACGATTTCTAATTTATTATTTTGTAATTTATTGTTTAACTTTAACTATTTAAATATAAATAAATGAATCAGATGAACTTAAAAATCCTCCTAACAAAACAAAAATCCAAACACCAATTTCGTCACTATCTAGCCTCTAAATATTTTCCTACTCCACATAAGTGTTTCCTTAACATTAAGCCAAACAACAAAACAAAATCGATTTTAGTAGGTTTACAATTAAAATCTAGTTTAAAAATATTTATAAAAATTAATTAATAATAATATATTAACAAAATAAATATATTTAATAAAAGCTGGTTGAATAAATCGGAGACCAAAAGTAAAATTTAAAAAAAAATTATGTAATAACTTAACAAAAAAAATGTTCATTATAAAATAATAAATTTTTTAAGTTAACATTAAATTAAATAAATAAAAATTATTATAATTCTTAAAAAACTATTAGCAACTGCGACTGTCAATATAATATATATGTGCTATGATTTTGTTTATTTGGTTTTGCGTATTGTCAGTGGTTTTTGAATGGATTGATTTCGTAAACTGAACATTTTTAGAGTTATAAAGTATCAAAACAAGTGAACACATCATAAAACAGAGTAAAAGCTACCAAAAGATTCTTATAATTATTTTATTATTGACTTGTCCAACTGTGATACACAACCAAATCGTTGTCTTAAATAAATCATTTATCGTTTCATATTAAACCATTGTACAATACAGTTAATTATAATCCAGTTTAAAATTAAATTGTACTTGTGGCAAATATGAATTTAAATAATTAGGTAAATATACTTAAATAATTATATAATAATATTCATAAATTAATAATAAAAAAAAACTTGGAAATAATTAAATTGGGTCAAGTTTATAATTTCACCGTAAAAAGAAAGCCGTCTTAACGGAAAAAAACAGTAAAACTGAGATCCATCTTATATTATAAATTAAATCATAGAAATAAATAATATTATTATGTCACAAAAAATGAGTAAAATAATTTATTTTATGTTTTATTTTTCATCTAAATATTGTATAATGAAAATTGTAACAAGAATTTATATTTAATTTTATTTCCACGTTATTATATATACAATATATACACACATTTTTTGTCGTTTATCCTTTTTCATGTTTTTCATGTCTTTGTAAAAAATAAAAATATAAAATAAGGAATATAAAAAGAAAAATTAATAAAATAAAAATTTCAAAACAAAAAATATGTATTAAATGAATTTTTATTTGGAAGCTCGGGTGTGTGTAAAAGTTTGTAAATTTCACTCATAAACATATGTCGTAAACTTAACATTTTATTTACAGCCAAGCAAAATCCTGTTGTGTATTATTTGAATATAAAATTTTTTGCTTTAATTTGGATGATATCCCTTTTCACGTTTTCAAATTCAGACGCCAACGAGGGATAAGCTACATGTACTCGTGTTCAAAGGGATTAAGGAAAATTATTTTTCAACATGTACATTATTTTATCATATGCGAACATACAAGCTCCATTGAAATTGGTTTGAGATTAAATTTGTTTTAGAGGATTACGAAATGTTATTTTTGGTAAGTTATTATATAAAGAAGATTGTTTTGTTTTAAAAACCTAAAAAATATAGTTTGAGGATATTTTAAAGGTCGTGCCAAGTTATTAATAGAGCAAAATTGAATTAACCAGGTTTGGTCTTGTTTCCTGAAAATATGATGCGGATGCAATCAACGATCGGAATTTCAAATACTTTTCAAACAACTATTTCTTACAAGATGTTCATATTTCCGTTATTTTAAAATAAAACTTTTCGTTGAAAATTGCAATTATTTATAGTGATCACTGCCTTAGTATTTAATTTTTGGTAGAGATAAGCTCACACATGGTCAATTTAGCTTAAAGATAATTTACGTGGATTTTTAAGTGGATCATAAAACAAATCAATTTTACCGATTTTAGGACACAATTTCATGTCTGGTACAATGTATAACATAAAGTCAATCTTTTTTTGCCATCTCTACCATTAAACTCACAAAATTTAGTAGCACCCATCATATTATTCAAATTATTGAAAAATGAGTCGTCATATTAGGGTCAAGTCCAACTCATAGGTTGGTTTATCTCGCGTTAAGGTAATCAGAGTTTACATAAATTCGATTATGCATTATTTTTAAATAAGTGCAACGCAGCCTTTTACATCTATGGCCGAATGAAAAATCTAACTACAATATTTCCTTGGTTATTTTCACAGTGTAGCAATGGTTATAGCATTGGGGCACATTGTTCTCAGTGTTATACCATCGAGTTTCACGTGTTCAGATTGTCATATGTATAATACCTCCAGCAGAAATGAGCTTAACCTATTTTTCGGTCGATTTTAAGAGCTATTTAGTAGTTTATAACTATCATCTATATGATGGTTTTTTCAGAACTGTCATTATTTAGAAACACAAATTTTTGATGACGTATGTGTTCAAACAGCGGCCTAATTATATCGGATAATAGGTACTTTGTTTTACAACGTATAATATTGATGAATTCTCAAAATATTCAATTTTCGCTGAGACTTTACGGAACATAAAATATGTTCCTGTTATATAACTATATAATAACTAAAAAATTTCTCATATACATATAAATCTTAATTGGGTTTATCGACTTTATAAATATAAAATAAATATAAAAATATTTTTTAAATAATAAAATAAAAAGTTTATTTCAATTTTATTTGTTTATATTATATGTATATATAGACAACAGATTATTTAAAAAATGAATCATCCAATAACATTTTAGTTTGTTAAACTATCAATTTTAAATCGATAAATCCAGTGTATAATAATTGTTAAACTAAATCTTCAATCAGCAATCCATAAATTTATCATTCGATTAAACAATATGTATTTACAATTATGCCATTCCTTATAATAACAAACGAAGATAATTTATCCATTGTTCTCGTGCATAGCATCTAGGTTTAAATTTATTGGCATTGGTACCACGCATCGTTCTCGTTCACGTCATAAAATTAAATTTAAAACTATTATGAGTCGTTCACTCGTATGTGGTTTTTAATTTTAAACGTAAATAAATTTTCATTTTTTTCTTTTAGATTTTTGAACTGAAATGTTTACACCAAGCACTTTGTATTCTCTAAAAAAAAAAAAATAATATAAAATACACAAGAAAACTCCAACAAAACTATAAACATAATATACAATAGATAATATTTTTATACCTGTCAAAACACAAATTCAATTTTCATAAGTTGAAAATAAAATTTTCAACAGAATGTCTAATTTATTCCATTATAAAAGATATTTGTAAAGTCTTTGTTCGAGTTCGTGAAAACAAGAATATAAAAGCAACAGAAATATCAACCATTGGCTTTCATTTTCAAACACTAACAGGAAACTGGACGGACAGTAACTGAAATGTCAAGCACTACCGTTAACTGATATCCACCTAACACTGTCCACATTAAACGGAGGAAATTCGAAAAATATCGAGAGTAAAAAATTGGAACAAATCTTCTGAACACTATTGAGCTAAAACGGTTACTGGGAAATTTACAAATATTCTACTGTTAAAATATCTAACCATATAAATTCTTACTCTGTATTCGACTATCTAACAGCGAATACTTCCAGCGGACACTTACCATTACCATCATGAATACCACTCTAATTTTATTGCTACAAACTAATCACTAATGGGATACTTTTGTGCCAAATCAAGCCATCGAATGGCATAACTAGAATATCATTTGAATCCACAAATAAATAAAAAATGAAAAACCAGCGATTTGTTTAGAAGAGGATAGCATCATATTGGATCATGGATTTGTTGTTGGCACTTTCGCTCTTTTTGGCTTGAATTATAATGTCATATCTTTAATGTACTAATGCCACATCTGTATTTGATGATTATGACATAATTAGTATAATCATCAAATTAATTCAGTTTTAACATTATAAAATTTATTTTTTGCTGTCAGTAAATGAACAAAAAATAATGTTTATGTACATGTTTTTGTTTAAGAAATGTTCGATGGGTTTACAAACCACCATCCTGTTTCAAACCTACAAATTTATATTTACTTTACAATAAAAGCTTGTTTAAGAGTCTATCGTGGTAAAGCGTATTTGAAACTTGTCTCTCTTTCGACTAATTACAACAATATGACGAACAATTATCTGTATAAAATCATAAAATTAACTCATTTTCTGCTTGAAATTTCTTAAAAAGTTTAATTTCAAATCAAAGTTAAAAGGTTCTCAAAATCTATAGCTCTTCTTAATATGTGTTTATCTTAAAAATTTTAATTATTCCACAACATGTCAATCATTATAACAAATCATAAACTTCTTAATTATAAAATGTTTTAATTAAAGACTATGATTTCAATCAAAAACATGTATGTTTGCTTAGATTAAAATGTATTGAAGATGATTTATAATATTGAAGATATTTATTAAAAGGGTTATAAACATCTATTCACACTTGAATTGTTTTTGATAATAGGTAAATATAATGTAAATTCAGTTAAAATGACGTGTATCATACGTTGCGACCACCCCTTTTCTATTGTTTAGAGAAACTCTCTAAACAACTGGAGTTATACCTCTTTTAAGCCAAATTGTTATTTACAATTTGAATGGTCGATTCAATCATATATAAACCTCAAAAACGATATAATCATAATCAAATTGAATCAACTGAAATTGAAAATTCTATGAGGTGAACAATGTGAAAACCAACATCGGTTCGAATTCGAAATATTTCATGTGAAAATCAAATCATAAATAGTTCAGGTATGGTTTTCTATTAATTCAGTTACTCAAAATTAATTCTGCGAAAAACGACTTTCCGATTAAAGGTTTTGCAATATTAGTAACAAATATGCACGTCTCCTTACTTTCATCCATACATATTTTTGTATTTGAAAGTTTTGTTCATGCTACTGCTTTTTTGTCATATTATCTAATGTAGTCAGCAACCACTGATCTTGCGGTACCGAACTTACATTTTCTTCCAAAACATTTGGCACACTACTGCTATTGATGGTAGAATACAGCTACTATTTCATTTAGAATTCGCTTACAGTCACCCCTCTATGTGGAATAGAATAAACGTTTCTGAATTTAAAAACCTAATAAATTTGCTATGGTTAATCACCTACATGGGCGTTTAATGGAGTACGTTAGGATAAACCATATAAAGCTTCTCCCATATCAGTGGAATTTAAGAGTGTAGTCTGTTAGTTGTATGTCATGTTTACTTTTTTGAAGGGTTAATAAATACAAAACTAAAAAGTGACTAAAAGTATAATAATGCAACTTGTTAGTCAATCAGTCAACGAATTACTATGTATATCTACAATATTAATTAGTGTTTTATTCCAATAAAAATGATCTAAAATTAAAAATGATTCATACAGATTAATGCAAAAAACTCTTCATCATTTGAGATTTGTGAAAAATATTTTTATAATTTATTTACTTGCCTATAATGAATACTTTATTCCATTTATAAACTCTTAAAAAAAGTCATTTTAGTATTTTATTATGCATATTAGATTTATTTGTATACATAAACAACAACTATTGTATATTTTCTACGTACCGACTTTGCGTTTGCACAAAGCCATATGATGAAAGGTAAGAACCGTCTTTATTTATTTTAAACCAGTTTATGTAAAGTTTATAGGTTTTTAATTTTTGTTCTGTAATTTTGTTCAAGCATTCGAGTTGCAACGTGGAGTGTGTTTATTCATTAAAGAGCACATACCGTACGCTCGAAATCAGAAGTATGAAATTTTCTCAAAGACCGCTCAAACTATTGTACTTAAAATATCCCTTCCTAATAAAATCCTTTTTTAATTAGTTTATATAGATCCCCCAACCAAACGGATTCAGAAACCATGAATTTCTTCGAAGTTTTGTCAGACAAATGTGATGACATTCGCAATCAACATCCCTACTGCGAATTAATTATGGTTGGTGACTTTAATGCCCACCATAAAGAATGGTTGAATCACCAAAATACGAACTGTGCCGGGCGTCAGACGGAGTGGCTTGCTGTTTCGCATGACCTTACGCAGATTGTTAGTGATTCCACATTTGAATATCAAAATTCTACAAGCAGTCATATTCTGGATCTTTGTCTTACAACAATTCCGCATTCCATGGAAGCGCGTGTCGAAGCTGGAATTGGAAATTCTGACCACAACCTGATAACAGTGTCATCGCAACACCACCAGAATTTAGACAGCAGCCAAGGCGTCTATGGCATTTTAACGAGGCTGACAATGATGGGTTACGGTCATTTTTTCAACATTTCCCGTGGGAGAGCCATTGTTTTTATAACAATCAAATAGACGACGCCGTTTCCAATTTCACCGAAACCGTTCTAAATGGAATGAGAAATATATCCCATCTTTCTTTTCCAATCCTAATCCTAATTTTAAAATTTTTTCAAAAGAAGCCGCCAAAGCCGCCAGACAAAATAAATCTGCTCACAAGAAATATAAGCGCAACGAAATGTCGTTTGACGAATATAAGGCCACACGTAACATCTGTAAAAAAATCTGTGCGAAGGAAGCGAAAAGAGCTGACAACAGGAAAGCCGCTAAGGCTTCCGAGTTGAAAATCTCCGATCGCAACTTTTACCAGATGGTCGCATCGGTTGCCAATATTTCTAAAACATCTATTTCAGCAATGAAATGTGCAGACGGTGCTTTGGTGGTGGATCCGTATTTGCAGGCCGACTTACTGGCAAACGTCTTCACTTCGAACTCGACCTTAGTTGTCCCCGATGGAGTTACACCTCCGTCAATTCCGTATTGTGGTACCAAAATGGATCCTGTCAACATCTCGGAGGAAATTGTCTTCAGGAACCTGAAGACAATGGACATAAATAAGGCCACTGGACCTGACGGAATTCCTGTTCGAATATTGAAGGAGTTTGCCAGTGACTTGGCTCCAATATTAACTAAAATTTTTCTCCTTTCTTATAAGCAAGGTAAATACCCGAAAGCCTGGAAGAGTGCGATGTTGCAACCGGTCCTTAAACGTGGTGGTGATAAAACCGACCCTTCAAACTACCGGCCAATATCAATTGTGTCAGCCGTGGCTAAAGTTTTTGAGAAATGCATTAACCAACAACTGGTGAATTATCTTGAGATTAATAAAATAATTTCAGATAAACAATATGGCTTCCGTGAAAGCCGCTCCACAACCGATCTTTTGACGTATGTTACAAACAAATGGAATCTCGCCCTTGGGCACCATGGAGAAGCTTTTGCAATCGCTTTGGATATATCCAAGGCTTTTGACAAGGTTTGGCATAAGAATCTCATTTGTAAACTTGTGGCATACGGCTTAGATTCGATGACCATCAAGTGGATAAAAAGCTTTCTCAAAGACCGAAAGATCAACGTTGTGCTAAATGGGAGATCATCAACGACACACTCCCCAAATGCCGGAGTCCCTCAGGGATCAGTTTTGTCACCAACTTTGTTTTTGTTATACATTAATGACTTGTTGGATAGCACTGTGAACCCTATCCACAGTTTTGCCGATGATGCTACCTTGCACTCTTCTATTTCATTCGAGGTCGAGCCTACTCCTTCAGAGTTAAACGGTAAACGGCTGGAAGTTGTCACTTCGCTTAATTCCGATTTAAGTACAATATTTGAGTGGGGAATTAAAAATCAGGTCAAATTTAACGAGAAAAAAACACAAATATGCACGTTCTCGCGTAAAAGAAGTCGCAACGAATACCCTTTTGTGGTAAAAGGCCACGTTCTCGTGGGTTGTGACTCAATTCGTCTGCTTGGTGTTCAAATAAGTAACAATTTAAAATGGAATGAACACATTATCGCATTGGCCAAATCAGCTTCACGTAAACTCGGGTTCATCAATAGATGCAGACGGTTTTTTAAATCGCATCAGGTTCTCCAGATTAGACCTTTATTAGACCGTGTATAGAATATTGCTGTCAAGTTTGGGGTGGAGCATATGGCACTGCTCTCCAGTTGCTGGATAGAGTTCAGCGGCGTGCCATACGAATAATACGAAACTCCAGACTTACGAAAGATCTAGACAGCCTACAGCACCGCAGAGATGATGCAGAACTATGCGTGTTCCATAGATTAATAAATGGTAAATGTTCTGCAGAATTAAAGGAGAAAATGTGTTGGGTGCAGGAGCTCTGACAGTTACAAGGAGCTAGGACTGTCTAAAAGTCCGCCCTGCACCCAATTAAAGCTTAATATAAAATAAAAAATAAAAAAATTGCACGGTGTGCATAGAAAAAATATGGCAAATATAGAAATGTTGGCATATTTTTTGCATATTACTTAAAATAGGGCAGCTCCGTACGTTGGAGGAAACTTGTTTTTTCCAGTCATTTTATAATTAATTAGATTAAAGTTGTGGCAGTTGGAGCAGAGCGAACCAGATCTGATAGGAAATGGGTGCAAAATGGATTTTTAATCATTCGATCGGTTCTATTATCTTACGTTCTTCATTTCGCTTGTGTGTTCTTCGTGGCTAAATATTCGGCCCAACATCAATATAATATTGTTTCCTTTTTGAGGTTGAAAAGATTATAATTAACTTCGGTTTTGACAGACGATAAAAAATATAAAGTAATAATTATTCATTTTGTTTCGTTTGAATTTTATCATTGAAGCAACCCGAAGCATTTAAAACGATAAACCCAAAAATATCGCCAGAAGCAAAAACATCAATATTTTAACATATATAGTCACAGATACCTGACAAAACTAGAAGGAAAAATGGAAATTTTTCATTTCGAAGAATTTCTAAAAACATAATTGGAAAACGTGTTAGAAAAGCAAAATTATTAATGATTGGAAAAGGGAAATTCTATATGTAAACCAATTAATAATAAAATGTTCCATATGTCGCACAAAATACCATTACCATTATAGTTGAACCGTTGTATTATCGATCCATCCAATCAAGCAAATCGAATCTGCTACGATTATATAGATTTTTAATAAAAATGTACTTAAAATTGTTATTTTCGAAAACAATTTCCTTTTAAGAATACCAACACTCAACAGTAATTTATATGGTGTAATTAAAATTGGTCATGCTGAACAATTTTATAACACTTTTAAGTTAATGGTTTAAAAACCTATTAGAATATTAATGGATAAATATGTCGATTTAACATTTGATTGACATCGATTTTAATCCAATTTAAATAAAATTTTTAATTTATTCAGTAAAACTTTAAATTTATTCTGTGAGTGACATATTTTATAATTAGTATCGCAAAACTAGAGTAAATTTTTGAAACTTTCATTGGCACCTAATTAATTACTTTATAATATTATATATTCACTGAGGTATTTACCGAAGTGATTATATTATACTAAATCGAACCTAAATGCTTCGTTGACTTGGCTAGGTAAGAAAAGTTGATAGACAATGACAGACTGAAGAACTAAACGCATACAAAACACAAAGATAAGCAGAAAATTTTCATCCGTACCTCCATCAAATTAAATAATTTAGTTAATTCATGAAATCTAGATTTATTCCTTAAATATTTAAATTTTGTTTGTAACGCTTAGTTAATCTGGTTAATCGTGTATTTGTTCGAGTTTACACTACAGCCAAGTCACAAATTTACCGTCCATAATAATCAATATCCACTTCTTGTCCTGAACAAGAGATGTCACTAGCTACACGCAAAGTAAATTTATGAAATTAAACTTATTTAATTGGTTTCAGTCATTATTAATGATTTTAATGCATTTATTTCTCATTTGTATAATTTAATTTATAAAGTATAATCACACAAAAAATTTAAGAATATTTATTAGTCAAAATTAACTTATAAAGAGAAAATTAAAAAACGTTTGAAAGGGTTTAGCCATTAAATCGAAAAGTAACGAAATAAACTTACACAAAGATTCAGTATCAACGTGTCATTCTACTGGCACTTTATAATTGGAAAATATCGATGCGAAGAGAAATCAAATTCTGGCAATTTTGTTGACTCCTTTTTGTGCCCAGTTGACATAACTTTCATTACGATATAGTTCACTTTCGCTATATGCAACATATCGTGCATCTCTTGATCTGGATTGGGGATCGCTTCTAATATCGACCGAGTTTGATGAAAATGTTTAGCTGCAGCTAAATATAATTCTGATGCGTTTGATTTAAGTAAATGAACTCGCATTTCTTTAAATTCGATATAAGGAACAGGTGGTGGTGTAGTTAGCCCAGCAAAAGGCGCAAACCGATGATCGAACCGAACTTTTTCATTGTCGAATACGGATAGCGGCTGAATGATACGACCTTCTTTAGCAAATCCAGCCAAACCTTTATAATAACCTCCGCACATATTTTGCATAGCCTGGTTATACATTATTTCACGACAATATGGTTTGACTTTCTTTTTCTTATTCGGTTTTGGTTTTCTTTGTTGTTTTGACGACGACGATGGTTTTTCTTCGCTTAGATATTCCTGTTCCAAAAGAAATGAGTCAGCTCGGGTCAGCGCCGACACAACCCATCCAAATAGAAATTCATAGAGATACCAAAATATGTAAAGATATTCGTGAATACTGTAAAGTTCTAATTCGAGACCAGATAGTAGGAAAAGTCCCATTGCACGTAAGCAATGATATAATACCCAAGTACCAAAGCATGCTAAATGTTGACGCGGTGCTTCATTTTTAATTGCTAACGAATGAAGATAAGCATCTACACGTTCTGCTTCGTCCTGAAGATTTGCAAAGTCATCAAGCAGACGTGCCAAACGATCTCGCTGTCTTGCTCGATTAAAGCCACAGATCTGTAAAAATGTTATGAACACATGCATATTCATACTATAGTAGAAAAACGAATCCACACATTCACGAGCCTGTTGATTATTGTAGAGTGGATTTCGTGGCATTAGCACAGGAGGAGCTATAAATGCTTTAGCCGATTCTTTAAGCACTTCACTAATATCACTTACTCCAAACACGGTATTTGGTTGTGGAAGATATAAATATTGAAGAATGCTGCGTGATAATAGGCATGTTCCAGATTTTTTACTAAACTCCATGAAAAAATTTAAAGCATTATGATAAGTTGTGCAGTTGGTTACTTTGCAGGCAAGCTTAACTCGCTGTACTAAACTCTCCAAAAACGAAATACTCGAGTGGCGATCCTTAATTTTAATATAGCGGGGAAATGTTGGTGGTAACAATCTTTGATTTACATGCGGCGAAAACCCCATAGGATTGGGTGCTTCAGATTTTGGATCTGGTTGCGTACCTTTTTCTATCGTTTTCTTGATCAGTGGTAAAAGATCCGCAGCTCCATTTAACAGTCGAACACTTTCATTAAGATCTGCTTCCGTTGGTGGATTGCGTTTGTCCCGGATGTCCGAACCCCATAAAATGAATAAAATTTTAATCAAAAATCGTAAAAATTTAAGTCGATTGATCACACCGTGGACATCTTCCGGAATTATTTCATTATTCTTCGATTTTTTAATCAGTTCCTCTTCCGCATTTTTCAAGTTTTCCAAACACTTAGATTCAATCACTTTGGGAAATACACGAAATCCAAATTTAGCTGCTTGGAAATCTTCGTCTTCAAATATCATTGAATGTATTACAAACCGGCTGATATAATCGATTAATTTGTGAACACCATTACAAAATGATTGTAGGCTTTTATCTTCAATAGATTGGGGTTCGTGAAGATACAAACACGTAAATACAGTTTGTGCCATTGAATGACCTTCGAGCCATGATACGAGACAAGAAAATATTCCATCAAAAATTCCAATCAATTCAGAAGTATCAAAATTGTCCAGTTTCAGTGCACCCAATTTTACAGCATTTTCAAAATTTAATGGTGGTGGTGTATCTTTATAGCAACACATGCCGGCATCCATTTTTGGATCCATCATCTCTATCGCGGACATTGCTTCAAACAGTCCAAACATTTCATTATGCATGAGCTCACCCAGACGCAATTCTTTGATTGATTCGAAAAATTCTGTTGTAATGTCGTGCCATTCATACAGCTTTGGCTGATACTGTACAAATTTAGTCGATGACTCTGATTGATTGTCGTTTCCATTGTTTTCAGCTTCCGGCTTTTCTAAACTAGGAGATGGTTCAACTTCATTCCCACTTGGTGTTTCCCTAAAACATCCAATATAAATACGTCAATTGTAGTCTCCAATTGATTTATACAAGACTTATTTATTATACCCTGCATTAAATTCAGCCATTACTTCTCGATTTTTTCTTTAAAACACTACGATTATTTTAATTTATTAAAATTCTATTTATTTTTGGTTTAATGCAATAATTTTTCCATCTCGACTTTTGTCATTATTTTGACATTTCAACATAGTGAAAATATAAAATTATGTTCAGTGGACGTACTAAAAAAATTTTAGAACATCAATAATTCATTTAGAAAATATATATAATATCTATATAAAAGTGTTCAAGGAAATAGTTGGTTGAACACAGTTCAAGGTTTTATATCGTAGATCGACTCATCATCAATAAATCACTTGAAGCATAATAATCACTAAATATTTTAGTACTATCTGTTTGTTCCAACCCTGCTTACTAATTACGAACGATACACGTGCTTCAGTTTTGACGTTTATTTCCATTGAATAGTAAACAAACTGCTGTCACATTACAATTTATAATTTTATTATAAAAATGGATTTTTTAAAAGATAATCTAACAGTAAAAGTGATTGAAAACATAATTAATTTATCGAAAAATCCTCAAGATTTTACATTCAAACTAAAAAATTTGGAGAAAACAAGTTTAGAAGCATATTTTTATTATTTATTGACGTATCAAACTCGACGAGATGACATTACGTCGGCGACAATCATCCTGCAGTTTGAGGAACTCGTCCACCTGATAACTATTACAGCTGATAATATAACGATTAATTGTTTATTATGTGATATATTTCAAATCACATGTATTTTATTACAAGATATGACGTTGTTCACTAATTATATTGAAAGTATCAAAGAATTTAATAATTCGAGTCTTAGAATGGCAGCTTTTTTAACAGAATTATTCAACATTGATGTAGCACCAATCAGTAGTTTGTTAATGGATAATTTATTTGCTGGTGATCATATCGATCGTAACTTAACTATCGATTGCTTAAAAGTAAATTTTGATAAAATCGATAAACGTGAGCTGTTCCACAACATTGTTAAAAGTGGGGATAATATAAATATACTTTACGATTTTCTGGATAAACTGATTGAAGATGATAAGCTGCTTAAAAGACATGAGTTTTGGATGTATTTAGCTCAATGTCTAGTTCAAGATGACAACAAGTATGCGGTCAGTATTCTAAAGACAATTATCAAACATTTTCATTCGAATCAATTTAATTTTGATTACGAAGTTTATTTTTCTTGGAGTGCCTCGTTGAATGAAACATTTTTCTCGGATTGGAATAATTATTTGTTGATTTTGGACAGCTTACTAGAGAAACAGAATCATTTAATTATGCCAACATTAAATCTGATCGGATCATTGAAGTACATTGGTGAATTTTGGGTGTTTGCGCTGCTCGATAAAATTCTAACACATCAAAATAATGCCGTATCGAATTTTGGTATTAAATACATTCTAGAAAAGTATGATGTTAACAAAATTCAATTGAATTCAAAGTTGTTAGTTAATTTTTTGGCGGCATTAAATAGTAACTACTTGTATGCATACGATTATAACAGTCAGCTTGTAACGTTCTTTCGAAAATCCCCATCCGCTATTTTCTTGAACATTACTAATTCAAATGCCATTACACTTTATAATCTTTTAAACGTCTTTCATTCACAATTAATTGCCAACGATTTCAGCGATCGTGATTTACTGGTAAATTTAATTAAAACTGTTGCAAACTGTCAAAACGTAACGATTCGTTCAGCATGCCAAATAATGTTAATTAAAATTTTAAATCAAACCTGGTCTCAATATAGTTCTAGCGAATTATTAAGTATAATCGAGAAAATCACGCAAATAACCGATAGTAAAACAAATATTTTATTGTACTTTGATTATAATGTACTTGCGTTACATGATTACGATACAATCATTGATTCTAATACAATATCGATCGATACAAAAATAAAGATAATTTTCTATTTATTAAACGTGAAGGTAATAGATGAAAATATTTTAACGGCTATTGTGGACGAGAGAAATAATTTAAACACTAGTGACGATTTTATATTAAATTTAGTTCTTAATTTAAAAAAACATAATATTAATTTAGCCTTGAATTTAGATAAATTTTATAAAATTCCGAAATATTTTGAAGTTTTGTTTAAGATTAATTTCGATTTAAAAGCCATTAAACCGTTTGAGGTCTGCCACGATTTAATGATAGTAAAATCAATTTCAGATCATATCAATTATTCTGACTATCCAGAATTATATTTTAAACATTTAAATATTTTAAACGGTTTAGATCTCAAAACTTGCGACATACAAATTTTCAGCTGCTTACAAAATAATTTATTACGATTTAGTAAGGAAAATTTCCAAAAAGTAATTAGTAACTCACTAGAACTACTCGAGATAGCTGATAAATCAAATTTAATTTATATATTTGAGACAATTGAATTGATTGCCGGTTTAATCGACGTTTTAAATGACAATGAAAAATCTAATTTATTTTTATGTATCGATCGTGGTTATCGAGAAATTGTAGCCCTTCGGAAAAACGAATACTATTGGATTTTAATAAAAAAATTTATCAAAATAATTTTAATTAGTGACCGCGCGATATTAGATCAAAATTGGCGGACAAATGTTGCCGAAAACTATCTTGATATTTTATTGAAGGAGGCTCAACAAACAAACGGGCTCGGCTATATATTGTATAAACGATTATTAGTGTTAAATTGTTGTACGTTAATCGACTGGGCGAAATTTGGCGTCTATCTAATTAATGGATTACTTTTTGGAGAAACTATTATGAAAAGAGAACAAGTACTCGAAGGTAAAATTATGAAATCTATTCTGAGTGACAATAAAAATTTGAATATTAAATCTCATTTTACATACGAAACAAATTCGAAAATTCGTGCTCTGTGCATTGCATTTCTGTTTAAAGCCAACAAATTAAATTATAATAAGTTTTTAGCAGATATTACATCTATTCTAGTGGATGAAAGCTTAAAGTTAGGTAAAGCAAAGCCCCGTTATTATGCATATTCGCAACATCATCGCATTAAATTGCGGATTATTCAAACACTCGCTATATTATTCTCTCTAAATAAACCTTTATTTATTCATTCTGATTTTATTTTAACTACTCTCGAGTTGGAAAATAATCAAACTAATATCACAATCTTATTAGAACTTCTTGCCGTTGAATTAATCTCCAATGAAGATCTTGTCGGTTGTATCAATTCTTTAAATAAAATTTCTCCATCAAAAATTACATCTTTCCTGATCATAACATTCATAAAATGTTTAAAAGAATTTAATCTATCACTGTGCGAGACCTTCATTAAGAAATTTCTGCATTTGACAATGGCACAGCATTTTCAAACACGTTTATACGCCCAAATCACAATTTTAAAGTTAATTGAGCATTTTAATTTATCGGAACACGAGAGATACACGCTTGTCTACACAAATATACAAGAGTGTCTAAAGTACGGAAATTATGATATAAACTCGAAAAAGTTACTAAATGATTTTCGATTCAATTCGAACGTTTGCTTAAACTTTGATAATTTATTGTCACTTGAAACCGTTTTCTATAATATACCACGAATTACCGAAATGCCTGAAGAGGAAATAATATCAATAAATTTAGTAAAAACTGCCGGAATGTTTGTCGAATACAATTTTGATACTCCGAATAATTATGAATATGACAGTTCACTAGACAGTGTCGATATAATTACGAATAATCACGGTTCAACCAAGCTAATCGTTGAGGATGAAATTGAAATCGAGCAAATGGTGGAGGGAAATTTTCAAAAGAAAATAGTTATACCTTTAAAACAGACCATCCCACGTACTATTGAATTATTTAATTATGAAACAGCTACCGATAGTTGTGAAGGGCTTATTGTGGTAGCTAGTTTAGTTACGCGACAGCCAAACTTAGGTGGATTAGCACGTAGTTGTGAAATATTTGGTGTACGAAAATATGTGATCGATTCATTGAAGCATACAGAAAACCGAGAATTCCAAGCACTAAGTGTGACGGCAGAAAAATGGCTACGGTTGGAAGAAGTGAAAACATTTCATCTTAAGCAGTATCTTCAAATGATGAAACGTAAGGGATATACGGTAATCGGAGCAGAGCAAACATCTAATAGTGTTAGTATTGAAAAAATTAAATTTCCTAAAAAGTCAATCATATTGTTGGGCAACGAAAAGGAAGGTGTCCCAGCTAATTTGATTTCAATGTTTGATATAACAGCCGAAATACCACAGTTTGGAGTTGTGCGGTCTCTGAATGTCCATGTGACTGGGGCTATTTTTATGTGGGAGTATGCTAAACAACATTTAGTTTGTTAATAAATAATAGTTAAGGCTTATAAAAATAAAATTATAACGTTTTTTAAAATTTGTTTTGGTATTTTTTTCTAATATGCCCAAGGTCATAAAAGTTTTCCAAGATATTGAAAGAGAAGAAAAAACGCTCGTATTTAATTTTAATATATTTTATAAAAATCTTTATTTTATAAGCAATTAAACTATATTTTATTAATTTGTTAATCAAATGATGTTTAAAAAATCAACTATAAATCAAATGGATATAAAAGTCAAAAGAATATAATTTTTATTTATAAACACTACAGTTTTTTTACATATATGTATTTTATAGTTAAATTGATCTCTCTGTTTTAGAGATCACTACCAGAAAACTGTTTTTATGATTTCATTGTTCAGTGTTGTTCCATGTGGCGCTAGGATATAAGAAACACTACTAGCAATTTTACTATAGTAGTACGTATATCAACAAGTATCCAGTAAGACATTCATATCCATACCAATAAATGATATACTCATATATGAAAAGATGCAGACGAATTAGAACTTCACTGAAAAAAATATATAGCTGTTGTTGCTGAAGGTTATTTAAGTTTCATCGTCATGAAAACGAGACGTAGTCATATAATTGATTATCTTTTCTCAACGCTACTACACTGATACTATTATGTGCTTTTGATGAAGTATTGATGATACCTTGGGTACATCTCTTACAGAGAAAGACAGACTGTGCAGAAAAACACTGTTAAAACATCAGTATTTTTAACTTACTAGACTTTTCTTGTTCACATATTTACTAATAGTTGTAACAGTTTTAAGTAATGCCACCCACAATTTATTTAATAATGTTACACAATTGTATATATGTTAGTTGCTTATGCCTTTTTATGTTTATTTTTGGCCATATCTGGCCTTAATAAGTCACATGATTTCATCATCCGATATTTGTAATTGTTTGGTCTTCCCGGAGAACAATGAATCGTTCGGTATTCTCCTTGGTATAATGTGAAAAGAAATACTCTGTTGACCGAATTCATCTGTCATCGTCTTTATTATACCCCTCAAATGAAATAGAAATTGAACAGATCAGCAATCTTGTTAAAAGATTCAAATGTACTGATATGATATGATAGGAAAAGTACAAGCCAACCAGTTACAGTGTTCCTAGGTTTGTTACCATAATCCTGGCGTATATTTAACAGAATTCCAGATAGATATCTGAACAGTTTTTTATTCTAATACTGTGCGGGTGCAGAATATTAGTCATAGAATCAAATAAGATGATAATCCACAGCAGTCATTACTAACTACATTATTAATAAATTATTATACAATACAGTTTATATTTTCTAATGTCTAATCTGTTTTGGGGCTTCGCGGTTCGCTTATTTACGTCCTTGCTTTTACGCTATTACAGCCAATTCGAGGACGTACGGCTATAGTTTCGATTTTTATAACCATTGCGTAGCTCCATGCCAGCCTATAGTGCTAACATGAAAAATGGGTCGGCCCATGAGTTTTGCACTCCAACAGGTGGTCATAGTTGTGTTCAATTACACCACAGATCGTAATCTCATGGTGAAAAACCCCTTTTGCATCCTGCCCCTATCGGGATTCGAACCTGTTCCAACTGCCGCAGCTTTAACCAATGCGCCACCTGGGCAATTACAATTCTTACAGTAGCATTTGAGAGTGTTAGATATTGTTATTATTGTTAGTTGGACAGGTTCGAACCATTCTATATCGTCTAAACAGTTAAAACTGAAATAATTTAAAAATAAATTTTGGGTCATCTCATCATATGCTGTATAAGGTGTGTCCGTATAATTCCTAATCCATTACCATCTACCGCGTGGGAGAGTATACATTTACGCATTGACTCGGCAGCAATACTATATTATAAAAACTTCACTGTTTGCATAATATGGTTATATACCTTACAAATATAATTTAAAATTAAAGCATACTAATATTTTGTTCAGATATTATGGTATTTCATTCGGTATGTAGCATATTTCTTTAGTTCAGCGAGAAAAACTGTATTTTGTGATTGAATGAGAGGTTTATCTTTAGTTCCTTTCTAAAACTTCCACACCTACATAGCATCAATGTTCAGAATTTTACAACTTCTGGATTTACAACTTCTTTACATCTCCCAGCCTTTCTGAATAGATAATCAGTTAGAAATATTTCTTCGAAAATTAGTGTTGCAATTGTACTGTCGATAGTCTCAGCAATATATTGTTACTCATTGTTACTATAACTAAATTATTACGGTCTACAATTAAGGTGTGTATAGCAAAAGTGGAATGTGAGACTCAAGTCCTGATCATTTCCCTATAGCATACACAAAAGTATAGTATTCTTGGGCAATTTTAAATATTATTAGATTTCAAGCTTAGTTTGCTGTTCTAAAAGATCTATAAGAATTCATTCATTTTCTGAAACTACTTAGTTTTTCGATGACTGAACAACAATCAGATATCTCATTGTTATTGTTTTATGTAGAAGAAATTTATTTTATGATAATTAATAATTATAAGAATATAAAAAGTATCACATAATTATGTTACCAACAATTTTTAAGTTTTATCTAAAATTAATAGTGTAGCTAGTGGTTAAAGCGAATCGGTTGTAGTACCGGTTTTAATTCCCGAGAATCGATTATGCCGGTGATATTAATAGCCACTTTTAAGACTAATGCGACCGTTTTTCATATCAATCCTTTTACATAGCAAGCAATGCTCTGTTCGTCGTACATAGAACAATTTTCAACGGTGTATACATTAGTATAAAATCTAAAATTTTGTTGCACAAGCAAAAATAAATAAATTGCTTTTAATTTGTTATGTGCCAACCGAAACTTTGATTTTGTTCTATTCGTGTTAGGTTATTGTCCTTAATGACATAATTCATTGCTTATTTGTACACTACAAAGTAGAAGTAGCATAGTAAAGAGAGGAGTAGTTTTAATTCAACAAAACTTTTATTTTATTACGATTTGGCATATAGAATCTAAAGTGAATGCTTTAAACTTATTTAAGTTTAGTTTGTAGACGAACTTTAATTTTCGGAATGATATATCCGTATATGGTTATATACATACATTTATTGTGTGTGGTACACAGTGAAGCATTGTTTAACAATCCTATTTTATATAATTAGCCAATTTCATATAATGAGCGATATATCATGGATTGTAGTCTAAATTTTTGAAATTGTTCAAAATTATATAATCTCAATAGAATTTTTTTTCGTTCTGTATACAATAAATATATCGTACATAAACATGTTAGTTTGGTTTTGAAATTGGATATATGTATGTAGGAAGGTCATTGTATATAATATATGTTTATGTTATGAAGTTATAATTAATGGATATTGTACAATAATAGTGTGTTGAAAATAATTATTCGAGGTTGTTTTGCAATTTTACAAGGAGTGCCGTTTTCGAATATAAATGTTAATAAAGTTTTATGTCCCATAGGATGTTTTTGTTTTAAAAATAAATGGATTGGATATTAATATTAATTATCTAAATAACATTTAAAAATAAATTATTTAAATAAAATATATTGCTTGGCCTAAGCCAATGCTGCAAAACTATTACAAAATCATGCGAATATAAAATTAGAGGCAAGTCATATCTAATACTAAGTAATTAAGAATAGAAATAGTACAATGAAATGTCAGTTTTAATTATTCGTTGATTAAAATTATATTTGAAACTATCCCCGAAATTGATTTTGAATCTGGTTTTAAATTATGGAAACGTATAGTCTATTAGGTATCATCAGTAGAGTATATTTCAACCTGAATACAATAGGTCACTGAAGATCAAAACAACTACAAAAATAAACTATTTATTTTAAAAAAACTTTTTTTTTTAATATGGTCAAACAAAATAGTAATAATAATCAAAATTTCATACACCATACAGGTTAATTATAGACAAAACTAAATAATTAAAATGCAAAACAAAAAAAAATGTTTTTTTGAATAATGCAAGCATGTCACACAAAATTCGGAATAAAATATGCTATAAATATCGCGACACCTAATTTATGCTATGTGTGTATAATATGTTCATATACGTATGTTGCAGGCAAATCACGTAATTTCAATTAATTTTAATTAGATTTTCAATAGTTACTATATAAATGTAACAAATATACATTCAAGCTTAATTAGTACCTGACTACTTCATCGCCTAAAGAACGTATAGGCACATATCCAAGAATAGCTAAATGATTCATTAAATAATTAATTAAGTTGTGTTGTGATAGCTTTATCTAAGTATACTCGCGTATTACTCTGTGGCGTAAGCGAGTTTATTATTTTTTATCCTTAACAGTATTTATTTGAAAATAAAAAAACACAAATAACAATATACGAAGTGTTAATACTTAGTTCACGCCAAATAACAACGATCCTACATCACAACGCTCTTCATGCAGAGAAAGGTATGCAATAATGAAGAATTTTAATTTTTTGTTATCTTGAAACAAACAAAGTACGAGTAACATTTAGAACGAAATAATAAAAAAAATACATTGTTATTTGTTTATATATAAACGGTATAGATACAACATTCTACATAAACATATTTATGTAAACTAAATATATAATTTTTGTTTTCGGCGAAGTGGTAGGTAATTTGGTTAAATTAAACATTAAAAAATTAAACGAAGTTAACAAAGAAACAATTTTAAACTGAATAAATGGAAGCCACGAAAATTTTAAAAATGCTTTAAGCTTTAAAAACTTTTATAGTTTTGAAATAAAATAAAAAAGAATTTTTATTTGTATAAATGCTTCCATACATTGCTATAATTAAATGAATTTTATGATTATGAATATGCATATGAAAGTACATAATTATGCTGTATACGAATGTATTATATATAAACATGGTAATCCATATAACATATACAAACGTATATATATATATATATATATATATATATATATATATATATATATATATATATATATATATATATATATATACATATATATATAATTATTGAAGCTTCTACGATAAGTTAAATAAAAACTGAAAAGCTCAACTGATTGAAAAGAGTATTACGATGAAACAATGATGTACTACTTTAGTTTCAGTTTATCAAATCGCATTAAAACAATTTATAAGTTTAATATAATTATCACTCGTGACCACATAAAACAATTGTTTTGAATACACATGGTTTTTAATTTTACCTTAATAAGTGAGTATAAACAGAGATCTGAAAGTCATTCTGTTCTAACACTCAAGTAAATAAGAACATTATCAATAAATATTTAACAAACTTACCAAAAATGTATAAAATGCATATAGTAAGCTGGTTTTTAAACACTTTGGTTGCCAATGTTGTAATGAGCATACACTTTAAATTCCACACAACCATTCCAATGTTGTTCTAGATATATGTACATATGAAATTCTGTTTTCCTGTGCCATAGTGTTGTTATATAGACATACGTCCAAAATACCAACTTACTATATGCTAGTGTTGTTGAAGACATACATTCTAAATGCCATCCAACCACACCAATGGAAATACATTCCAAAATCTTTCTTAGGGCCAGTGTTATTCTCAATATTCATTCTAAATTATCTGTTACTATGCCAGTGTATTATCACTGGCGTAATAAAATATAATTTGGAATTTTACGTCTAGAACAACACTGGCTTAGTGAGATGAAATTTGAGATGTATGGCCATAACAACATTGGCGAAATTGTGTGGAAATACGAATGTATCTCTTTAACAAAAGTTGCACAGGAAAATAGAATTTCGAATGTATGTCTAGAACAATATTGGCATGGTTGGGTGGAATTAAGAGTGTATGTTCATTACAACATTGGCAGCCAAAGTACATTATTATGACGAAATTCTATTCTATAGGTAGTCTAAAGACACCAGTAACAATTAATTACAAGAAGACTTTCAGATGACAATTTTCAACAATAATACTAGTGTTGTATTGTTGTGTGACAAAAATTCCAAAAACTTATACAAAACGTTTATAAATTACTTAAAAATTAAGATATTACGATAGATTAGATAACTCAATATAATATTATATTATAAAGTTTGACCGACCAAATAATAAATTGAATTGACATTGGGTCTGAATCTCATAATATATAGGAGCAGTAAGGAATGTATAATAGAGTTTTCATGAAATTATTATGATTACAGTCAAATATTTTGTAATCTCACTAAGATGGAAAATTATTACAAAAGGAAACAGATAACCTATACAATTATTGTATTAAAAACAAGAATGGAATGTAGACTATTGAACTTCATGACATGGTTGATTGAAATTCATTTTTTATCTGACTGACAAAACACTTTTAAATGAGTAATGTATTTAAAAAAAATGTTTTATTGTTTGTTCGCAGGTAAGGTGCGATTAATTGACTCTCGCATTTTTGTATTGGTATCCGAAGATTGCTTTATCAACAATTTTCTCGATGATAGGGCTTAATAATGATATACCAATAAAATCAATATCTTAATCTGATAACCGAGTTTTTGCTGGCGATTATTATTAAGATATATACAAAGTGTTATAGAATGACAACTTGCGTCTAGTGGCTAATAGAGAAATTTTCGAACACAAGTTTTACTACATTATGTTTTTTCATTTAATTTGACAGTTTTGATTTGTTTCTGTTTCATAATGTTTTTAAAAAAACTCATAAAATTAGACTTAATTAATATTTTTGATTTATGATTCGGTCGAAAATAACATGGTATATATATATATATATATATATATATATATATATATATATATATATATATATATATATATATATATATATATATATATATATATATATATATAAATTTAATAATTTAAAACCAGATAGATTGAATTACATAACCAGAACCACTATATAATATAGATTTATGTACAGCACTTAATTTTCATCATCTGTGTAGTATTATATCAAATATGGGGTAATTCTAAATTCAGTTCACGAATTGAAAGTATTTTCCTATTCTGTCCCTTACCGTAAACTTATTTGATTTTGTAATTTATATAAAAAAATAGTGATAGTGTACTCGTATATAAAGCATTCTTCTTCTTTATTAAAAAGGAAAAAGTAAATCAAAAGTTAGAGAGTACACATCCGTTAAAATATATAAAAATCCAAAAATTTTGCAACTTTATGTATCAAAAAGCTTTTAAATGTTGTTTTTGTATTTGGTTTATCAAATTTTAAAAGAACTATTAAATAATGTTCCAGATTTTTTTTCCAGTTCTGTTCGTTGTATTTTTATGCTGCTGTTTTGTGAATGACATCAAAATAACATAACAATAATAATCCTTTTTTATTATCCTCGAAAAATATAAAACAGACATACCGTATACGTTTGTTATTTGAATATTTCGTATACGAGTACATACATCATATATATTATATCCAGAGATGCATATATGTAGTTTAGTTCGGAGTTGAATATACATAAAATATTCGTTTTACATTGTTACGAGCTTAACAAATTATTGGTGGTATATACTCGTATAAGGCAATGATCTATACATAAATTATGTTTTGTTACCATATTCGTATGTGGTTTTGTGATTAAGTATTTGTAACACATATTAGTAAGTAAACTAATTGTTTTAAATATGCATATAGAGAAAATTAATGTTCTGATTATTAATTTCAAGTAAGGCTTTGTATAGTATTTAATTAACTGGAACTTTTATGACCTTGGTGATTTGATGAATTTGCTTTTCACATAAGGTTACTTCATGAATTTATTACTTTGGAATGTATACGTCCAAGCTATAGTTTCTCGGATAATGTCGTGATCGCCGTAATTATGACACACTTGACTTGGTTCTAGACACCTATGTAGTCAATAGTTAGTAGTTAAAAGACGAAACATTAAGTAAGGATGGAAAATACAATACATCTTAAAGTAACAGCAAACAATTATCTACGTAATCTCAATTAAGAATGTATTTGATGAAGCACATGATTTTGGGATTGTATCTTTATGATTTATGCCTATTTCAAAATCATTTAAATTGGGTTTAGAATTAAAATAACATTTTTTAAAATTTAAATGTTTATTTTTTTCAGCAATATCCTTTATATTAAATAAGACGTTTTCTGAACTGTCTTCTAAAATACTACATCTATTTTCCACATGTGAATTTGCGTCAAAAGTTACTAAAACTAGACCTATGTCTATTAGATTTGTTCAGGTTTCACTACATTAAGCTCCTAATCAATGCAACAGCATTTTCAATAAAAAATTTTAGTACAATAAAAATTATGCCAAATAACTTATAAAAAATTTAATATAAGTAGAATTTCAGTTGGATATAATCATTACATAAAAAAATTATGCAGAAATGCATATTTAAATTTTTTTTTTCAATTTTATTAAATATTTTATTACAATTGAAATAGAAATAAAGATTGGAATAATACGTTTCTCTTTTCGTTATGTATATATATATATATATATATATATATATATATATATATATATATATATATATATATATATATATATATATATATATATATATATATATATATATATATATATATATATATATATATATATATATATATATAAATATTTCTGATGGGGTTTTATATAAAGTTATTATAACGAAACCCATTTATTGTCAAGTTTGCGATAAAATGAAAAAAAAGCTTACCAGTTAAATGTGAACATAGTACTGTTCGTTGTGTTGCTTTTGCTGTGAAAATATTAAGAACAAAACACAAAGCAATTTTTTTTGTTTAATATAAAAATGTATGTAGTATATTTAAACTTATTACATTACAGCAAAAATATGTTCGTAAATGATTACAATTTAATAAGCTTTTTAGAATGAACTTTAAATTTTGGTTTGATTTAGGATTGTATATGTATTATGAACATATCCTAACACGAAATTAAGAAATACAATTACTACTATAATAATTAACATAAATGGTATATGTATTATGGTAGTATGGTAAAAGTGAATAAATATGTTGACCTCGTTTATATTATTTTAAATATAAACTATTTATTGTATGTTCCCTTGCCAAAAATCTATTTAAAATGAGATGTTGCCTGTTTTTGGAATATATCCAAATTATTGCAATTTGTACGTTATTTAATCCAATAAATAATTAAATGCCCAATAAATTAATAAACAGTACATTAATTAGCAAGTTCATAGTTTAACTTACAACCCTTTATTTTAATAGATCTACACTCCATATAGATTCTAATAAAGATTTTGGACAGTGGTTTGTTTAATATATTTAAGCGAGAATATGGATTGACATAAGCAATTTACTCTAAATCACAAACAGTTCACCACTGAAAGTAACGAAACTATATGCATATCGCAACTAACTATTTTACATATAAATACTCGTAACATTTTATTACATTTTAATTTATATTTAACAAATTTTATGGAAAATTAATTTGTTTAACAGTATTTTGTTGCATTTTTTTATGAAAATGGATTTAATTTTTTGTGTTACTTTGTATGTGTGGTTGATAACAACACAAAACATAAATTTTTATAAATCTATTTTAATGTATGTAATTATAATTATATACGAGTAGTAAACATTGTATAACAATATAATAAAATGTGTTGAGTTTTAACTTAATTTTGAGCGGATGGTTAAGTATACGAAACTTAGAGGATAACAACACATTATAATATAATATTCGTACGACACGCGCAAATAATATACGAATATTGTAAAAATGGTAAAAGAAAATTCTTGTAAGTCTCCTTTCCTTAATTAAATTAGAACCAAAAATAAAATAATTAAAATATTTATTTTTCATTATAACAATTTGTTTTAAAATAATGTTTAATTTTCCATTCTCTTTTTCGCTTCGTTTTAACATCAGTAAAGACTAAAGTTTAAAAATCAAAAGAAAGCTTATGTAGCTTTTGATTTTTCTTATATTATGTATACGAAATCGTATATATAAATATAGTGGATTAGTATGATGCGCAATATTATATTAAATATATTCATTCTTTCAATATAAATCACTTTATAAAATTAAAAGTTTACACACGAGAATCAAACTTTAAAACTAAGCTTGTACAAAAATTAATTATATGTTTATTTTAACATTTAATAGATCTGTTATGTGAATGAAAAGATCATATATATATTGAGGTATTTGAGTTATAAACTTCGTAAGTTTCATTTGAGAAATCACTATCGTGATCAATTTGTTTTTAATATTTTTGTAGAGATAAAATTTATACTCTAATGTACTTTATTATAGGACTTTATTATTTGATGGTAAGTAAAACGATTCTATAGTACAAGATATTTTAACATTACAGTAACCGCTATTTAATTTTGAAATAATCTTCAATATCAATCATGGAATTAAAGTTTCTCAACATAGATATTTAAAGTACCCAAGCCACACCTCAATTTTTGTATACAACATTACTTTTACACTTTGAAATGTTAGAAACCTTCGATTGGACATTGTACCTTATAAAAAATTTATAAAAATTAAGGAAATGGCCGACTTTATGGTGTAAGAATAATTTTATTGGCTACTCAATTTCATAAATATTAAAAAACTAATAGGTAACTAAGCAACGAAATGTTCACAGTACTACGCAAACAATAAAAACTACTATTTAACAGTGAATAAATTATGGGTAAACGATCTGCACATTTCCGCCTTGACATTATTTTAATTTTTGATCCACTGTAAATAATGTATGACTGTGTATGTAAATAAAATGCAAAAAAATATTGTACTCGTATTTCGCTATTAAATGCGAACATGGTTCAAAATGACGATTAAATAAAAGAAAAGCAAAAGAAAATAAGGTAACAAAAATAAAATAAATTAAAGCTTTTTCAACATAAAAGCTTTCATTAAAAAGTAAAATTACTTTTTATTATTTCATTCTTGCATATATACATTCTTGCATATTTATTATTATTATTCGCTTAGACAATGTATAACTTTCCGAATTACTGATGACATTTTGACAGGTAAAAATAAATGGATGTGGACGGTTGCGTGGCATCAAATTCTATTTGGCTTGTGATATATCACAATATCAAATTTAACAATTATTATTTACTATGGAATCGATACAGATTACACTGATTATCACAAAGTTAACTGTGTCCATGTTTCAGTTCAGAATCAAAGTAATTTACCTTTCAAAATTAAAGTTACTTGAAAATTTCGAATAAGACAATAAAATGTCAACATAATTATTTTATATATTTTTTATTATTACATGCACTGTATATACGATTTTTTTTTATTTCATATTACATTAAGCTAAAAAAAATTATGGAAATGTACTCAAGTTCGTGAGGGGAGTCTTACTGGATGTAAAACCCATAAGAAAGTAGGTTATGGGTGTATGGATATATGTATATAGAGATGTAGTAATGGTTTTGTTATATATATATATATATATATATATATATATATATATATATATATATATATATATATATATATATATAATAAAAATATTACGTAAACCGCTTTATCTCATGAGATTTCGTGACTCATAAACATTTTAGATATGAGTCTTTCGGTAGTATTTTTAGCAAATACACTCTGTGTATGCGATATAGGTGAAAGTGTCGTGAACAAAAAATATATACGAATATGTTGTCTTGATTAAACCTAATTTTACTTGAGATCAGTATTGGATTAGCATAAAATTTAAATGATAACTGAATGAATATAAAATAATTTTAAGTTGCTGGTTTCTGTATACGACCAGTTGAGTGATTTAATAAGAAATTTACTATTAAAGTGTATTTTGTTTAAACAGCCAAAAAATATAGATGAGTCCTTGGACTGGGTTAATGCAGTTATCATATATTAGAATAGGGTTGCCCATATGATTCAATATAAACGTGTAGTATGAAGGTATACATATTTTAAATAAAAATATGTAATATTATTTCCATTACGTTTATGGTTGATATAGCAATATTGTGCACATACTTTAAACATGTTTTACTAAATTATACCATAAACATAATGTTTTTAGCAGGAAAATGTGAAAATGAGCGGGAGCACTAAAAAATAAAATCAAACAACAAATCATCATTGTGTTGTTGATTGCTGATGTAACTTTTGTTGCTACAAATTTCCTTTGAATTTTGTTTCAAAACAAAGGCCAAAATATAACACACACAATCGGAACATAAAAAAAATTGGGAAATCATGAAAAATTTTACTTTATACATTTACACAGAATAATATTCCATTCACGCTTTTATATTTTTTTTCATTGAAATATGATGATGCGCCTTTTCCGATTTTTTATTTTGTATTTTGGTTTAGTTTCGTATCTAACCATCAACGCCATCACCAAAACAGCAGTAACAACAAAAATAAAGGAAAATTTCAAAACTTGGAACAGCAGCAGCGGCAGCAGTTACAGCAATAAAATAAAAAGTAAAACTTATTGTATCGTGCAATATTTATTAGTATATCTGTGTATATTCAATTATTAACAGAAAAAAATAAATTTCCAGTAAAATTAGAATAAATGGATATTTTTAGTTCTTTTCCTTAGGTTTTCCCGATCTTTACCCATTTCATTTCTCAGACTCATTGCTACTCTGCTGTTGTTATTTCCTTTTTGGAATTTGATTTACGAAAATGTATACAAGATAATTTTTTTCTTCCTTTTTTCTGGTATACTATGTGTAAAAATTACAGCCTACCATTCTTGAAAATCTATCTTAAGGAGTTTGGTTATAATATTCATGTTACTAGTTGACGCACTGTATACAATATACGAGTATGTATTATATACGTATATATGCTTTTATTAATAAAAATTGAAGAATTTCAACACTGCAAAATTTAAAAAAATTTTCACAGATAAACATTTTCTTAATTTAACATTTTTCGTTCGTGTTCTTGAGGTTTTTCCGTATATTGCTGTGTGCTCGTATATACGAGTATATATTTTTTATATCACAAAAACGTAAAGAAAATTTAAGACGAGGGAACAACAAAAAAATGGGAAATTGTTATTTTCTAGATTGATGCTTGCTGGTTTATGTGGTGTTGTTTTCTTAAACAAGAAACAATATACCAACAACAAATGCTATATAAAATTTAATAAAATAGGATAAAACAGGGATGTTTCCAAACTTCCACCTCTTCATATATGTTTAGTATGCAGTTCAAAGTATGTATATTCTTTTAACTGTCGAGCTACTCTTATACCAGAAAACTTTTAAGGTAGATGATTTGATATTGTCCAACTATCTATAACCAAAAACAATACTATAGTTATGTTAGGCGTGTGTTTTCGTACTACAGTTCTATAGAATTTATTTTTACTGTTTCTGTTTCGAAAAACTCTTTTATGGTGTATAAAATAATTCCATTCGTATTTATTGAATCTGATAAATTTGACAAATAACATCTGTGCACAATAAGAATCTAATTAGCAAACTTATACGAATAAAAGTGTAAGTTGATGAAGGAACAATTCACGATAGCAAAACGTTTATGATTCGTTAAATAAACCTAAAATCTGCTGTTAGCTTTATGTAAAAGAATCATGTTCCATCTGAGAAACATAGATGATGATATTGTCTATATGTATAAATAAATGTGATATTTAAAATGTATCTACTATGGATTAAAGCGTCTCAAATGAAACTATGAATCATTACATACGAATCGGTATTGGTTCACAATGCAAGTGGACAGGTCAGTTCAACCAATTAAATCTTAAAAGGCGGAACTCGAGACCGGAGCGTGATGAGAAAGTATCTTAACTGTTTAGCTACAACCGGCGACTTTTATTGTGAATACATTGAATTTATTATGCTTATTTATTAACGCTCTTTGATTTCTATTGCTTCCGAATAAATGTTGGCCAACAAAATGTTTTAAGATCTCTTTCCATAGTTTACCGTAAAGTAGTATTTTTGTATTACATTAGTAAGTAATGCATTCAGTAAGTAATGCAATAAAATTAAAAATGTGGGACTATGATATAAACATAATCTTCCTTGGAACTACTACTAATACTAATTATTGTTGTACATAAAAACTTATGCTACAATATTGAAGCTCTTGGTATAGTATTACTGTTGACAACTTTACAATGTATATTAAACAAACAACAAATTAATTTTCTACAATACGTTAGCTCTTATAAATTAGAGAAAATCTAAAGTATTTATTTTTATTATAAATGCAAATACTTAAAAGATGTTGACATTAAATTTATGTTGTTAGATTTTCTTATAAAGTACATACAGCAAGTAATAAAATAATGACATTAGTTTTCGAGTTTCCCATAGTAAGAAAATACATCCCGCTTTATGGATATTTTATTAATTTACATATATACAGTATTTTTTTGTCTATCTCTAGAGTAGGTATTATATATTGTTATTGAACTTCATATATTATAATATATCCATTTATAATATAGTTTATGATATTATAATTATCTATAACGACAATTTATGAAAAGGGATTTTGTTTATATTGTTATTAAAATTTAATGGTTTGACATGAAGAATTTAAAAATGATTACAATTTTGATATCGTTATACATGCTGTACGCGATGTATATAATTGACCATCTAAATTCCATATACTTATGAGTTTTTGTATTTCCTTATACACTCGCGGATAAAATTAACGCATATTTTTTTTTGTAATAAAAAAAATCCGCTGGTCAATTTTAATACTACTAGTGTCAAATGATAGCACATTTATATTTTTATCAGAAACCACCTTGAATAAAGTTTAATGCTAGCCAATCAAATAAATTTTTCAAAAATGCTTAATCAAAAGTGCATTTTGTTTGAAATCCAAAGCAACGATCGGCTTTTGTTCCATTGCATGTCAATTATTTTTAAATGCAGTACCACTAGTTCTTGTAAATGTGTTCTCAAGCAAACACATAATATAAAATCCATTGTAATATGGCACCCGTTCAAGAGATGGAGGCGGTTAAAGTGGTCACATTGTATCAGGAAGATTATACGCAAGTACAAATCGCACGAAAATTAGGAATTAATCAGTCTTCGGTTTCACGAATACTTAAGCGGTATCGTGAGACCTTAGAGTATAAAAGAAAGCCCGGACAAGGACGTAAAAGGTGCACAACCGAGCATGACGATCGATTTTTAAAAATGAATTCGCTACGAGATCAAAAACGGACTTCTACTCAACTCAAAAATGAGTTACTTAGTGCGCGTCAAGTGAATATTAGTGTCAGAACAGTTAGACGAAGATTAAAAGAAGTGAACCTAACTCCAAAATGGCTGGTAAAAGTTCCACGGCTTCTTCCCCGCCACAAATCCAGCCGTTTAGAATTTGTTCATACTCATGCAAATTGGGAAACTGATCAATGGGCCACTGTTCTCTTTTCAGATGAGACCAGAATTCAATTATGGAAACCAGATGGACGCAATCTTGTATACAGAAGAGTTTGAGAACGCTACGCACCGTGTAACATGGTGCAAACTGTAAGCTTTGTTGGAGGTTCAATAATGTTTTGGGGTGGAATCAGTTGGGAGAGCCGTACGGAGCTGATGGAGATTGGTTTGAGGATGAATGCAGACTGGTATGCTCGGAACATTCTTGGCGATCACATTTTGCCATATGTGGGCTTCATAGGTTATGACAGTTTTGTGTTAATGCATGATAACGCTCCAGTCCACGTTGCTGCAACGGTACGACAATATCTCCAAGATATTGGCATTCGTGCACTTAAGTGGCCATCAATGAGTCCTGATCTTAATCCGATTGAACACGTGTGGGACATTCTAAAACGCCGTAAATTAGAGCTAGAAATCCTGCACCAGATTCGACAGCAAAACTGAGAGTTGCAGCGCAAGAAGAGTGGAATTCCATTCCGCAAGAAATCATACAAATCATCATAAATCATTCTACTTTGTATGCCCAGAAGGATGGAAGCTGTAATAAGGGCATGGGGAGGAAAAACTCATTATTAAATTAATCAAATTAAATTGTAATAAAGCTAGTTTTAATGATTATACCGCTTTTAAAATTTAAAAAAAAAAATAGTTCGACATATTTTAACATTTTGCAATGAAAAATAGCCGGTATATTTCCATAACGCCACATTTGTGCCTCTTTTGAGAAAATTATAAATTTAGGATCATTTGATACCGGTTCCACTGAAATTGCCCAGCGGAATTATGCGTTAATTTTGTCCAGGAGTGTCATGAGTTTATTATTTGTTAACAATTAAAAGATCCTTCGCAACATACTATTCCTTTCGTTGATACTATTATTCCTTCCGTCTTGTCCTTTCGTTGATTCGCAACATACTATTCCTTTCGTCTTGTCCTTTCGTTGATTCTGTTCCTCGCAATTTGATTTTCCTGGATTTTCTTGTTTCTTCAACTGAATCTTTACCCACTTTTCTATACTTATTATCTCAATAATATTATTCCACGTTGACGGCTGTAGTTAGATTTTATTTAAAAAGATACTAAGTCCTTTATATTACCTATATACATATTACGAAGCTCATCTTTGAATCTTTTCTTATATAATTGTTTTTGTATAATACTTTCGAATTCTATCATTGACGGAATTAATGTACGTTAAATTAAAATTTGGTAAACCATCGAAATTCAGTTACATCTTTGATGAGGGTTAACTTCGCACTGCAAACTTGTTAAATTACCCTAATAAATCAAAAATATCAATCAACTATTCTAAAAAGCAGTGGCTGTAGAGTTTTAAATTCATTCTATTTTCAAGACTTGTGAGTGGTGATATATCGTGACAACACGCCAATTATTTAGTATAATGAGATTAGCGCGCAATTCTTTACATTTTTATTTATCCATTTTACTCTACACCAACTCGCATGTTTATGAAAACGCTAATTTGAGTAAAAATTAAAAAAGCTTACTTCTGGTTTTAAATCTTAAAATTATACAAATGATATTTTAATGCAAAACAATAAACGTTGCAGTGTACGTTGACACAATGTTTATACAATTATTAACTATGTATGAAGGTATATTGTACTGTTGAAGTAAAGATTGTACAACTTTAATTTGTAACACTATATACTAAAAATCTGTAACAACACCAAAGCTAAGGTAACCTGAAATATATTGTATATTATTTCAGTAGAATTAATCCAATTTAAGTGCAAACAAGTTTAATCAATACTTTTACTGAGAATGAGAAAAACCAATTGAAAAGCTAAAACAAAAAGTTTCAAGAATACAAAGTTAAGTAAAAAAGTTAAGCAAACTTGTTATATTGGGATTTGCAAATAAATTAATTATACTAAAATTAATACAACTTTATTTATTTTCCAAAATAATTTATTGTTCATCTAACAACTGTTATATCTCGTCTTATTTTCTTGAGTTTGTTCTTTGTAAAAACGATGAGCCACGAAAAGAAATTAATTTACCGGAAATTAATTTTTTACTGGTTTTGTAATTGTAATATTATTGGTTGGATTACATTGTAATTTGTGCTGTTTTATATTGTTGAGGTTGATGAACGCATACTTCTGCTTGGTTAAACCCTATAAATAACTGATTAGCTCGCTTAAAAAAATCATCCTATAATTGATCTTTCACTTTCAGTAGGGAAATTAAAACCAACAACGATAAATGATGTGTTTAGTTTTGGTAAAAATGGTATTTTCTGATGAAGGAGAAAGAAAACATACATAATACAAAACCGCCTCAAGTTAAAATAATTTTTTGTTTGAAAATAATTTTTAATTTTTTTTTACTTTATCAAAAAGCGAAACATAGAACTAACAGCTCGTTGAATTTTATAAACCAAATTTTTTAAATTTTGAGCTGTTAACTTTTTTTTATGTTTTGAGCGTAGTTTGATAAGCAATTCCAAATCGTAAAAAAACTTAAAAATGTTTGAATTTTACAATACTCTGAGTGATTTATATTATGTTTCTCGTGTCAGAATTTGTATGAATTTATGTATGTTTACTTACTTTAAACATATATAGAGTACGGCAATAGTAGATGCGAGCAAATTAGACATATATATATATATATATATATATATATATATATATATATATATATATATATATATATATATATATATATATATATATATATATATTCATAAGCAACTAACAACAGAAGAAGTGGGAAGGTGCGATTGCACGTCTGTTTCAAAGCGGGATGCGATAAAACTCAACATAATTAGTATTGTGATTTCATTGTGACGCGATATTTTATTCAAAAAGGTTCAATTAAAGAACATCACTTAGCCTTCACGGACTGTAATAACCAATCCAATAATTAGGAATGGAAATCGTATTTCTCTACTTTAATTTAAGAAAACCATGTGAAGTAAACTAGTATGCTCTTTTTTACTGGACGTCGCTCTTTTATAGTCACAAAGGAAATATGAGCATTAACAGTTTATATACAATTTTGATTTAAATCTTTTATAGGTGATGAGAAGTAGGTTTAACTTCTTAAAATATATTCTTCATCTTGGCTCAACAATTCTATCTTGATATACTTAATTTGTAACATTGCTTAAAAATTATGTAGAAAATTATTTTCCGCAGTTCTAAATATATTACTCAGGCCAACAAATTTATTTATGTACACGATTGCATTTATAAAATAAACAAACGAAAAATGATGATGAACAGTTTAAATTTTCGACAGACACACACACACACACACAGTCAAATTCCTTATACCATCGCAGGTGTAATCGCGTGTCAACACGAAAATGTTAATAAAATGCGTGGTGTTTTGCAAAAAAAAACTCAAAATCATAAAATTTTCAAAATATAGAAAATGTTTATTTATAAAAAATTATTTTAAAAAGAAAAACTTATTTCTGGAAATTTTTTCTCCGAATAAACAAATTTGTCCAAGATATAAAATAAATTGCAATCATTTTAATAAAACTGTCGCGCCAATTGATTACTAAATTGGATTTTATAGTAAAATTATCACCACATTATACTGTCACCAAATCTATTATCACGCCAATCAAATTTTATTTGTTTTAATTTGGCATTATTCGACAGTGTTCTGATTTTCACCATAGCATAAAGATCGAAGGCCAAAAAAAATTTAGGTAGGTTGTGTTTATATACACGTATTATAAATCGAAATTTGTTATTTTTGTCTGGAGTAAAATAAAATTTAGTAAGTGGATGTTAACTGTAGCGACACAAAGTATTTTTGTGGCAAAAAAAATTCTGCAATATTTTTATTTTGATTAAATATTTAGTGAAATCCTTCGTTTGATCTAAACTGATTTCTATTGAATTGTATTGACATTTAAAAAGTGTTTAGTGAACAATTATAAAATAACTTATAGTTATGTGCCGTCGACGAAGACATAAAAAAAACAAATCTTATGATGAAGCCTATCCGATAGAAAATTCCAAATCAAATCAAACTATCCTTACACTAAACGATGATTGCCTACACACAATATTTTCATATCTTCCATTACAAGATCTTTGCAGTATTGCTGTTACATGCCAACGTATAAATAAAATCGCTTGTCGACTATACAAACGTTATCGAATTTTGGATGCGGACGAATTTTTACGTAAAAACCAACACACATTGACAACGGCTTCGAAAATCGAACGAATCATTAAACAAATTGGTAACCACGTTAAATCATTTCACGTATCGAGTAAAATACGAGATGGGAACGGTGTGACAAGAACCGATACACTAATCAAATGTATACTGCAACATTGTAATATAATACGTGAATTAAAAATTGATTTTGTTCTCGACGATGGATTTTTAAAGGAAATCTTAGAGCTGAAAAACTTTCAAAAATTGGAAACATTCGATTTAAGTTGTAGTGCAAGTGATGCTGGAAAACATTTACTTAATTTAAAAAATCTTAAATATTTTAATTTGTATTTTAAGTTTTAATTAATTACTAAGATAATTTAAATCAAATCGAATTTTATCGATTTAATAAAGGAAATCAGACGTTTATCAGACGTTTACGCAAATTGGCCAAATAACTGGTTACAGAAGCTATTTATTATGCTCTCTTTTGCAAGAGAAACTTATAACAACAGTTTCATTCAAATATAACATAAACACTCAAAAGTATAAAAATATTTATAATTAAACTAAGAATAAAAATAGATATATTTACATACCATAGTGTACTTCAATTTTATACAGCATAAAACTGCATGTTTATGTCATAACGTGAAACTGAATAAATATAAAGCAGAATATGCTATAAACTATTCTTTAGAATTATGAAGCATTATTCTTAGATTTTAATTATGATGGTTATAATATAAACAAAACATATATATATATATATATATATATATATATATATATATATATATATATATATATATATATATATATATATATATATATATATATATATATATATATATATATATATAAATATATTATATTGAGATACATAATAGTCTAAAATAAAACATATTCATATTTGCTGGAAAACTGGAAATTTTTACTATGCCATATAGTAAGAAGAATGCAGTCTAATGAATCATGCAAACTAATTTTTCAATCCAAAAACAAACAATAAAAAGGGAAAGAAAATTATATTTTTTATAAATAAATTATTTAAAAAATAATAAATCCTTCAAAAATTTTTTTTATTTTCATTAATTTTAACACACATACAAACCGTCGAGAGTGTAAATGCGGATATCTGCGGTTTATACATTTTTTAAAAATAAATTCAAACAAATATAAACATTTTATGATAACATATTTCGAAATGATTTATTTATTCTTGTATACTATTGCGTAGGTAATGTGGTTAAAATATCGATAAAGTAGTCAACAATATAGCACTTTTTAATGGATAATACGTACATTTAAATTGTCCGTGCAGCAGTGAAAATACAATATTATACAGTAAAATAAATCGAACCAAATTATGTTTGATAACGATAAACGAGGAACGCCCAGGTGGCGCAGTGGTTAAAGCTGCGGCAGTTGGAGTGGGAGGTACCAGGTTCGAATCCCGATAGGGGCATGGAGCTATGCAATGTGCAGATGGTTCTACGTAAATCGGACCTACAGCCGTACGTTCTCGAATTGGCTGTAATGGCGCAAGGTAAGGATGTAAATAAGCGAACCGCGAGAGATTTGAAAGTGCCTCGAGCCCCAAAACAGATTGTAGAGATAAAAACAGACAAACAAAGAAACAAACGATAAAAGATAAACGAGAGTAGTCATTAAGATATGACCCATTATATAGAATTTGCACTAAATACCTACTTCACCAAACACCAAAAATATGTATACTAATTAATGATAAACATGTATTTTGTAATTAACACAATATGTTGTGTTATTATCAATAATTATATTATTTTAAGTTTAATAATTATTTTTAGTATAAATTAAGTAAAAAAATTTAAACCAACCATACACCAATATACATAATAAATAATATATGGAATGTGGGAGAACAATAAAGAGACTAAACAGTTTATGTGTGTTGTCTGTCACTCAGGTGTAGGAGGAATATATTTATTCTTCTATATTTTATTTTTGTTTTAATGGTGCATTGTTCTAAATATATTTATCAAGAAGATTTATACTAAATATTTAAATTAATTTTGCTCAGTAGATAATGATGTACTAATGATTATAACAATATAATTTATGCAAACAAATTTATTTCGTAATTTGTGGTTTTATATAACTTAGTTTTTACGAACCCTAATTACAATTATTAAGTATTTATTGGTTGAAAAAATTTATATATAAAAAATTCTCAAAATTTAAATATTATAGCATGATTATCTCTATTTTAGAGGTGTCTGGACACAATAAAATTGGTTAGACATTAATTTGATTTGATTCCAAACTTTGATGAATCATTTGTATATAAGGAAAGCATTCTTGATTCCAGGGGGCTTTGATATAAGTCATATGTTGTTAATTATATTATGTATTGATGACATTCATGTTGAAATTCTAAAACTCGTTTTAACTACTGAAATTATTATTTTGTGATAAACAACCATGATTGTTGGATGCCATTACGATATGGTTATAGTGGAGGTCATTCTATCTCTTTAGAGTGCAGTGATAAAATTATCAAATTTTAATTTGTATTATAGTCTAAATTATTTAAATTCAAAGGTTTAGCTAGCTAGACATAAACCAGCTAATTGACAATTCCTACTTAGATATAGACATTTACATTCATGTGGTGTGTTCGCTTCTGCTTTAATTTTGTTTCAACATTCGACCCAGATATGTACAGATTAAAAACAAACAGATTTCACTGTTATAAATATAAAATTATACTTGCCCCATCATGTCAAAGAAGAATATTTGATATTTTACATAGCTTACGAGTGGAAATCTATAACTGACACTCAAGTTTTCAACACTCATATTTACAGTAATACTTTATTTAAATATTCGTAATACACGAATATTTAAATAAAACATTTTTAAAATTGTTTCTCTGACATATTTGCAAAAGAACAATTAAGATATTATCAAATATCAAATTTTAGCGAATTATAAGCACATTGTTAACAGCAACTTTAGTATATTTTAATACAAGTTTCAAAAGAGACAAAAAATTTATGCAAATTGAAAATCCTATATTTTAAAAATTTTACAATGACTCTTTGTCAAACGCGTAAATATTTAAAAAAAAATCTAGCTTATAAGTAAATTTATTTAAATAAAACTATTTTGTGCTTATTTGGATTGACTTATAGTGAAATGGCCAATTTTATAGAATTTATCTTGAACGTCATTTATGATTTATGACAACGTTACCGTTGTGAGTTACTTAATAAAATCAGATTTTTTTGAATCCAGAAATTCCAGTTATGTATTTTGTGTTAGATTAGTGTAAAACGTATTACACACTAATCTGAACTTTGACTTAAAAATAATATTCTTGTTACAAAACTGCATCAACTGCATATTTGAGTTAGATTCGTTTATCATATATGAACATTAAATCAGTCGTTGTTCTTTTTTTAATGGAGCATATGGCACTGCTCTCCAGTTGCTAGATAGAGTTCAGGGGCGTGCCGTCCGAATAATACGAAACCCCAGACTTACGAAAGATTTAGACAGTTCACAACACCGCAGAGATGTTGCAGAACTCTGTGTGTTCTATAGATTAATAAATGGTAAATGTTCTGCAGAATTAAAGGAAAAAATACCACCATTTGTTACGCCAGGACGGGTAACACGAGGAACGGTTAATGCGCATAGGTTTATGGTGAAGCTGCCGAAACCTCGAACTGAAGATGCAAAGGCGAATTTATTTATCGAACATCTTAGAAGTGGAATTCGTTGGCAGGTTTTCAATTTCCGTTAAAGTGTAAAATGCACATGTTTAAGACTTAAAGGGTCACGCGCGTTGGGTGCAGGAGCTCTAAATATTTCCAGTATTACATTAAATTCAATATTATATGTATATATATATATATATATATATATATATATATATATATATATATATATATATATATATATATATATAATCTTATTCGACCAACAGAGAATTACACTTGTTTCGTTATCAATAGTTGTTGGACTTCAATCCATGATATAATATTTTTTATCAATTATGTACTTATAAGTTAAACATTAATTGAATTCACACAAAAAAATGAAAATCATTAAATATTTAATCTAAATATATAAGAAATAGATCAACATAATAAAATGTAAACTAGTTCAACAGGTTGATTCAAATAAAAAAATAAAGCTCTATAGATGTACGTAAGTACAACAAATAAAAAATTTACGAGCTTTTTTCATCTTCGAGTGATTCATTTTCTACAAATAATCTTATACTTATTATACTAACTATATATGTATAAAATAAACAAAACTTAAAAATAAAATATAATTTTCTTTAGAATTAATTAAAAATTTATTTTGATGCATGATACGAAATTACGAAATGCATGATATTTTATCTATCAATAGAAGAACTCCAGCAAACAATAAAACAACAACATAACTATTATTTCAAAGAGAAACAAGGCACCTGAGACATAAGTACACATACACATATACGAAATATGAAAATATTACGAAAATCGTATTATCGAGCTTTCACTGTATACCCAATAAAAATAAATGAAAATGGTATAAATTTGACGAAAGTTCTGTTGATATGCGCATGAATTTAGTATTCCCGTATTTCGTCTTGTGTGAAAGATTTTTATTGCTCACACACATATACATACAAATCACAGTACAACGAATATCCAAAAAAGTTAAATTTTCTAAAGCAAATTTTTATTTTTAGTGTGTCGGTAGAAGATGTATATTATGATGAAGTTACACAAAGAAAATGAAAAAATAAAATGGAATACACTATAGTTTATACATTTCCAGCTGGTATTTTTGTCGCGTGTCGTTCCAATTTTTCCGAAGATTTCCCATGTATACCTCCAGTCGATGCATCAGAGTTTGAAAACTTGGTTTTACATAATTTTGGTTGTTAACTTTTAAGATAACAGAAAACGAAATATTCTGATCTTATATATAATCTACCCATAAAAAAAGTTTTTACCATCAAAACGCAACTTATTTTTCCGTTTACTTAATGTCACTCATAAATACAATAATGCAATACGGAATAGCAAAGAAAAAATTTTACAAAGATAAAATGTAAATGTTGATTATTTGGCTTTAAATGATAAAAGTAAAGAATATATGGTTATTAGAAGTAACTATGGTACGGTTGGATATAGTCATAGCGTGTTTCATAAAATGTTGCTGATAAAACGAAGAAGTGAAAATATATTTACAGATCAAACCAAGTATTACCACTGTGAAGGTATTCTAAAGGGTATTTAATAAATTATAATTATACATTATAATAATATTATCGTACATAAATAAGAACTTGATAATAAATAAAATGTGTTTCACGTAAAAAATATTAATCGCCCGACCCTCGTTTGAAACAGAATGTTACTCTTGTTAGTATATTAAAAAAACATCTTACACTAGTAATTATAATGCAAAGCCATCACAGCTAACATGACTTTATTAGTAGTTGCTTAAGGAATAAAAGATTTTTTTTCCACGTGCGTGTAATTTAAACATTATTTGCGAGCTTAATTAAATGAAATTATGGTCATACGTTGTTTTTAATATTTATAAAAAGCATTTATTGCCATGTACATATTTTGAAAAATATGTATCATGACATAATCCATTTTAAAGGATTTCTCTAAGTAGATTCTCATTACTGTCGGTTATAATAGCGAAAACAATGGGAAGTTAAAGAATTTGTGAGGATATCTATTGGCAGATCAGTTTACCTAAAAGTTATTAAAGTAATATATATTGACAATTGTTCCAATCACGAAAATAAGTTATAAAATCTTTAACAATTATATTTATATAGGTCTAGTCTAAATCGTTAGATTATCTCGTCAAATTATTAGACTATATATAACGAATTTATTGAAATGGTTTCCAACTAGTGCACTCTAGTCTTAAAGTGACATTTCTTTTATCTAATTTAAGTGGTATAATCCGGCAAAATTATTCATTATATTTTAAATATGATTGTTAGGTACTGCTTGAACAAGATCATGATATGTTCGGGCAATTTTCGTACCGAAAGGTTCAATAGAAATACGATACATTTCCTATAAGCATTTTCATTAATTTATCTTAAGCATCTAATTATTGTGACTAGAAGAAACAATTATATTCGATTAAACCAAAAATATTTTGGGTGAAAAATAGTTATAAAACCCTGCAATACTCAGTGGAAATATTTCCATACACAAAAATTTTCTCTTTTTCTCGTCGTTTCCAAGCGCAATCTATATATTTTATCAGGGAATTGTGAGATAAAAATTGTTTCCCAAAAAGAAAAAAAAAAAATATGAAAAACAAGAAACGAACGAAAAAAGCTCCCTATTTTTAGTTCAGTTTTGACATTTCACATTATCACAAGAAAATAAAGTTTAATAATTTTTTTATTATTATTACTTTAAGTACTAAACTTGTTAATTATAATTTTTATTTTAAGTTATTTAATTTAAGAGCAGATGAGTGTGAGTTTTGTGAAAATTTAACCGGGATTTGTGGGCAAAATTGCGTATACTTGTGTGCAAACGGGATTTAAAATGAGTTTATCTAAAATGAGTGTGTTAACTTTTCTTGGTGCAGATTTATTTTTTTTTTCTTGTGAAAATCTTGTGAAAAATAAATATACAAACAAATAAAAAATATATCGGATTTTGTGCCTTTAGATATATTTGAATATTCTACCAAAATAATTATAAGCGCGAAGTGTATAATTCATAAAATCTTAAATAAATTTAAAGGAAATACTCCATATGTTTGATTTAATTTTTGAAATCAGCCGAAAATCAAATATTAAATATTTAATCAAAGAAAATTTAAAAGAAGCTCGGGAGCACGAAGATAAATACAAAAATAAAAAAATGTGGCGTCTCAGTGTTTTAACATTAAATAAAAATTAAAATGTGAATTCCCTATAATGTGTTGTTTGGTTTCTAAAATAATTTACTTCATACATAATAGATGAAAACTTTTTTTTTTTGAATTGTGTATAGATGTTTGTCCAAACATACATAGTAAAAATGTACAATTAATCATGTCGTTTAAAATTCGTCGTCTGTAATCTTAAGTCGTCGCCCTCTCTCTTTCTCTTCGTTTGATATCTTACATATTTATAGATAGATGTATTTATCGTGTATAGTAGTTATCGTACTTGTTTTAAAGTTTTATATATAAATAGAAAATACATACATATATATGTATACATATATGTACATACATATATAAAAAAGACAAAATAAGATAAGAAGAAATATATTTTATTGGGATACTGCAATATAATTAAAGTGGAAAATGGTTTTGTACAAAATACGATAGATAAGAACAAAACGAAAAACTTTTCCCTTCTTCTTTTATTAAACATACATATATCTCTACATAATATAGTGAAACTCGACAACTTAATTTATATCGTTGTAATAATAAATGTGATGACAAATAATATTTAATAAAATAATTAAAGTTCAATGTTATTGTGCTTTTTATAAAAATAAAAACTAATTGAAAAAGATATTTTCCATCTCAAGGTCATAAACGAAAAAAGCTCTTGTCTTTATATATATATATACTCATAAAAAGAAAAATTCCCAATTATGTATTTTTAGAAGTGAAAAACTATATATTTATCGATTTTTCTTTCGTTTATGACATAGAATGTGCGTTATTTAGATAAAATAAATGTGCGATATAAAAATAAAACCAATATCATTTATTTATTTAAATTATTTTATCTTAAAATAAAAAATTACTGCCGAAAAAGCAAAAAAATAAATAGACTCGACCTTGAATATTTAAAAAAGCTCAGTACCTTTTTATATTTGGTTCTGTGTGTTGGAGTACATTTTCTCTCGTTTCTCGGGTTTTTTTGTGTGTTGCGCGTTGTGAAAATTTTGTGCGGCTTTTTCTTGTAAAAAAATGTTAAAAAAAAATACAAAAATAAAGTATATTTATTGTAAAATTTAATTAAAGTTTTCTGTTCAATATAAAAAGGAAAATTTCTAATTTATGAAAAAAAAAAATTAAATAAAAGGAAAATGTTTATATGAAAATCGTATATGTGTGTGCGTTTATATACAAAATATCTTTATAAAGTATATAGAGGTAAAATATAAGTGCGGTGTGAAAATATATAAAAATAATTTTCCTTTCTGTGATTTTTCTCAAAAAGTTGTTTTGTGTGCTTTGTGCTGTTTAAATATATTTTTTTTATTCGTTTGTTTTTTTTTATTTCGCTCAAAAATTATTTTTGTTATTAAGAAAAATGTGCGGTTTATTGAACGATTGTAGAAGGATAAAATGGTCAAATATATTTTTTGAAAGGTAAGTAATTGTTTTTCTAAACAAATTTTTTTCCGAAACTATAAATATTATAAATATTTCTAAATATTGTCAATTACAACCATAGTTAATATACATTAATATTAACGATCACTATAGATGATCACAACGAAATTTAATGATTGTATATTCAGCAGTTCTTTAATTAAAATATTTTATTAAGGTTATAAAACAAATGATGGACATTTTGATGTTTCAATAGGCTTTCATACACTAAGAACAGGTTAGATCAGTCGTCGAAATACAAATTTGTTGATCATATAGATTAATAATGAGTTTGTAAACTCACTCTTATACTTTGACAATTTAAAACCATGCACATGTTTGTAAGGATAAAGTTAGCCCACTAAACTTGGACACGGTATTAATAGTCTCTAAATTTTTATTTTTTAATGAAGTTAGAGTTTAGTCCAAGAGAATCTTATTTTGTCCATCTTTAATTTATAATTTAGTTAGCTATTTTTAACATAATTTAACATAGCTATTTTTAACATTGTCGCCGGATGTAGCTTAATGGTTAAGAGAGTTTCTCATCACGCCGCGGTCTCGAGTTCGATTCCCGCCGTTGACCAAAAATTAACATGCAACCGGATGACATAAAAACGCGTTTGTGTGTAAAAACATTCGTTGGGCTGACCACCTACAATGTGCACCAATCGTTAAAATGGTTCATAAGGTCTCAGTTGAGACGCGGTAAGGGCCGTTTACGGCCTCTAAGCCATAGATTATTTTCTTTTTAACATAATCTCTAATACTGTATAGAACTTGTGCAGTTCCAATCGGTTTCTAAATATATATGTAATGCTATTTGCCTTTATTCCATTCATTGCACGTAAATTCATTAGTTAAAACACAATTATCTGTCCAAATTTACTAAGTCAATTTGATATTGAACTAGGAAAAAGTTTTAATCCTTTAATTTTAAGGCACCGTTTGTAAAATTGGTAATATGTTACAAATTAAAAAAACAATGCAATACTAAATTTAAATTTTTTAAACAAATATAATTATAAATTAAATTTGAAACAAGTGAAATTTAAGTTAAAGTTAATTTTTTAAACGTATATATTCAGACTAAAATATTATATTTATTTTACATAATAAATGAGAAGAACAATAACTTTGTAATTATATAATTATATTCAAAAGATTTTCTTTGACTTTAAGAAAATTGGAAAACTTCTGAACCTGATTATTGTGTAATGAAATGTATATTAAAGTATTGTCAAACAAAAAGTCTTGGTATCGTCTAATCTTGAAGATGATGATAACTATACACTAAACAGACTATTTGACTTAAAAAGTGACGAGACTGTTCTCAGTTTATAACACAGTGGTTTATATAGATATCAAACAGATGGCATCTATATAATTAAATTGTAAATTACTGTGATAACAATTAACAATATATTTAATAAAAATATAGACGTACATAAAAATATTAAGCCTAGATGAATTTATATAAACAAGCATAAAATCAGATATCAACAATCAATAAACACACTGATAAATTTAATAAAATATCACCCTTTAATACGTATAGATATATTATATATACTGTGCTATATATGAATAATAATGATAAGATATAAATTTTGTCAGAACAGAAAAAATCAAAATAAATTTAGGGACATTTTCATTTCTTCATTTTCACAATAATACATATACAAATATAAATAAATCATATAAATTTTATAAATAAATAAATATAAATTATAATTATATGATAGTAATTGCACAATTTATTTTATTTTTGTTTATCAAAAAAATAATTATTCATTAAAAATTATGACTGCAGTATAGTTTTCCGTTTTTATTTTTGGTAGTATGATAACGTCCCTCACAGTAATCAGAAGGATTTAATCCGATAAAATTTTTATTTTTTCCCATCCACCATTTTTAATATGGCAACCAATGTAATATTCTATTAAATTATATGTTAAAAAATGATTTTAGTATTTTGTTAGTGTTCTGTGAACGAAAAAAAAATGAATTGATAATGAATATTTACACTGAAACAGCGCACAATCTCATTATGACGTGAATTGGTCATTGATCGTTAAACAAAAACAACAACAACATCAGACCCGAAGCTAAAGCAAAAAATCTAACTATATAGATGCAAATATTTATAAAGTAACATATGTATGAAATAAAGCTTACAATTCTTTGAACTTTGAATCGATTTTTTGTATATCTGGTATAAATGTACGTATAATATACCAAACAATCAAAAGTTTCTAAAAAAACATAATATTTACTTGATAAGCACACAATCCATAATAATACTGAGATGATAACGAACATAACATCATGAAGAAGGAAATTTATTAGCCCATTGAGACCACTTAAAATGGGTCTTTAAGAAAACTTCATATATACAAAACGTACACGAGTACACAACTTTTTTAACTTTATAAACTAAATATTCGTACATATGTACTCACAAGTATATATATATATCATTCTTCTAAATAATTTAATCTTAATTAATGTTATTTATCCCAAAATAATAAAATTATTAATTGTTAAAATTGATAAATTATTTTCGTGAAAATCACTTTTGTTTGCCCACTTCATGAATAAAAATAAATTAATTAATATATTTGACTCGATACTATACTGGAGTATATTTTGGTTGTGTAAAATGGTAAAGTTGAAATATTTTTAAATATCTATACCATCATCATCATGTAGGAAGACCATTAATTATTCGTTTAATAATATCTGTCTAAATTTGGTTTGTATATGATAAATCAAATTTTAATTGACCAAATTATATTAATTTGTATCGGTTTTGGTCGTTGAAATTCACACGATTTTAAATTTTTGTTGGGAATAAAAGAAAATGAATATGGGTGAAATTATATGGGTGCACTGCCAATAAACCTTAAATTTTAAAACATTAACAGAACATATCACTTTAAAATAAGCTTAGAGTACATATATGTTAATTAAAGATCATAGGAGAGTACTTTTTACTTAACGAATTTATAGTACAATCTATAGTTAATATTTTAAATGATTTTATCGAGATCCTCCGTAATGGTTGCATTCCCAAAGTTTTTTCCAAATTGATAGTTGATAAGATCTTTCTAGTAAAGTAAATTATGTTTTATTAACTGCAATAGTTCAATCAAAACTGATTTGCTATCTTTCACCTTCAACGATTTTATTCTTTTGAATTTTGTCTTAAATATTATTCTATACTAAGAATATTACTGAAATTCATCCAATCAAAAAATCTTTCACATCATAAGAATACACATTGACTATAAGACAATAATTGATCGGTAAAAGATCAAACATATTTAAGAAGCTTTGGAAACCACTTACTTTGGTTTTTTACTCACTTATTCCATATGTACACGAAAAATTAACTTTTATAAATTGCCGTATTATGTATAAAACCTATTATCTCAGCTTTAAGTCAAATCCAACAATCTCCCAAACCCTTTAAGCATTAACATCAGTATTAATATAAGAATAACTTTCTATACCTATGCCTTAATTCAATACATAAATAATTTCTGTTTCTTACATATATCACTCATATCATGTTTTTTTTATTGATACTATATAATATCCATGGAACTTAAATACGGCTCGAAATAATATAAAAAACGGTCGGTTATGTAAAGTTTTTTAGTATTTCGACATAAAAAAGGGGTGAGAAAATTAAAATGGAAAATTTGTTCGAACAAAAATATAAAATTCGACATGGTCGAGTATATACGACTACTATATCGATACCACACACTTGGGTACGAAACTTTTGGCTATTTATACGGATATATATTTATATATATATATATATATATATATATATATATATATATATATATATATATATATATATATATATATATGATTGATTGATTGATTGATAGGACTGTAGGACCAAGCGCTAGGCAAGATTCCCGGATAACGCCGGGCCTATTCCTACAGCCGTTTACATAAAACGATAGGTAAGGATTGGAAGGTATGTTAGTTAGGAAAGAGCGACCCGGTTACAGACACCATGACAGTCGGTACTAAACTACTATTATCACAAGACAATCACAATTTTAATCTGCTAGTCTGCAATCGCCAATCAGCATTCTCCAGTCCGCAACGCCTATCGTAAAAAATTCTGTATTTTGAATAAAATTAAAACTAAATTAAAATTAAAATTCTAAAATAAATTTATTAGTTCGCTCAGGAATCTGTAACTTAATTAATTAGTTTTATTATTTATTTGAACTCCCATCCGCACAACAAACCTAATTAGAACATAAGTACAGAACTCTGAAAGAAATTTTTTTAACTTATCGCTCAGGTATCTGAAACAATTTAATTAATTTAGTTTGATAGTTTAAGCCATCCATTACGATAATGTTACCATAATACTGTAACATGTTCATCAGAGAGTCAAAATAGACTATAGGGCGACAATCTTCAGCAGAACCATTTTCCTGTTACATAATTATTATAATACAATAATATAATTTGTTAGTGATTGATAGGACTGTAGGACCAAGCGCTAGGCAAGACTCCCGGATAACGCCGGGCCTATTCCTACAGCCGTTTACATAAAACAATAGGTAAGGATAGGAAGGTATGTTAGTAAGGAGAGAACGACCCGGTTACAGACACCATGACAATCGTTACTAAACTACTATTAGCAGACAATCACAAGACAATCACATTTTTAATTTAAAATCTCCTATCTGCAACACCAATCTGCTCGCCTGCTTTTTATTAAGATTAAAATAATAATACAAAACTCTGAAAAACAAATTTATTAATATATGTCTCAGGAAGCTGTAAGAATTAATTAAAAAATTAATTTTATCATTAATTTAGGCCCACAACCAATCCGCCGCAGTCTCCAGTCCGCAACACCAAGACAATCACATTTCTATTTTACGATCGCCTATCTGCAATCTCCTATCTGCAACACTAATCTGCTCACCTGCCCCCCATTAAGATCAAAACAATAATACCAAACTCTGAAAAAAAATTTATTAATATATGTCTCAGGAGGCTGTAAGAATTAATTGAAAAATTAATTTTATCATTTATTTTAAGCCCACAACCAATCTGCCGCAGTCTCCAGTCCGCAACACCCTCCAGTCCGCAACACGGAGGGTGCCAATCACACCCCAATCTACAATCGCTCATCTGCAATCTCCTATCTGCAACACCAATCCGCTAACCTGCCCTCCACCAAGATTAAAAAAATAATACAAAACTCTTAAGAAAAAATTCATTAATTCATGTCTCAGGAACCTGTAAGAACTAATTAATTCAATAAATCAATTCCATTACCAATCCAAGCCCACAACCAATCCGCAGTCTGCAGTCCATACCACATACCGATCCAGTTAGCAATCTAACCACTGAAACAATTATCGCAGCCTACACTCACAGGCACGACTGTGCAGTGACCCACACAGCGACAATGACTCCAATCTCGTCGGCGCAAAAAAAGCAAGCTTGAAAGTGAAACGGAATGTAGCCACCCGCCTCGTGAGTCTTCCAACCCCTAAGGAACGATGGGACAACATGGCACTTCATATACCACCAGCCTCACCACATTTTGGTGGAACCCGAAAGGCTGCTGCAAATCAAGTGAAAAAGCACCCATTCAAAGCTACAGGAGAAGCAACACCAACACTCGAAGAACCATCAACAGACAACTCAGCAAGCAGAGGCCTGCCTCCAAAACCACCCCCTCCAATAACACCTGATGCCACACACATCCCCCTTCATTTCCCGTTCACTTCCCAATTGGTACAACACTGCATGATGCAACCAAACAGGAGTCCTGGAAAACCAGGCATTCCGAGTACCTACACCAACCACAACACAGAGGAAAATGGTTACATAAAGAACCAAACACTAAAATATGCAAAAAGTCCCAGTGCCTATCAAAGACAACAAATTGCCACCTTTACACTTTTAAAACGTCTCACTGGACGCACACTCCGACAAACGAAATCGATGGAAGTACATCCAGTACAGGCCCAGATCGAAAGATTCGAGCAGGTTCACTTCGAGGCCCGGGTGGGGCTCCAACAACAAGGCCAATCCACAAACCACCACCACCACCCACAGAACCCGAGAACAACATTGACCCAACACCAACAGAGGCACCAAACCACAAAATAATGCAACCAACGCCTACAACGCGCGCCCAACCCCATCGAGAACCTAAACAACGAAGCGTGTACCTGACGCAGTCAACATGCGACCAACAAACAAAAGTTTGATGTAAATCTGAGAGCTCATCATCGCAAACAGCACCCAGTTCCACTTCCAATCCAAGCAAATCAAGCGTCTCCTTACCGATCCCAAGCCTATACACCCTACGATGGACCACCCAGGCTCGACCGGCCCAGTGCGACACTCCCTTCCCGACGAACACCTACAGTACCGAAACATGCTTGTAATAATACAAATTACCAGATAACTTAATAAAATACCACTTAACAAAGTGCAAGCCATCTGGTATCCTCAAGGCTGTCAGTCAGATCCTCAATAGGCATCGAAAGCCGTGCACTCCATGAGAAGAGCACGAGGAACAGGAACACTAAAGCGTTCAACAGTTTCCTCCTCTCCTTCCTCACACTGCTCGCAGCCCACGACGTTCCGAACTTTCATTTGGAACATGATCCCAGCAAATCCTCAAAGTGGGTCCATCACAATTCAAAAAAAAGGACTGGGATCTTTGGTGATTTGTTGTTCCAAAGAAGACTTTGGACAGTCGACCAGAGATGAAGCCGCTCCACCTGTTCCGGTGCAGATCACCAAAGTGATGGCCGATATCCCTCTTTAAGAGATACTAGCAATGACGTGTCACTCCCAAAGAGCGAACGTGCACCCAAACGGGCCAATCCACCAGTCAACACATCTCCTTTGTGCATCGACTTCCCGATCGCCAACCCTATTACCACTCAAAATGTTACAGGTGATTCCCTCTCCTACTACACCCGAACACATAACAAAATTCCGCCGAGAGCAGATGTCGGTATACACCTCTACAACACGAAAGCCACACTTCACCCCTGCGACTCCACCACACAACAGCTACACGAACCAATAATATCTGCAGGAAACACTTTCACAAAATGAACCGCTTATGCCAGCCAATCAAGAGTACGTAATCCGTAAACGTGACATTGGGGGCATTATACAATACAACCTGCGTGATGACTTTGAATTTATGACCCAAAGAGATGCCTCTCACATCGAAAACCAACTCGAAAAACAGCGAACAACTAAAAACATTTATTGGATCTAGTACGAAACCTGACCCACATACAATTGTAAGCACGATAATAACGTCCTCCAACATAACAGAGAAGTGGCCAACAAACATTCCAAATCAACCACACAACAAACTCTCCATCTCGATGGAATGACACACAATTTTCGATGGAACCATGGAATGACAACCAGTGAACTCGATCACCACCAGTGAGCACAAACCATCACATCGCATGTGATGCAAACAATGATGCTTATTTGGCTCATCGCAAAGAAACAACGAGTCATTATTGATGTCATTCACAATGCCCATCACGGTCATATTCATCCGGCGTTATCTCCATCACAATTGAAAGAGAAAATCAATCGAATTTAAAATTATGTTTCATCATCAACCAAGATACCTCCGAATGGAGATGACGATACGAGTCTGTGGCACATTTACGAAATGTTAACAGTGCACACGAGTTACAGCAAAACACATTCTCTTCGTCGTTCTTTCTAAAAATGCTTATCTACTCGTATTTAAATCCATTAATTAATAAAATTGAATCAGAATAAAACTAATCATAAAAGGCAACAGTTTTTATTTTCAAATCTAATTAGATCACTTCGCAACAACAACAACGCGTAGTATAAACGATTTTTTTAGGAAATGAACACAAGTCAAAGCAAAATCTAGAATTTTACATGACCTACTACAATAGTTACTTTACCAGATTTACAACAACAATACAAATATAAATGCAACTGGTGAAGGTTCTATTATACGTATTGACATACACACACACACACAAAGCAAAATATCAGAAGAGATCTTCCAAAGGAAATAGATGTATTTTTCCTTGTAGATTGTATTAAGATCAAGTGTGTGTGTGTCCATACATATAGTAAAACATTGTTTTATATAGTAAAACAGGCTTCGATGAAAAACAAAACATTAGAATACGACTATACGAGACAGAATGATATACGTCGTATTTAAAATATTTTAACGGGATATTGCGATCTATGTATTTGTGGATTCACGAAATAAAATAAAATGATGGCGACTTATACAAAAAATAAATCCAAACGGTAAACCAAAAACCCAATAAAATTAATAAAACCGGTACTTATCCGAATATATAGTTCTATATATATTTATCCATTTATCACTGTATCACTTGTACACATATTTTACACATTTTAATTATCTATTTTATTTTTAACACATAGAACAGAGCAGACAAAAAAAAATATACGTCTGTTCTCGTTCGCTTTCACCAATAGACTCCCGCCTAATTATATTACTGTCCAATGGAATCTTTTTCTGACAGCTATCATCAATCCAAATGCTAAGTGCTTTCTCCATTTTTTCAACTATTGGCACACGGGGACGAGCTGAAAATATTGCGGATTTTGAAGATCCTGGAACAACAGTACTCCTAATTTCCTTCTCACTTTTCTTAATTGTGCGGACTGTGGCCTCATTTAAATTTAGGGTTTTTGTAATGTGTGATGCATTTTCTCCTTTAAGCAGACGATCTAAAATCTTCCGAATTGTTTCTCTTCCGAATTGTTTTTATATTTTCACCAGACATAGTTTAGGACTGAAATTTATTTTCAGTCCTAACTCCTTATTAATTACCTCCTATATATATATATATATATATATATATATATATATATATACATATATATATATACATATATATACTATCCTATTCATATATATTTATGCAGTATAAATTTTTATTGAAAAGCTACACAAACTTATTTAAAATTGATATCAAGAAAAATGTTTTTGAAACTATTAATTTTGATTTAGTTAGCTTAATTATTTTTCATTATAGTTCAATAAAAAAATTTGTTTAATTTTAATTTTAGGGAAAATACAGTTAATTAAATCTTATTCAAAAGTTTTGTGCACATAAATTTTTATTCATAATTATTTGTGCATATCGAAAATACGAAAAAAATTAATTTATATTAATTAAATCAGTTATATTTTAATTCAGAATAGACAACAACGCATTAAACAACAAATCCATATGACGTATTTCCTCCTTTTGACTTCGGATCTTCTGTGATCCAACTGGCCATAGAGTCGATTAAATTTCTTAAAACGTCTATTGGCACGATGCTCCACGCAATTATTATGGCGATCTAAGTTCCTTCTTTAGTCCTTCCAACACCACAAGGAATTTGTTTTTCTATGTATGCCCACATATTCTCAAACACATTAAGATCCGGGCATTCTAATAAAGGTTGGTCCAAATCTTTTAAATATCCTCCAATTAATTTGCATCCAGACACTAATGCCACATCATTTTGAAGATCCAAATAACGGCTTTGACCATAACTTTCCATTTTAACAAAGTAATCTGAACAACCCTGTCATACGATATGCATTCCAAATTATTAAGTGACCTCAACCAAAATGACGCGGTGGTGCGACGACTGTACGTTTAAACTTCTCTGAAGGTTTCGAATAAAATTAATGTCTTCCCCAGATCCTATCAAGAGAGAAAATTGATTCGTTCGTCCATATAATATTCCTCCAAACTGAAATGAGTTATTGGTATGCTCTTTTGTAAATTTCAATCTTTTAAATTTGTTTACTTTTGGTATTAATAGTTTTTTTGAGTGATGCATTTTTTAATGTTCTCCTCTCGTGATCTTCTATATATTGTTGGTTGGATTACGGGTTTATTTCTTGAAAAGTTTATAAACTTCTGTAAACAGTTTTACGTCGTTGCTGGATTGATTTTCACAGTTCTTAAAATTGGCACCTTAGAATGGCCACCTCAAAGCTCGGATCTTAACGTGATTGAGAATATGTGGGCGTATATAGAAAGACATATTCCTTGTGTTGTTGGAAGGACTGCAGAAGCCAATTGGACCGCCATAAAAAATGCGTGGAGCACCGTTGACATAGATTTTTAATCTACTCTATGCCCAGACGGATCACAAAAGATCTGAAGTCAAAAGGAGGAAATACGTCATATGGATTTGTTGTTTAATGCGTTGTTGTCTATTCTGAATTAAAATATAACTGATTTAATTATTATATTATATAATAAATTAATTTTTTTCGTATTTTCGATATGCCCAAATAATTATGAATAAAAATTTATGTGCTTTTGAATAAGATTAAATTAACTGTATTTTTCCCAAAAATTAAAATTAAAAAACTTTTTTTATTGAACTATAATGAAAAATAATTAAGCTAACTAAATAACAATTAATAGTTTCAAATACATTTTTAATTATATCAATTTTAAAGAAGTTTGTGTGGCGTTGCAATGAAACTGCACAAATCTATATGAATAGGATAGTATATATATATATATATATATATATATATATATATATATATATATATATATATATATATATATATATATATATATATATATATATATATATATATATATATATATATATATATATATATATATATATATATATATATATATATATATGAATGATTTCGTAGTAGACCCTAGAATGATTTCCTAGAATTGTAAAGGCTAACGGCTTCGGTAACTCTCCGAAGGGCTTTAGATTTCAACTTCGAGGGACGTAGGAGCCGGGATAAGCAAACATGTCGCACTGCGTGCCGCACGTAGGAACGGATTATATAGAATCTATTAATGGATTTCGGTACACTTCGGTTCACATTTTGTTAAATTCGGACATTTACCGGTAAATTCGGACATTCGCCGATTTCGGGATTTAACCGTAACACATATATATATATATATATATATATATATATATATATATATATATATATGTATATATATATATATATATATATATATATATATATATATATATATATATATATATATATATACATATATTTATTTATTTATTTATTTTTTTTTTTTTATTTATTTATTTTATTTCCTTTAAATCAATACAATATATATATATATATATATATATATATATTGCATATATATTGTTCAAGCTACCCTTGAAATATTGGTTAGCATTATGAAAAAATGCCAGCGCAATAAAATATTCAAAATGATTCGATGATTCAATATTATAAAACACTTTACGGTTTTGTCGTTCTTATACATAATAATGACCATCTCGTTTCGTGATTTCATTAATTTATTATCAGAAACAATTTCTAATGATCTTTATTATATTGTTCTTAAATTCGTAATGATTATACTAAATACATAAGCTCATTGGTACCATTTATCCGTTTTGATACCAATCAGTTTCAAGCTATATATTGTCGACCGTCAAACAATTAAAAGTTTATAGAACAAAAAAGTTTATATTTTTCTCGTTAAGCTAGAAGTTTTTTTCCATACTGATGTTTTCATACTATACAATAACAGTAAGGTTTCATGTTTTTCACCGCATTACATTTCATTCTATACATTCTGAGAGTTGGGCACAAATTATATGTATATCTCACAAAGTCTTAAGAATGAATTTTTGATTTAATTTATGTTAGAGAGGAGATAGGGCTTAGATCTTGAAGTTTTACTTAATTAATTTTCAGTACAGATATGTACAGTAGACGAGTATTTATATTATGATTAGAAACATATTAAGTATTTTATTAAAATGATCTAACTAAGATGCAAGCAATGGTCGCCTATGAGTTTCACATTTGACTAAACTTAATTATTTGTAACGTTCATATACATTGGTGGTTGAGTAAATGACTCCAGTGGTTCATTTTTTCATATATACCTTTAAAGTTTCATAGTATGGTCTGTTAATGTTGTAGTACCAGTTTTTCGGACTATAAGCATCGTTCTGCTATAAACGACAGTGTAAGAATACTATAGTACCATTTTATTATAGCGTATAAACAATTTAATCCAGTTTAAGTTTCAAATTCTTTTAATTAATTAAATATACACTTACTCGTATATACGAAGGCAAAATTGACAATTTATTAAAACCTTATACATATATATAAATAATAAAAAAATAATTTGTTATACAGATTATATACCTGACCTTTACATAAAAGTACGACAACATTTAATCACAAATGTCAAATCTATAACAAAAGCACATCTGTTATTTATCATGAATTTACATATGTATATATGTATCTACATAAACGACACAACAATCTAATAATAGATTATACCTATATTATGCGGTAGACGCAATTAGATTGATTATGCTTTAATACAGCTTATCATCAGAAGTACAACAAAATCATTTTGGTCTTTAAATTAAAATAGAAAATACTGATAATCGAAAATCGATATAATATATCGAGATAAGAAAATTCCATTTTGGTTTGTAAATATTGATTCAATTTCATGTGCACAAAGCCGTGTAAACATGTCATATGGTCTGTAGAGCTAACTGAAGAATAAAATAGAATGGTAAAACCCAAATTCATAATTAAGTCTAAACTAAACTAAATTATTATTTTCTAGTTTGTTTTTTCAGCTAACAAAACAACCATCTAAATAATAAAAACTTTTGATTAAAATTAACCATCTTATCCAGCTACACCACAATCAGACTTCATATATACTACGACTACGAGTATATAAATGTTAGAAAATTTCCATATTTTCTCATTTTTAATACCAAAATATAACTTCATATACATATTTGTGTACATGTGTATACGTTCCATTTTCCTTCTCATATATATTTCATCACAACACAAAACTAAATTAAAATAAATTAATAAAATATAAATGTATAGCACTTTTTCCGGAATGACGTCATACTAGTGATTATATTTTAAATAAAACTATAATATATGTAAAGAGCAATATAGTAACAACAAAACAAGTGTATAATAAATTTCACCAATTCCACTCTCTCAAGCTAAAGTGTCTATAATTTTTTGTTCCGAGCTTTTTCACAACAAAAACAACAACATTTTAAATTAAATTAAACTAATTTTAGAAAATACGAAAATTTTTTTCTTTCTATTTTTATAACATTTTTTTATTTTGTTTTTGTTTGAATGAGAAAATCAACCAACAACACCAAAAACACAATAAAGCTTGATGAAACCTTGTAGATATAAAATTGAGGTGCGAGGAGGAAAGAATAGTTAAAGGGAAAAATTGTTATTCAAGAAAAAAACAAAAACGAAAAAAAGGCTGCGGCTAATATAATATGGTATATATGGTATATATGGTATATATATATATATATATATATATATATATATATATATATATATATATATATATATATATATATATATATATATATATATATATATAAATAGAGCAAAATCTGCATCATTGTGTCTTTTTAACAAACAACGTCATACCTCATCATCACAGCACAGTATACTCTCTTTCTCGATAAAATTTAACTCTCGATATACAAATACATTAAATCCTTACTGTACGTATATATATGTGTGTACGTACACGTATTCTAGATATGTATTTTTTATTGGTATGACGTAAAACTTTAAATACAAAACAACAAAAATTTGTGCTATCGATTTAAATGCGAAATTTGTGCTGCTTTTCTTTGACATCTTTGTCATCGTTTGTGTTCGAGCTTTAATATTTTAACGGGTGGTATGTTATTGCATAACACCATAAAAACTTTTTTCGAAGCTTTCATTTTGTATCTTAATTTTCCAAACTAGTTACGTTCGTTATACTAATGGTCTTAGTAAATTGAGATAATATGTCAAACTGTTCGACAATTTGTACAAAACTTTTGCCTTGGTCATTAAAATAGGTTTTGATCTATTTAAAATTAGATGGTTTTCAGATCAGTAAATTTTTTAGAAAATTTTATTAGTAATCGATATTTAGTTTTTAAAAACTTTTATTAATAGAATAAAAAAATTATTATGAAATAAATTCCAAATAGAGTACTGTAAGCATACGTGAATACGTGTGAGGATGCTGTGAGTAAGCTTTAAGATTTCGATAAATATTTTGGATTTTTAATTATGGCAAAGCTAAAACTTAAAAGTTGAGATTGGATATGGAGATAAATTTCAGAACGAGTCAAAGATGGAGTATAATTCGAGGTTTGTATTATTAAATAATTAATTTGTATAACAAAACCTAAAAGTTATGAAAATAGATTAAGTTGTGTTCACTATAATATATTCACTATATAATATAATATATAGAAAAAAATTATAATAGAAGTATTAAATTTAACAAATATAAAACGCTTGGTTTATTAACACACTTTGTTAGATTATATTTAAACTTTTCGATTTCCTCTTAACAATTTTGAAATACGTCAGATTTTGCAGCGTTAGAGAAATATATCAGAGCTGTTTGTCTTCTCATTAAGACTCAACTCTGTAACAAAGATGACACTTCAGCCATCGACACCAAATTTCAATTTGTTTTTATCGGAAAAACGATATACAACCCGAACATAAACTTTGGGATTACTCGGTGGGAATGAATGAGTTCTTTCAGGATTTCGATTCGCGTGCTTGTTTTACTATCAGCAATACTGCTATTTTAGTATCTGTGCTAGATTCGACTTGACGATCTTATCATTTCTCTCAATAGATGCGACGATTTTTCAAATCGCATCAGGTTCTCCAAATATATAAATCCTTTATTAGTTGTGCATATAATATTGCTGTCAGGTTTGAGGTGGGGAATAATATGGCACTACTCTCCAGTTGCTGGATAGAGTTCAGCGGCGTGCCATCTGAATAATCGGAAACCCCAGACTTACGAAAGATTTAGATAGTCTACAACACCGCAGAGATGTTGCAGAACTATGTGTGTTCTATAGATTAATAAATGATAAATGTTCTGCAGAATTAAAGGAGAAAATACCACCATTTGTTACGCCAGGACGGGTAACACGAGGAACGGTTAATGCGCATAGGTTTACGGTGAAGTTGCCGAAACCTCGAACTGAAGATGCAAAGCGCGAATTTATTTATCGAACATCTAAGAAGTGGAATTCGTTGGCTGGTTTTCAATTTCCGTTGAAGTATAACATTCACATATTTAAGGCAGCTATCAACCTTTACTTGAAGGATCACGCATTGGGTGCAGAAGCTCTGACAGTTACAAGGAGCTAGGTCAGTCTAAAAGTTCGCCCTGCACCCAATTAAAACAAAACGTAAAAAAAAGAAAAAAACAATTTGGACGAACTTTCAATAGAGTTTCAAACTTACTAAATTTCAATCCTGTGTTCACAGAGGACAGATAAGTATTCACATTCATTTTAAACTGGTGACTCAAATGTGAACACATGAGGCAATACAATAAACAAAGCATTATCTAATCATTTTAAAACATACACTTGAGAAAACTAACTTATAATCACTCATTAAAATCTATCAGTATGTATGTATGTAGGTTACCAAACTAATTTGAGAAAAAATTATTTTGGAATGACGTTTGTCTGTCAATCAACATGGTTTGATACCTGGCAGATCAAAATTTTAAAATTTATTATAGTAAAATTTCTATAAAAGTCATATATGATATAAAAAAGCACTTTTACAGACCGCGTTCAAAATTTTATTCTATATGCCATCGCCAGACCAGTGATAGTCTGATCAGAAATAAAAAATATAAAGTTATCAGATTAACATCAGACATTTCTCGAGGATCAGTCATCCTCAGAGTTACGGCGGTTATAGAAAAATTCTAACGAACCCATATTTGCTGATGATATTAAAACTGTTTGTACCATCGGAGACAGTGGCGCTACTGATATTTATTTAACTTATTATATCTAAATTGCAAAACTATGTCATTTCAAAGGAAAAATAAATCAATAGCATCGAACTAAAGTTTAATAGACAGATAGATAACGTCACAACTAAAGCGTCATTTTGGCTCATCAATAACAAAAAGACATATCCACATTACTGACGTTGTATTTCGCCTAAGTAAGATCGCAAGTGTATGCTGCTGCAACTGTTTGGAGTTCATAACTTTTTAAATAAAAGTTCTTATTGTTTCTACTAAAGACAATTAATGGGAATTATGACTTTGATATACCAAATCACGAAATTATGGTAAAATTACCTTCTTATAAAACAAAATGCAAAGAGCACACTTGAAAATAGACGAAACGTTATGGATGCGTTTTTTATTGGAAATGTTCTACTAGAGCATATTGATTCGCTTCGTTTTCATCGATTTTTGGACCTCGAACACCATTCTACTAATTACGAGGAGATAACCCGAGCCAAATATATATTTATAATAAATAAATCATATTAATTACCTTTATGGTTGTAACAGAAACGAAAAGTTAACATCCAAATTATGTACATCCAAATTCCATAAAACGCGCTTGATGAAACATACATTTCGTTAAACAACATGTAAACTATGTGCTAGTGAATTATATTTTATTTCGTTTTTTTCGATTTTGATGTATAAAAATTACTCCAGGGATTTTGTTTTTCATTTTTAGCATATTTTTTGGTGTTTAATTATATGTTTTTTTTGCTCGACATTATTTTTAAAATTATTAAAAAATTTAATTACTGATATAAAAACAAAATAATATTATATGCTGTTGAATTAGTCAGTACAACTGACGACGTTGCACAAAAAAGGATTTACGATTTGTTCATATAATATGTACATACGAGAATTTTTATAAAACTGAGTGGTTGATTTGTGCGAAATGGTACATATAATTCATGCATATATGTACATACATGTGGGTTTAGTTACCACTGAATTAGGTGAAATTCGTATAGCGAAATTGAATTTTTCATTGAAATTGTCGATCTATGTTTTGATTTGATTTAAAACGAAAAATTGATTATTTGCGTGTAAACCATGTCGGTCGAACCACTTTGGGTTACGTACTTCAAAATATTTTTTATAATACTTTGACTAAAAATTCATTTGTATATATGTATTTAGTTGAACTGTGCCAAGTTTAATATATTTATATATATATATATATATATATATATATATATATATATATATATATATATATATATATATATATATATATACTATATATACAATATATATACTATATACAACGTACTTGTACTTTATATAACGGTTTAGTACATTATACCTTTTGAGCATTATTATAATGTTCCAGCACTGCTTGGACATCAAATTCCAAACATTTAATTATATTAGGGTGAAGTTACAAAATTCGATTATATCTAGATTGTCAGTCATTTCAACCATACTATCATATTCTGGAAATTATTTATTTCTTGTATATCTCTTGCCAAATATGAAGTGTGTACATAAAAATCCTTAAATTGTTCATTCGCTCTTTTTTGTATTTTCCAAAAAATAAAATTTCCCAATTTTAAATACGAAAAAGGATATACTCAGCATGACATTTAATAATCGTTATATTTTATTTTATTATCTCAACCAACTATAGTCATTGTTATTTCATCCGTACTTCTTTAGAATCATAACATACGCGTACACACATTAATGTATATAGAACAATTCACATGGTTTGTATTCGTATTTAATTCATCAAAAAATTGATATAAATGAAAATATTAATGTCTTAAATAAGAAATTAAGTATATGTTTCAAATAAAATATTCTGTCAAATCACTTTTCTGAGTGATGCTGTGTAAACGATAAATATGTGGCTTTAAACATATGTGCTTTAAGCATTACTGTACGACGTGTGATTCAAAAAACTAGCAAATATTCACAACTATTTTATCTGTTACCCAACCTGGAAAACGATGGGTCGTACGACCATGAATTGCCTTATTATCTCTACAACTGCAAATATTTTTAACGAGACTGTAACCAGGGACGTTTTATTCCACCGCATCGACGCAATATCTATATAAGAATTAATAAAATTGAAAGTATACCTACACTCAGAGAAAAATTTTGGTCAAAAACACCAAAAATCTAGGCTAATTTAACCAAAAATTTAGTATTTTTCAACCAACCAAATGCCTTAGTAAAATAAATAACTAAGCTCTTGGTTAAAATAATTTTTAATTTTCATTTTTAATTACTTTAACCAAAAGTATTGTTTTGCGGTAAACAAGCACTCGAAGTTTGATGACGCCAAACTCTTGCCTTTTGGCGGCAATTTTCAAACACATGTTTGTTTGCGAATATATTCTTTTCTCCGATGCAATATACCCCAAATTAACTAAATGACGTTAAACAAAACTTCGAATTTATTAAATTTAAACAATAATTCAATTTAATTTGTTATAAGAATGTTGTACGTTCAACTTCCATAATAATTCTCATTCTCAAGCTTTACTAATTTTACAAAATCATTACAATTGTTACCATTGTGAAATAGTTATTACCGTCGTAAAATTATTACCACATTAAGTTGACTTAACTGTAAATAATTTCTAGTAACCTTTAGATGGCAATCTATTAGCTATTCTATGTTTATCAAGAAATAATGCAAATTGGACACTAACTAATTTTATGCATCTAAATAAATTGGAAAGTGATCTAGATTAATCATAGAATGGTCAAATGAATCATAAATTTCAAGGAAATAATTGTTAACATACATATTAATATTTAAATTATATAATTAATTGATTCTATATTATAGATCTACCAAAATTAGGCGACAATACTATAATCCAATAGGAATTAAACAGATAAGAATCTATAATATAAATTAACTAATTTTACAAACTATTTTGTTTTAGGCTAAAATTTGTAATTATTATTTTAAATATAACAAAAATAATGATTTTTAATAATCAAATAAAAAAGTTAAATTAAGTAAATTTCACATACGACTTAGTTAGTTTTAACAAGTTTTAATTGATATAATCCCAAATTTAGTCAATATTTGAGATTATTTTAGTTACTTGTTCAATTACTTGTTTAAATTTACCAAAAAATTAGTATATTTCAACAATTGGCTAGGGTAGATTAAACAACACATGTTAGTAAATTTAATAATTATTTGATAAAATACATTTTTATTACATTGTTTGTACACTTTACTTTCGAGTAATCCTATAGCTCCAGTGTATTGTCAAGTGTGCACAAAAATATACTTGAATATATGTAGAAACCGGTGAATTATCATCATCAATCCAGTGTTTTTAAACATTGTCCACTTGATGTATCCCATATTCGACCTTTACCATCGTCACTAGACGAAACAATTGTGTGATAGAATTTTTCACGATCGAAATGCACCGCCAATACAAGATTCGAATGGACCGGTAGTGTTTTTAAACATTAACACATTCGTACATCCCATATTCGTACCGACTCATCGGAACTGCCCGTAACATTAAATATTGTGCCCTTCTAAGTCTTAAGACATTTGCCAAAACTTAATTCCCATATTTTTTGTGTTTTATCATCACTCGCCGATCACTCGCCCATATACAACATCGCTTATGCCCATTTTGTGCTTCCCAAATTTTTAATTATTTACCTCGCCGACGAGATAGCCAACCATTCATTGTTGGTGCTTAATTTAACCACCGACATGGCGTTTTCGTATGATAGTCATTTTCGTATGACAGGCTATGTAAATTTGAGTGTACAGTTTGGTTTCAAAAATTTTATAGACTATTTTATGGTGGTAACTCACAACTGACGATGTTAAAACTTTGAGGCATGAATTCGTTGATAATTTATTCGGGCCAGATGTTTCGCAAATAAGGCGGTCCACTATCAACTGGTGGTCCCATTGGTATCATTTTGTTTAAATAAATAAAATAAAATGTTAGTAAACCCCAATCTTATTTAAACTAAAAACTAAAACGTTGCTTACCAAATAAATCCAGTTACAACTCATAATTTTTTGATTCATTATAAAATTGATTATTTATTTTTGGAGTATCATCCAAAATTGGGAAGTACAAACGTGTTTTCACTGAAGAAAAACAACACAATCTAACATGTAAAATTGCATTTCTAATAAAATCGCGATTGATTGTAACCAAGATTTTTGTTGATGTCAACTAAATATTTTGTTAAAACAAACAATAGTTGGTGAAAAATATAATCTTACTTTAGTCAAGGTATATTTTACCAAAATTATTTTAAAAATTTTCTGACAAATAGTTATTGATCGGTCAATGTTACTAAAAACTTAGTTTACACTGCTAAATGTAGTTTGGTCTTACTAATAAAAAAACATAACTTTGTTATTTTAAATATATTCTTAGGTTGTTTGACTATTTTTTTTTAAGATAATTTAACCAAATTCACGTACCAATATTTTGGTTAATTTTGATCAATTATTGCTTTAATCAAGTAGCAAAATTTTTTTTTTTTTTTTTAAGAAAACCAAACTGTATTACCATAAGACTTTGATCATAATAAGTTTTCTGAGTGTAGCAGAAATGTTCGGAGCCATGAATTTATTCATCGAGATGCACCCAAAACAAACCTTGGAGACAACGAGGTTTAAAAATTAAATCAATGTGGTCGATTTTCGACAAAATCGACCACGTTCATTTAATTTTTCTATAAGAGACAACCATAGATCTATCATGAAGCACCATTTTGCTCCCTGATGTTATTTTTAATTCTACGTATTATACATAATATGTTTTTAATATATGTACATATTCTACAGTATTCTGCCATATTTGGTTAAATCTATATAAATAAAAATAAAATATACAAACAAACTTTGGTTAAATAAAGAAATCTCTAGAAGCATCACTTTGATCACTTTTTATTTAATCTTAAAAATATATTTAATCAGTAGGAGAGCAGAATGTGCGATATACATACTTATAATTTCAATTCACAAGCCACACGTAGAGTTGTTTAATCATAAAAAATATGAGTCTACCTCATTAATGCTATTTTACGCTAGATCGTAATTGCATAATATAGTTGTTTAATGGTCCTAATCATTAAAAATTTAAATTATTTCTGCCTATAAACTCGAAATTATTGCCAGCTTATTGACATTATTTTATGTTTGGTGAACTTTCTTTGCTTACGTCAGAAGATATTTAAAGTAAGATGATATTAAACTATACGATGAAGCTGGCTAATTTATGTATACGTTTAAAAAAACTACCCACATCAATAATGTGATGATTAACCAAACGATTGTTTGAAGTACTATGATTAAGTTGAACATGAACATATCTATAGCACCAAACAATCACCGTTTTTAATGCATTGTATTATGAACAGTTTTTTCTCAATATACCTGAACTCCAAAGGATTAATTGACAATTAAAACAATTGTTTTCTCATTTTTAAGTAATGTAAACTTTGTTTCGTCTGTTATAATTAGTAAAATTATAGTTTTATAAAAATGCATTCTAAGTTAATTAATTATTTTGGCTTATTTTAAAATAATATGTCCAATGCATGGGTGTTACAGACATTATATAAAGCAGTACTCGTACATAAGTAATAATACCTATACACCAAAATAAATGTGACAAACCAAATAAAATTAGTCTTAAGGGTTGGGCCTTATTACCCAGAATTTTGTGTTTTCTTTTTTTATGTGACTTGCTATTGTAAATTAAGGTGTGTTCCTCTTTGTTCAGTTCATTTCTATTGAAAGAATGAATGTATTATATCAATTTATAAAAATATAAGCAGCTAATAGAAAAAATGTAATTCTTGTTTTGGTCGTTCTGTTGCCAGGAGACATGGGTTCTTCATGCGATATAAATAAACGATAGGCAAGGTGCTTTATAAATTTATAAAACTATAAAATCTATCGCCTTAACGACAATTGGCGAAATAACAATATAAGCAAATGGAGAAGCCAAATACGATTGATGGAAACGTGTTCCAATCAAAATAATTTTATAACAAACATTAAATTTCCATTTGATATTTTTATTAAATTAATTCATGGAAAAATTGTGTGCGTGGTTGGAAAGGTGTGTATATAGTATATTCATATAGGTACATATGTAGTATATATAATTGTTGAAATGTATAAAGTGTATGTCTATATATTGCAAAAATCCTACTCATTTATGACGCAATCGGTTTATAACAAAAATGTGAGTTTGGATAAAATGCTGATAAAAATAAATTTTAGTTAAAAATAAAACAGTGTTTACAAAATGATTTCTTCAGAAAATAAGCTTCGTACCTATGCGACAGATTTTTTGTTACAAACCAGTAGGTTGCATATACGCAAATATTGTGCATCACATTCTGATAATCGACAGGGCAGTGTACTTGGTCTCATACTAAATGTATAACAACATTTGAAGACGAACCGTCTCATGAAGATGCTAACAAATCTACAGAAATTAATCATGATTATATTAATACGATCCGAGCATTAATGAAAAATAGCGTATTAAAATCAATAATGAAGTTAATATAATCATGATCATTTACAATTTGTCGAGGCATATATAGACCAATAAACATGAATGACTTCGAACGCATATCCTCGACAAACATCTATATATAGCGTAAATTTATATGAACAAACCGAATGAAAATCATAAAACATGACAATAAAACCTATAATGTATGTTGAATAAATGTATAGGTTATACAATCAGAAAGTAACTGAAATTTTAACGAATATAACTATTTGTATCCAATGATATAATTTAAAGGGATAAAAAATGCCCAAAAGACAAGAAGAATAAAAAATGGCAGTGCCTGGTTGCCGAAACCAATTCGATCTTCTAAGAAAGTGTAAGATATCTCACACGATCCCATATCCGAGCTAAGAGAGGCACCTCATCTATCACGTAATTGCCCAATTAAAAATGTCTTCTATGTGGAAGTTCAGCACCGCTCCTTTACACAGCTTCTGCGGAAGTTATTATAGAATCAGTTTGTATTAAAACGATAGTTTTGGTGTACCCCAAGCACCCCAAGTTCTCAAACTTGCCTCACTATGCTTACAAAAAATACTTAACTGCGTTATAGTCAATATTTCTAGTACTCAACAGAATTAATATTATAAATGAACCACACATTTATGAAAAGTAACCAATTATTTTAAAAATTTGCATTTAAAATTTTGCTTTCAACAGCAAACCGTTTTGGGAGGATAAAAAATAAGCAATGCGTATTCGTTCCATTAAATCAACACAAAACTTATAATGACAAGATTATAAGTATATATTGCCTCCAGAGAGACACAAAATGATTAAATATTGAAATTCAATAAACGAACATAACGTATTGATTAGTACAATATTGCGGCTGTTGTGCGGAAGTGTGTTTACCCTCTATACATTCAATTTATATACAACTTCGCCAATAACAACTTATCCGCAGGCAAGAAAACAAATACATTTTTTAATATCATCATACCATAGTCTCAAGATATATGCAAATTCGAAAAAAAAAATATTTTTAGTTCATCTTTACATCTCTCGTCTCTATGTTATCAACAAGAACATTCACGAGTGTATCTATACAAGGACTATTATTTTAAACTCATTTAGATAAAAGCATATCCATGTATTTGGCAATTAGTATCTAGTGCAGAATATAAGTATATATAAATATAAGTGAAAGAGGAGATCTGTATCATTTCGAAATTCAAGGGTGAATAAATATGTTCAAATATAATGATATGTACTTCCACTGCTATATATATGTACATATCTATAAACGTAACATAAATTCTATTTTTCTGTTATATGTACATATATACACAAATCCTTACATGTCTGTTATGAGTTCAACAATTTTTTATCAAAAAACATACAAAAAACAAATTAAAGTTGAACTGAAAACAGCTTTTGAATACAACATATTATTTTCATATTTATATACATACATATATATGTCATTGTTAAACTCGTCCTCATTTTGTATTTATTTACTTTACTTTATACTTTTAAACACATAGTCTTTATTTTAAATCCATAAAAATAATTGCCGCCCTCAGATTATGTATGGAAAGGTCGAAATCTTAACCACTTTAAGCAGATAAGTTAACATTTATTATTCACCATCTTAAGGCCAAGTTTATTCCTCGGTTTTTTCCAAACTACTTTACGTATATTAACCTCAAATATTCAATGAGCCCCTCTAAACGTTTTCAATTAAACTGAGTGCTAGAGAGAACGGTGGTCAATTTAAAATATCAAGATTTTCCTGAGATACCCAATTTTTGACAATCTTTAAGTTATGAACTGGTGCTTCACCGGGATGGTGAACTGGTGATAATCGAGTCCACAATTTTTTTCCACCCGTTCAGTTTGTATCAAGATGTTTACTATACTAAAACATTAAGACGTTGAATTTTAACGTGACCGTATAATCATTTGTGATGATAACATCCAGGTAAAACTACCATACAAAAATTGAGTCAGAAACTACAAAATAGGATGATAAATGATCTAAAATTGATGGTATGTGAAATCTTTTTACCCACTTGATATCCACACCCTATTTAAAAAATGAATAGAATTAAATCACAGCCAAATCATTTATTAGTGTACAAAAAACATTATAAGTCGAACAAATGACAATCCCATTTTTCAAAGTTCTATATTTTTTGCCATCCGCAAGATATTAAATCGCGAAGCTCAAAATATAATTTTCATTTTAATTAAATAACTTATCTAATGCCTTTCATGTTTAGATTTTTATTTTTAGTTTCGTTTTTGCTAATATATCAACAAGATTGATTATAATTAATTATTTTATTTATATATTTATTTATCTTTATTATTTGTGATAAAAAACACTATATAACTTCACCCATTCATATATAGACTCACCATATACTTACATTGACTATTTTGGTTTGGTTTGAATAAATAAAATTATAGAAATTAATTTTGTTAGTGATATAGAGCCATTATTATACAAAAATTCAGATATATATATATATATATATATATATATATATATATATATATATATATATATATATATATATATATATATATATATATATATATGTGTGCTACAACAAACTAGTGATACAGGGAGGGTCTTGTATTCTTTAAAACCAACTATTTTTAAAACAAATCATGTTTATAACGATTGGCGAGAATAATACTTCACCCTATGTTTTTCTGCGCTACTGAAAATGGGTAGTATCATTGTTTGTGTTGGCCTATGTACACATTGCGTAGTATATACATACATACAAAAATGATTTTAAGCAGTAAATTGGATAGAAGAATAAAGTAGTTTGAAACAAAACAGAAAATGCCATTTATTTATGTACTCTATGTACATAAGTTGTGTATTATATACGATTTGAGTATGTCCATGAACATCAACAATATATTATGTATACTAACTGAGATTAAATAAGATGATGATACATGCATATAGATTAAAAGTTAAGCGTATAATGGACAATCATGATCAGTAGATGATTAAAAGTTGGATTTACATTTTTGTTTGTAAGAACCAACTGTTAGATTATGAGATAGATAAAATTATATCGATAATTTAGAAGTGTTACAGCTTAATTAAGTATAAAACTGGACCACAGTTTTGATTAAAATTTAGATTATGTATACATAATATATTGATTTATATAATAATACACCTGCGTGGTTTCTGAATACCCTCACAATATATCTGGGTAGGATCTTGTTTGTAAATTAAAAATTTGATGTAATATACGTTTTAAATAAGTAAGCGATAGTTCACTATAGATTCACGTGGTTGAGCAACACATTAAACTTAAATATTTGTACTGAGGAATCGACAAATCCAGTATCATTCCCGCTCATTTACTATAACTTTAAATAAGAGATGCTTTCGCGCTCATTCAAGTTTAAAATTTTATTATTCACTTATAATGGAAATAGTGATTTTTGTCAATGATAATGCCAATTACTTTGATGCCTTCGGTAAATTGAATTAAATTGTGAATTTCTTAACAGTTGTTATACTATTTACAATTTTTTGAAAATAGATCCTTATTCCAAGAATCTCCTATTCCCAATCCCTTTATTATTGATGGTTATTGAAAAGAATTATATTAAACAAAGCAAATGGAGATCAATGTATTATTTATCAGCAAAAATTCATATCAAAATACATTTACAATAAAAATATGACGTATCATATACATATATATATATATATATATATATATATATATATATATATATATATATATATATATATATATATATATATATATATATATATATATATATATGCTGTATTTTCAACTACTTAAAAGATAAAAATAATATTGCTCTTTTAATCATGTAACCCTTCGGACAATAAATCCAACCATATTCAATGAAAATTCTAATAATTCAAAATAAAACTTCAATCCACCTTCATCAAAATATAAACCTAATGTCAAAATTGAATTTCTACATGACGTATACTTTTACGAAATTATATAAATTTTCCAATATGTATACATATTACCTATATATTGTATAAAAGTATCCAGCAAAAATATGAGTTATTATCCTCTAACAGCCGTTACGAAAATAAAATAAAATCACCTCAGACTTTACCTAAGAGTTTTTATATACAGTAATATTTGATACATATATCTTTTATACTTTTTATTGACAGGTAAATTAATTATTCTTCAGTGAAAGAAAAGTCATTAACAGCAAATATTCATTTAACATTTTATTTCCCTATACACATCGTTTTCCAGCTAAATGTTCTTCTTCATCTTTACATAAATATTTTAGTTATAAAAGCAAATATTTTGTTATATTATTGACACTTTAATTAGCATAATCAATTTTACATTTAACATGCTATGTATATACAAATATATGTGTGTGTATGTACTCAATAACCACAACGGTCTTTGACAATGGGAAAAGTATTAGAAAGTCTCTGATAAACTTTTAAATTAATTTACCGCATATCAATCATTCGTTCTATTGACATGCGAGTACTTTTCCTTCTGCCTTATGTTCTTTAAGTGCCGTAACATTGTTAAATTCTTTTCTGTAAGTTTTTCAGTTTTTAACTCGCAAGAAAACAGAAATTTTTTTAAACAATTTAATTTTTCCATGTTTTACCACCCTCATACTGCTAAAAACACTGTACTACCTATATAGACTCGTTAAAAATTGACATTGATGAAAAGAAACCGTGTGGAACAGTAATTTGATTAAATTTTTTCTTTTTTTTTTGTTATATTCTTGATAAATTTTATTAAAAATAACAAAACAAAAAAATAAAAATAAATGTTGTTAAATAAACGCGAAGATTAGTAGGAGGTATACGCGGTATAAAATAATAATATCCTTGTTATTATTACAACACACTAAAACAAAATTAATTTTTTACCAACTGTATGCGTAACACATACAATAAAATCGGCACTCGGCTGTACCAAAAAAAATCTATTATATCGTTCATATACATTAGAAATGATTTTTTGCTCATCTTCGTCTTCTTCGTTTTATACTTATACAATTCTTGTGTGTTGAGCTTTCAACAAGAAATTATTAATAAAGAAAATACTTCAACTTACATATTACATGAATATTGTGTACATACACAACATAGGTAATATGTCGGTGTGCATATATGTATAATACAGACAGCAACATCTTTTAGTTACGATAAATTTCAATGTATGCATGTATATACACATATGAACATACCAAGAATTGATACATTTTTCCATATAACAAGTATAAATTTATTATGGTAATTTTCTTTTCTATACCTATACACGCATGTATATAAATATATATATATATATATATATATATATATATATATATATATATATATATATATATATGTATATATATATATATATATATATATATATATATATATGTACATCTACTCATATGTACACATATATACCTATATGCAGCCATATACCAAGGTTTTGACGGAAATTAAATTTGTTCTACAAGAAAAATATCTAATAATTGAGATGAAATGAAAGTGTCTTTATGCCCGTGTGTCTTTATGCCCGTGTGTTTGTTATTTATTTAATCATGCCTTTACCTAAAATGAAGAAACATCTGAAAGATTAAAAGGAAATACAAAAAAATATCTGTGTTCTACATTTTCTTTCTGGATCTGAAACTTTGAAAGCTTAAACATTTTTATTTTGTGCTGCTCAATTATAATTGAATTCTAAAAATGTGTTCATTTGAAATTATGTATAAATATAGGAATGAAAGAAGAGCTTATATTTGTGTAGTTTTATGTTGTCAAGACAAGGATACAGAATAGTATAATAAATAATATAAATCGTATAAATTATATCGGGGACATGGGGTCGATTCTGGTTCTGTGAAAAAATTGCGTGAAAAAAAATTGTCATTTCTTTTTTCACACACGTTTTTCATTTTATATTTCACAAAGCTAAATTATGTTTCAATAAACTTGCCGAGTTACGCTGAATAAACCGTTTTCATTTTGGACTAGATTGCTGAATACATTTTGACACTTTATTATTAATATACATCTGTCAAATATATTATTGTGTTATCATTAATAATATTAATATTTAATTAATAATATAATGAGCTCTTATGCTCACTTTATTATAGAGAGGGGCAGAAGAAATCGGCTAGGATGTATGTGTAAAACGAAAAATTGCAACACAAGCCATTTGTTTAGTTTATACGTCTCAAAAGATTTAATGATTTTGAATTAATATTAAAAGTGTCATTTTATTTTTATTTCATTATTAATTTTCATTTTCATTATTTCATTAGTGTTATTTTATTTTTTATTTCATTAAACTATTAAAAATATTTGCCAAAATATTTAGTTTTTGTTTTTCAATATTCAGTTTCCCTTCATTTTTATCATCTTGGCCAAATAGTTTTCTTCATTCATCACGTTTGGTCAGTTATATCTTCTGACTGATGACCGAGTAAAAGTTGGTGCTTGAGCATCCACTGGCTGCGCGGTTAAGGTTATATCAGTTTCAATATCCACTGGTGTTCCTGGAATTCGTGGAACCTCTTTAGCGATTCTCACTGATTCGCAAAAGTCAGTTGATGGCTGAAAGCTGCTTAATGGTCGAATCTATGGATATAATATCAATTATTGTAATAAATTAAGTTTTGATAGCATTAATTAATTACACAATGGATTGTTGTGGGTTAAGTTCTAGCAAATCAACGTCTCCATCAATTACTTATTGCATTATTCCGATCTCCTACTCAAGTTTGGTTAATGGTTTCATGGCTTTTGACCTACTTTCACCGCTCTTGTTGGTTATGGCCTTTATCAGTGAGTATCTCTCTTTTGCGTACAATATGAAATACAAAATAATGGGCCAACCCATATTTCATGTCAGTACTATAGGCTGGCATGGAGCTATGCAATGTGCAGATGGTTCTACATAAATCGGACCTTTAGCCGTACGTCCTCGATTTGGTCGTAATGGCGTAAGTTAGGACGTAAAAAGCGAACTGCGATTGAGTTGGGAGTGCTTTGAAGTTTTTTTTAAATTTTATTTTATATAAATTAATTTTAAAATATATTTGGAAATCCATCAATTATAATTTTTTATCTAAATTGTACATTTTCTAGTTTAAAAAGAAGTAATTCAACATAATTTTTGTATTTTCACAGCCAAAATGGTCGGTGAAAAAGTATTTTTCATATAAAAACATTTTGACGTATTTCTTTTCATTTCCATAGAATGAGAATCGAAAATGAATATTTCTCACTGAAAATACTTTTCACTTTACTTTTCACAGAACGAGAATCTACCCCATGGTCTACTCTATTGTTAGTTGTAAATTTTAATCGAGAGACACTAAATATATATGTATATATATGTATATATATAAATATATATATATATATATATATATATATATATATATATATATATATATATATATAAATATATATATATATATATATATATATATATATATATATATATATATATATATATATATATATATATATATATATATATATATATATATATATATATATATATATATTACTTTATATATATTTTTAGGGAAATTTGAGAGGAAAACAAATTGTACAACCGCATGATAACTTCTACCAAGAGTTTTAACTTTTAAATGAATAAATATACAAACAACGTTACTCTGGTTAAAGATTACCTCCTATATAGCAATAAACATATTACCATAACCGGCGTTTTATTTCGTCAGAACTATACCTGATAGATAAATATTTAATTTTAATATGGCAAATCTTATATAAAGTTACATCCATCTAAATCGGCCAATTCGAAGGAGTTTTGTAGAAAGAAAGTTGAAAAATCTAAAATATTATGATCACCTTAACTCTAGGCCTTGGAGTATTGGAAATTCTTCGTTGTAAAGTACAAATATATAATAAAATATATCACATCAGGCTCACCAGAAACTTGATAGTATAAAATGGTTTACATCTTAAATATCACATTAAATTTTCTTATTCATATTTGAAGGTATAACAAACTTTGTCTTGTTCATGTGGTACATCGGCATTGTTTTGCTAAATGCAAAACATCAATACCATAGCATAACATACTAAATATTCAAGACCAACAAACGTACTGTGAACATATTAATTTTACACTTCTTGTTCAACAGACGCAAATTAACCACTTTAAAAGTTGGTACAAAATATATGTTCTCGCCTAATGAGTGATAACACATGGGTAAATAAATATAGAATATAGAATCAACATTTACTATAGAACTATATATATATATATATATATATATATATATATATATATATATATATATATATATATATATATATATATATATATATATATATATATATATATATATATATATATATATATATATATATATATAAATATATATATATATATATATATATATATATATATATATATATATATATATATATATATATATATATATATATATATATATATATATATACCTATATACACCTATAAAACTATATGGTATATCAGTTTGAGTATAGAGTTCATATACATAATATATAGTTTATGTGAAGTAATTTAAAATCATCACGAAATGTGTTTGGAAGGAAATAACACTGATCAACTTTGTGTCGAAATTTATTTATAGTTTACATCCTTTTTCTGGCTCATAGACGAGTATAGCAACATAATAAAGAAATTTATTCGATTATTTTCAGTTTTCATCTTCGAATATACACATATACATTATACATATATTTAATTTAAGATTACTATTTTTTTCAAATAAAGAAAAAAACCAATGTTGTGCTATAAAATAAAGTTATTATTAACGGAAACTATCAGTTTACGATGTGTAGAGACTTTTGTTTATTATTGTTCGTTGTAACTTTAATAGTTTAATATACGCTATTGTGCTAGATACAGTTGAATTGCAAATTTCCGGCAAATTTTAAACACACGAGCTTCCTAATTAAATTGGATTTTATTCACTATAATCTGAAAATACATTTATAAAGCTTTCAAAATAAAAATATTTTAAAATCTTCAATTGATAATTATCGAGGAGCACCTGCGAGTATGTAATCTACAAAATATTACATGATAAGGAACAGGCCTAGTAGATAATTTTATATAAACCAAAATAATTTTTAATTCATGTATTCAACAATTAGTATTGTATTTAAAAAACCACTAATGGCTAGCGTTAAAATAATTTTTATCGCTGCGTTGCTATTAATTTATGATTAAGTTTACATGAAAGCTAACATTTTCTCTCTGTGAGAACCAACAATAAAATGTAGTCTCAATGGGTAATTAGTTGGTTTTAACCAAAGCAGTCTCGATTAAACTCGATATTTAGGATGCTTTGGTTTTAACATTATTCAGAAATTCATTATGCAGAAATTACTAGTAGCATTATAAATTGTTTAACTAGAATAACTTGAAAAAAATTTGAAGATAGTTTTCCAAAAAGATTATGATGCCTTACATAAGTTAAGGGGAAGAGGGACTACATTTTAATTGTTTTAGAATATTAGAGATTATTTTTATTTATATAATGAAAGTGTTTATTAATTAGTTTAAATAACACATGATAACAAATCAATTTATTAGAATGCTATATTTATTATGTTTAATGTATATATATATATATATATATATATATATATATATATATATATATATATATATATATATATATATATATAAATATATATATATATATATAATATATATATATATACATATAAATAATAAGTTACCATCGATGAATATGAGAATTAAAATGGCATTTCTCTCATCATCCTTGTAAGAAATAAAGGTAGGCTACCATTTCTTTATTAAGCTCAGTTATTTGTTATTTCCCCTACGTTTAACAGCTCTTTTCATAGTTGCGTCCCAGTTTGTGTATCAGTTTTTACTAATTAGCTCTCCGTTAAAATTAAGTAATTAATGTTTAAAGGGAAGTCTTCCAAGGAAGCATCTTGATTTAAAATTTATTCAACCCATCGAAAATGGTTTTCTAAAACCATTTTACATACTACTTAATAACACTCATCTAAAAGAGTTTTTGCTTAACTAAAGTGTAATTATTAATATGAATTTAATAACATTTAATCAAAACTTTTTTTAAGTTTTGATTCATAGGTTTTTGTAAGAAAGAGTTTCGTTTCTATTCTGCTTTGCTTTTAAAAATGGCTAAGTTAGCTTTCAGAAAAGTTGACAATTAACTATAGTTGATGTATTTTATCACTTTAAATTTAATATTGGTAGATTCAAATACAGTGGCGTAAATACAAATTTGTGGCCTCCCCGCATAACTTAATGTAGGCCCTTAGACTATCCTCCCTCCACCTTGCATATCTTTTCCTCCAGAGTAATAAAAGTCAATTTAGAAAAAGATCGTTCCACTGTTGCGACTATTACAGGTAACGTAAGAAACAATAATAAACATGTCAATACTTAAACATGAAATACTGGAAGCTATTAGGTATGCATTAAAAACCGGATTTTTTTTTATTTGAGCCTTTATTGTGGAAAAATGTCACAAGATTTTTTATCCAAAGTATTGCCCATCACTACCCACAACTTTTTCCCATCTTTCTGGTAATTTATGGATTCCATCCCAGAAAAACTGCGACGGCTTTGCGGTCAAAAACGAATCAAGCCAATTTTCGACACCTTGAAGTGAAGCGTATTCTGGGTAGGGCATTCTGTATGAATCGAAATTGGTGGTAGTCGGAAGGTGTAAGGTCTAACGCGGGTGAGGCAGAATTTACCATCCGTTATTCTCGTAATATTTGACCGGCACCGCAATGTGCGGCCGAGCGTTATCGTGGTGGAAAATAATTGACTCATATCTGATCGCATACGCGAGAGCCCCGTGAATATTCGGCTTCAGTGTCGATGGGCCTGCCTCGTCTTTCTTGAGATACGCTTTTTTGCGCTTGAGATTATCGTAATGGATTCATTTTTCATCGCCAGTGACAATACGATGCAAAAACAACATCTTTTTGTGGCGCTCGATCAATATTGTTGCTTGATCAATTTCCAATGATTCTAGAAGTTCTTCTTGCGCTTGACATTCAGCTTAAAACTTTTTCGGTTGACCAGGATGCTCTTTGTCCTCAAAATCACTACTTTTGAAGCGATTAAACCACACAAAGCACTGTGTTTTTGCAAGACCATGCTCAACATACAAATCCACGAGCAAACTATGACTTTCAGCTACAGTTTTGTTTACGAAGCAGTGACTCAACAAAACTTCCCGCAAATGCTGTTTTTTTTCGTAAATTTGATAAACGATTATGGATGTCCACAATCAATACAAAAATACAAAATAATCAATACACAAATATAACAAAGACCACGGGACCGCGTTGCAGCGGGCCCTCTATCGTTGCGGGCCCCCTATCGTTGCGGGCCCCCCTGCAGCGCGGGGTTTGCGCCCTTGTAGCTACGCCACTGTTCAAATAAGTACTTTCAAACAACGTGCTTCGTTAGAAAGCTTTTCTTTCTCTTCCAAAGCATAATACAATATCAGCTTCGTATTAATCAAAGAATCCTGCCATACTTTTCTGCTAGCATAAATACTTATCATAGTAAACTTATCATGTACAGTTTAATGGTTCGTGTCATTATTATAAAAAATCTTAAAATTAATACTCATTTAAATTTTGAAATATTGATTGTTAATATTTTACAAACATTATCTTAGGTTCAATATTTAATTATTATTTTTAATTATTATTAGATAAAATAATTATTATTAAATAATTATTATTAGATAAAATATTTCGGAAAATAAATAATATTTTATATTTATTAATATTTATTAATTATATGGGAGCTTTTATTATATATATTTCATTTATATACAAAATTACAGAATTAAAATTTTATAATCCTAGGGATTTGTTAAATTCATTAACACGTATACAATAAAATGGATTACAAAACAGACAATAAATTCACTCACAAAGTTGATCCATATTCTCGTAAATATAATATGAGTACATGAACGAGACTAGGCAAATTCTGGAAATTTTTATGGTATGTTATTTTTTTTTATAGTATTCTAAGGTATAATTGTCTAATTTAATAGTTATGAAAAGACAGTTTAAAATACCTCTTGAGAGTTTTGTAAAATAAAATATTTTACATATATGAAATAACGACACCGAAAAGGTAATAAAAATTGAAATATTGTTACTGAACAAAGGCCCATTTAGAGTATAATATTCTTCAATTAAAATTTTAATTCTTGTTTCGAATGATCCTAAAATGGAAAATTTCGTCATATCATATGTATACGAAATAAAGTTGACATCCCTTGTGGAATAACAAACGATAGTTCCAAAACTATATATGTACTTCAAATCTATATTTCTTTGTTATGCTACACGAGTACATTTTCTATCATCATCATATGTGTTAACATATGTATAAACATATGTATACACATGTGTACACGAACAATAAAAACAACGCAAAATATTAATCATGTTCTGTATTTAATGTTTTATTAAAATTAATTTATTTTTGCTCTTCGTCATAGTTTTATTGTTGATTTTGTTGTTAAACTCAACTTGCCATGCTGTGAAAAAATACTTTGTTAGCCATATGGAAAATTAATTTAATGGAAATTAACATTTTATTTATATCACTACATATATGGAATGATGAAAAAGTAGTTTTAACCGTTTATGGGGCTTTTTTAATTAATTCACAAATTTACAATAGACGATGTGCTATCGGTGTATTGGTACATATTTCATATTTTAAATTTAACTTTAATCAAATTAAATTAGGAAAAGACAGTCATTAAGTTGCACAAGGTTACATTATTACACCGAGTAAAGTATAAACCAACCAAAAGCGAAAACCCAAGCGAGATAAGAAATTAGTTCAGTTGCGGTGATAGTCTAATTTGGAAAACTTTCTTTATTTTATTTCAAAAAATTGTAAGTTTTATACTGTGTGTCATATAATTCTTTGTCTAATGATGATCATATAATTCTTTATGCGAATGCTGATGGGAGCTGGATGCAAAAACTATCGATTGCGATCAACGATGATTCCAGATACGACCCGCTATTGGAATTCAGAACTCATGGATCGACCCATTTGAAATATACTTATACTCTCAATAACGTTCCACTGAGCCAAATAAAGCGAAGAAGGTTTACGTAAAACGGGCCAACAGCCTACAGTCTTCCATTTAACTTTAGCATTTGTCACCAAAACAGAAAGTATTAAGACAAAAACAAATAAACAATATATTGCATTGGTGTATAAATTATGAAATTTTTAATTTTAGTTCTTAAGCTTCAATAAAATATTTCAATAAAATACTAATCTAGAAAATTCGCAAAATCTAATAGATTTCTACTTGTATACTAAGTCATTTATACATCGTCAATAACTTTTGTGCTTTGTACAACAGAAACCTTTGAAATATCGTATATTTTTTATCCACCCTAATTATTGATAATATTAGTTGCTAACAACAAGCAAACCTAAACAAAAAAGCTGGAGTTGAAACGATATAAACCATGAAATTAAGCACAAGTATGAGCTAGCTTTATATATATATATATATATATATATATATATATATATATATATATATATATATATATATATATATATTTATATATATATATATATATATATATATATATATATATATATATATATATATATATATATATATATATATATATATATAAAAGTAACCTGATACAGAGACTAAACAATTTTCTTCTTCTATTATCAACTTATAGTATATAAAACTGATGATGTTGAAGATGAGAGTATAAAAGCCAAAAACAAATTATTAAAGTTTACTTTTAAGTTTTAACGTAAAAGTTTTTGCAGCTTTTCAGTTTATTTTTCCTGTAGGTTTTAGATAATATTATATTTTATTTATAAGAACGATATAATCTTCTAACAAAAAAATAATAGAAATCTTCGTTGCAATCTTGCATAGCAATATGTCTAGGTAGATGAGTGCATACGAAGCTTAGTTGTGTTCGTTGAGTTAATTTCTATAATTTTACAAATTTAATGAAAAAGTTAATTTTTTTAATACAAAATGTTAATTTTTAACACTTATTCGTATACACGCTACTTGAGTTTATCGTGATTTTCAAAAATTTCTATTTTAATTAAAAAATATTTTGTTGTATTGTACTTTTTTAGGGTACAAGACGAACCAAAAAAGTTGTTTAATTGAATATTGACTTTTATGTTGCTTTGTTTTGCTACTTATGGAGGTATAATAAAAGGTAGAATTAATAAAAAATGGGAAAGTTTGTCGTGCTCTTTTTATTAATTCATAATGTGATGATAATGATTTAATATATAAAAGATGTTTGAATTATTCAGAAAGATTCGGAGAGTGTAAAATTTGATCAAAGCTAAAATGTTTTTTGATAAAAAAAATTCAGCAATTTATTGAATGTGCCCTTAAACTAGAAAAATTAGTAGTACTTTAAATTGATTTAATATAAACTGTTGAGTATTTATTAGAGTTCAAATCTGTAGTTTTATGTTTATATCATCTAAACAACTAAAAGATAAAATTCATACTAGAAATCTAGATCATCTATCATTAAGTTTAAATTTTAATTAAAACAATGCTTTGGATCAGCAGAGTTATCCGTAATTAAAATTTAATATAAATTATTTATCTTAAATATTAATTTTAATCTGTCCAGCTTATTTAAACCGAACTCAAGTTAATTACATTATTACTTGAAATGAGCTCCATTTTTTCGAGATGTCATAAGCGTATGTAAGATATTCATAGTAATATATAAAGAAAACTTTTTAAAATTACGTCCTTAAAGATTATCTATGTTACAAAAGGGGTCTTTAACATGATATATATATATATATATATATATATATATATATATATATATATATATATATATATATATATATAAACATTGATAGATATGTATATCAAACAGAATAATTAATTTAAATTAGTAAATAATAGCGTAAATCTTATTAATTCATTTTCAGGTAAAAAAATGTGATAAAGAACATTATCTAAATTAGCAAAATATTTTTGCTGATAAATGTTTACTGTTGGTTCGGCTGGGAAAATATTCTAAAGTATGAAATTTTTTATTTTCATAATAAAAAGCTTATCGATCGAACTATTTATGAAATTTTTATTCTTATTATCTTTTATGTTAGTTTTGCATAAATATAATTAAGAAGATTGATTGTCAAGTAAACTTTCTGGTATGAGTAGAATACCTTGAAATGAAGTCCTCGAGATTTATCACGTCTAGTGATATATATATATATATATATATATATATATATATATATATATATATATATATATATATATATATATATATATATATATATATCTATATTTATATATATATATCTATATTTATATATATATATATATATATATATATATATATATATATATATATATATATATATATATATATATATATATATATATAACCTATGGCTTAGAGGCCGTAAAAGGCTCTTACCGCATCTCAACTCCGACCTTATGAACCAATTTTAACGAATGGTACACATTGTAGGTGGTCAGCCCAACGTATGTTTTTACACACAATCGCGTTTTAATGTCATCCGGTTGCATGTTAATTTTTGGTCAACGGCGGGAATCGAACTCGAGACCGCTACGTGATGATAAATTCTCTTAACCATTAAGCTACATCAAAGGCTGAAAGCCAATTTGAAATCGATAATTTAAATTAAATTGATTAAACTTGACTATTAAATAAGACTATATGAACTAGTTTTTTTTTTTTTTTTTTTTTGTTGTAGTGTTGTCTGTCACTCAGGCTCTTATGACCCATTGTGACTTCCCACTATATTACTTTACGTTCCGGCTATAGGTCCGATCTACGTAGAAACCATCTGCACATTGCATAGCTCCATGCCAGCCTATAGTTCTGACATGGAATATGGGACACACACGGATCCTAACCTTAACTGGGTCTCAGATGAGTTCATTCTCACCACCGATCGTACCACCTCAGACGATCCATGGTGAAAATCCCTTTTCGCATCCTGCCCCTATCTGGATTAGAACCTGCCGCAGTGTTCTAACCACTGCTTCACATGGGCGGTATATATGAACTAGTATAAATAGTAAATATTTTTTCAAACAAGTTAATTAAATTTATTTATGGTTTTCAATTAAAAATTTTATAATAAATTTAACTATATGATATGAATATTTATAAAATTCTTTTTTAATATTAATAAGATTTTTAAAATTTATATACACAACATTTTGTGATTAAATTATTTTCGTTCTGGAATATTATTTCTAAATTCCCCTAAGGCAAATAAATATGTTTAGTATATAATATTTAAAGTCTTGTTTACAATCTATATATCGTATATCTTTTTCATTTGCCCTTGTATTGATAAATTTTACCAGAATTATCTTATATAAAATAATTTACAGCAGTGTAGTATCGTTAAGCTAACATATTTTTTCTCTATTATTGTTAAAATAAATCGAAATACTTCTCAGTGCGCAATATACTTTACATTTAAGAATTATGGTTAAAAAAATGCTGTACAAGTCAGTAGTAGCGGTAGATACTGGGTTTGAATCACAATAAGACCGGGTGCAAAATATTTTGGTCAACCTCTAATTAAATTGGTTATAATTAAGCTCGAAAGTTGGATGTATACATTTGAAACAATTATTTACTGAGCCGTTCTGCCATTTTGGTCATATACAGAATCATAATAAAATCAATAATTTGATGAACAGGATATACATCGAAATTTTGAAGTATTCCTGATTGATTTATGTCGCTTTTATTATTCTTATTATTTTTTATTAGTGTCTGAATAATTCATTTATGAAGCACCTTAGTATCTTATTAATTTTATAACTGGTTAAACTATTTATATTCTTAACAATTAATTGGTAGTCAAACAAAAATACAGGGAGTTCAGTGACCTCATAACAGATAGTAGAGATAGAAACAAATCAACAAACAAATAAAATATTTCGCTCAAACGGAAATACATATCAAGAATGTAATATCAATGTTTGCGAAACAATTTATTTTCAACTTTGTTACTCTATTTCACGGATAAACTGGTACTTCTACCTATGTATCGGTGAAATAGAGCAACAAGTTTCAGCAAAGCTTTATCTTTACTATAACCAATCTATACACAAGCGTATATATATATATATATATATATATATATATATATATATATATATATATATATATATATATATATATATATATAAAGCAATAGATTTAATAAAGCTTAATTACTATAATAAAGACAAAATTGTAATTAAACTGCTTTTATTTACAATTAAAACAATTATATTGTGTGGATAGAATAAAATAAAAATTAGAAAAAGACATTAACGTTTTATCTAATTAAAATTTATTTTATTTATTTCATTTTTAGTTTAAATGAAAATAATTAAAAAAAACTTATTACAACTGTGTATATTAAAATTTTCAATATTTAAATTTATTGGTTTTCAAATTAAATTAAATAATGTTCGTTCAGTGTATTTGCTTACACACAGATGGCAACATCGTCGTTCAAATATAATATAACGTATTCCTGATTTAAATAAATATCTACAGCTTATTTATTTAATTTAGTTATGCCACCAACCGAACGAAACGTTTAGATTACGAGAACATACGGAAATGTCTAAAAACTGATATAGTGAAAATATTTTTATTTCTTGTTCTGTTTAATATTACACATCAAATGCCTTTTGGGCAACAATCAACCGAATTCCTAATATTAAATGAAACACACACACATACACCAAGTAGGCTTTTGACCCATAAAATTTTATCGGATATCCATATTCTTTCTTTATCCCTTCACGTAAATATTGAAATTTGTAAAGGGTTAGTGAAATGAATTGAATCGAAAATCAAATCCAATATACAAAGATATATATTTATAAGGAAAAAGCTTGATAAAAGCCCAAGAATCATTTTTACCCTTTTTTGTGAAGTTAAATGTAAAAACATTTTTTTTTTGTTTTATGATACTGTTATTACTTGTATATCGCGATTTTTGTTTGGGTTTTTGTCGTATCGAAAGATTTTTCTGGTTTTGTCATAAAATTCATAAATTTATTTTATTTTATGTCTTTTAGTAACATGTATTACAGATATACATATATTGAATTTACAATTTATATTGCGAATTGTTGATTTATTCGTACGAATTGAGCAGCAGAAGTTAAATCAAGCGTTTGGAAATAAACCAAAAAATTACATTTTCAAATCGATCTGATTTTAAATATAATTTTTATATCATGGTCGTTGAATCGTTTTTAGTAAAAATTATGTGGGTAAATTGAACATGCAAGGTAGTTGATCTTTTTCGAATCCACGATTCTGGCTATCAACAAATAGACCTATTTATGTTCTAAAATCCATAATAAGTAATTAGACGTATTTATATAAACCGAGTAAAAAAGTATTACCCGAATGAAAAGTACCAACAAAAGCTCATTAAGGTTATCCAAAGAAAAACGAATGGTTATTTACAAATCGATGCATTCACCCTTACTTTTGGATTATTAAAGAATAGGTTTCTGGTTTTATTTTTCAATTTTCGATTCTAATCTTCATAATGGATCAATAAATGGATTTTTGACAGTGTTAAATGATTTTGACTTATTAATTGGGTTGCTATCACCGTAATTAATTGAATCATGCTTAATACTATATTCCAAATAATTCCATCGTAAAGACTTTCAAGAGCTTTATAGATGCAAATCGAATTAAATTCAACAAGGTTAGTAGATTTTGATTCGACTCGAAAAATATATGATATGGAAAAATAAATTTAAAATTCTATAGTTCAAGAAGTTATTGGTGCACGCAATACCGGAGACTTCAAAACAATAGCATCTCGAGATGGATACTGAAGTATTGATTAATTTATTTATGTAATTTAGGGAATGTTAAATGATTTAAACAAACTCAACAATTTCAGCTGTTTCAGACGTTTGAGTGTTGTTATAAAACTTGTTCAGGTAATCACTCATTAACTAATGGGTTCTGTTCAGATATCAAATTGTAAACTATTCAGAAAAAGGTAAAATATGTAAAATTCCAATGCAATTGATTTTAAATGTGGTGTTATAATATATATATATATATATATATATATATATATATATATATATATATATATATATATATATATATATATATATATATATATATATATATATATATATATATATATAATCCAGGAAGTCAACAAATTATAATTAATTAACAATTAATACCAAAATATAATTATTGTAATTGAATTAAATAGGAATAACGTGAAAATTTAGCTAAATATTATTTATTTGTACATATGTATTTTGTTTATACGAGTATGGGCAAATAATAGTCACGTATTACTAATTTTTGATGAGTAACATATTAATAATATAAATTCATTTACCATAAATTACCGCCCTTTTATAAATATAGAAATTAGAATTAATCACACAATTGGTATTTGTATATACATTTAATTTATATAATGCGGTGGAAGGAGGGTATCATTATAATGCAACACGGGATTACTATATATTATATCAAATGTAGCAAGAGAATAAAATTGATTTTAAAAAATTTATCCAACCAATTTAGGTTCGGTGAATATTTTTTCCTATTTTTATATTCCTTATTATTATTTATACTCCATTTTTTTAACTTATTTATAGAATTTTAAATTACGAATTCTGTGAAGCAATGAGAAAAATTTTTACCAAACAACAACACAAACAAGATAAGCATACAGCAAGGATAAAGGGCATAAAAAATAAAATAAGAAAGGAAGCAAAAAAATTCAATTTCGTTTGAATATTTCTTATTTTATTCTTTTAGTTATAAATATTTAAGAAGATAGATATATTTTTACTTTTACTTTTTATATTATATTTCTTTCTAAATTATCATTTTGTATACGAGAATATATGTACTCGTATTGCGCCAGGTACGATTGTATATAACAATAGGTGTATACATTTTTGTTTTTATTTCTTGTTGATAACGATTCAAATTGAATGTTGAAATTGATTATGTTGCTTCGTATTTTGTTTTAATCAAATGTCAGAAGCCAACAACTGAACCGACTATTTGGTAACAAATAATATACATATATGCATTATACAGATCAGAATCGTGAGTTAAATTACTAAAACTGTTCAAATAAAATAAAAATCAGGCACGTGATAATTTATCGTCGATATAAAATAAATGTTTTAATTTGAAAAACTGTTTGGAAATTAATTATCTTTAATTATGAAAAAGATCAATACACACATAAATCTTACGAATACGTGTATGGTATATGTTTACATATTTATACTCGTATATAAACTTTTTTATTCCGAACCAAACCAAAACCACTGTTCTTACATATTTATGTTTTGTTGCTATTCAAGAAGAATCAACAAAATTTATAAGTATTTTTGAGTTTTTACAAATTAAATGTATTTCTTGAAAACTTTTCAACCGAAAAAATAAAAATTCGTTTTTGATACAAAAATAAGTTCTGATAACAGATTTATTTTAATGTTATTTTCTATAATTTTATTTATTAATTTTTATTTTATTTTAAATATTTTAACATAACTTTGATGGATGATAAACTTTTGGTAACATTTCAATTCAAATATCCATAGGATGTGGAAGTAGTTTCCATCCCTCCGATGTTTCTTGTTTATATATAATATAATTCTAAAATTTTGATATTATTTTATCAATTAATTTCATTTGTAATCTAGATATAGTATTTAATTATTAGAATATTTAACCAGCTACAAAATAGTATAATTACTTGATATTTATTTTAATAATAACTAACTGAAGTTAACATTTACGAAAATATAAATAAGCTTAGAAGCTTAAACTTTCAATAAAATTTAAAGTAACGTCATTTTATCCAAGTCGTTCGAGATGCTACGTAAGTACGTACCAAAGTTAGACTTAGAAAACAGAATAATATTGGTATTTCTAGCTAAACAAAGAAATTGCAAAAAACACATTGAAATTTGATAATCATCATCATTTCTAAAAATTCGTTTCTTCCTGGCACTTGGTTTGTTATATGGTTTTGACACAATAATGCTCATCAGTTTAAGAATATAAAAACATTTCTTGAAAAATTAATGAGTTTTTGTAAATTTACTAAGCTATATCTATGTTACGTATATCTATTTACAGCAAAAATATATAAATTTATTGAACAGATGCGGTCATTCACATGAATAAGTGTTTCCCATTTTATTCTCGTTTTTCACTTGTCTAAGGATCCCCATATATTACACAAAGTATGATGCATTTCCAATTTATCTTTATCAAAGGACATTGGTCAGTAAATTATATATATATATATATATATATATATATATATATATATATATATATATATATATATATATATATATATATATATATATATATATATATAATGAGAAATCAATGGTGGAACTTCTTTCCTGAAGTCTGTTTGGAATGTTATTTTTTGGTACTTTAAATATTTTATCCAATTTGCATTTATATCAAAAATCAAAAATAATATCTGTCCTCTATTATATATCCCTCCTATACATATTAAATTCATGTATGTTTACGTTTCTACATATACATATTTTTCATTTTGATCGAACATAAAATTTTGTTTTTATTATTTTTCATTTCCATCCACATATGGTTCACTCACATCAAACACTTCAATAAAATATGCTTCTTATGTTGATACATCGTTTCTACATATAGCAATATGTCCATATGAAACAACCGCATTATAAAATAAAATAAATTTAATGAATATATTTATGGGGAATTTAAATTTTATTTATTTATATATATATATGCATAAGAAACAGGCCTAGTGATAATATGTCTCAGATGACCAATTACACAGTACATATTACGGATTTTATACTGACCATAATGGGTAATAACATAAAATATGATTTTAGTGTACAAATGCTGATGGTTTTGTATACCACATGTCATAATTAACAAGGACTTTTTGGATAAATCTTACAAAATTTAAATTCGTATATCTCAAGTATCATGATTTGTTAACTTTAAAATTTAAAATTAAAGAAATTCATTGAGTTTTCAGAATTATAAAATAAAAAAAAATTGCCCATTTATTTACATTCAAATCATCAACAAACCGATCAACAAATATAACAAATTGGCCATCTTTACTGTACGATTCAGTCATGTATATACATCTAAATGCCGTTTTAATCATCACAAAAGCAAAACAAAACTCTCCAAGGTCTACATTATTATTTAAGTACAAAAACAAAAATAAAACTTTCTTATTTTATTTTTAAAATAATAAAATTGTTACAAACAATAAATAAATAATAAAAGATAAGAAAATTTCACAGAGTATACAAAAAATAACGGAATTTTTACTTCCCTTTGTTTAAATTTTTTTTTATTATTATCTGGTCTCTTCTATGTCTTCTAATTTTTCTCCACCCCGATAAAGACTACAATAAGAACACAATGATAAACCGAAATAAAAATTCCTTCTTAAAATGTTATTTAATATAAAAAATCTGATTTATATGCTTGCTTTTATATTTGGTTGAATCAAAAGTTGTATACATATTTAGTTTGCCGGCTGAGCTGAAGTTTCATTACAAGAAAATTTTAAATGGCTGTAAAACTAAACAAAGTTTTCTTGTATATACGGAATGAAACAACAATAAGCATATTATAAGAACACAGAAGTTGAGAAAACGTATAGTCGAGTAAAAACTAAGAAGAAATTAAATTCCCAGTGGATTAATAGGATGTAACTTTGTGTTTTGCTTCGATGTTTTTTTGTTTTTTTGTTTTTTTTTTAAAGTAATTTTTTGCAATTTACTTAATTTTCTTTTATTTATTTTAACTTAAAAATAATATTTATTTTTATTATTGTTATTTCGTTTGCTTTAATCTGTTGGGCATAATAATTGACAATTTTTTATTTTCAAAAGTTTTGTAACGTTCTTTATATAACTGGCTGAAACCATATGCCTCTATTATTTTTACGATCAAAATTGTACTTTATAATATATAAGAAGAATAAAATTTGGTAAAGATGTTACCATCGGCGAGTTTAACATTTTATTAGTTTATTATAGTCATTATTAAATAATTTAAGATGGCCGATTCCCAGAAATTTTAGTACTTTACGCAAATATATAAAATGGACCACACTGTATTTATATCCGGTTTTTTTTTACTTTATAGATGGATTTAATTTTTCGTTTAAATACATTTTTTTTATGAAAGATTTAACTTTACGAAAAGAAACGATTTCTTTTTATACTTGTGCTTTTAGTGTATTTCCTTCTAATTCTGAATTATTGTATTAAAATGTCAAATGAACATTTATATTTTGGAAAATTAATGGAAAATTCTCATAATATTTAATGGAAAATATATTTTTTTTTTATTCTTAGATCTGTATATGGATGGACTAATATGAAATATAGCTTTTCCAAAAATACCATATCTGTACAATTCAACTGTTATGTGATTTGGGAAACCCAAAATGATTCGGTTGGTAATCACAACGAAGAACGAAGAGAATTATCATTCAAAACACTTTAAATTTCGATTAATCTTGTGACATATATCGTGACCTTAAAGCGAATCACAAAACCGTTATATTATTTAAATGTGTATGTTATAAATTCAAAGCTTTCATAAAACAAACGTGTTTATTAAAAAATGACAAATTTGACACGAACGATTTTCTTATTTGGTATTTTTATGGTAATTTTCCATATCAGCATCATAAAAGTTTCTTTTTTTCAGAAAAATTATTCATTGTAAAATTTATTATGTTTCAAAATTGTTAACATATAAATAAAAAAGTTAAATAATAAAATTTTTAAATTAATATTTTACTTCGACTTCCTGTTTTACTTGAACTGAATTTAATGAACTCATTTCATTTTGCATCTTCCAAGAACAATCATTTAAAATTATTTTATTCACATAATTATTATTATATTTGTGAATAACATTCTAATTATCTAGTTAAAACTATAAAATATTTGTAGAATAATTTTTATATCTTGATTAAAATAAAAATACTAATTAAATTTTAATTTTTCAAGACATACATTATGTCTTTTGAATGGAAACAAAACAAATAAACCAAATGTAATTCAGATAGAACTTCATCTAGTGTATCATAAAAGTAAATTTTAGGTTGTAACATTTAGCAGTTTTGTAAAGTATCAGTAAGTAGTACGTACCCAATTCTTTTTTAACCGTTGCGCAAATTCCAAGTAGTATGATGAAAATTTCTGAATACATTGTGTGAATTCGGTGTGAGTTTTGCAGTTTCTGAAATTGTAGTCCTTGATCAGTATGCGATATTTACTTGTACACAAAACAGGTGGACATGATTGCTGCGAAAATATGCCGTACGAATTTTTCAACACAGATGAATAAATACCTATATTTATTATAAGGTGGCAGCAGTCCACCGATATCAATATGAATCAAAAAATTCTAAAGTTCTTGAATAAATTGTGTTGTAGTCGAAGAACGTATCGATTCTAGCCATTTTCATACAGCGTATAGCCTTATATCCAATACTATTCGGCATACAATAATTTTTCATTGACAAAAATCGTAGTGGCACCCTAAAATCAATATGCTACTATGGCACATCAGCTACGAAGACATTTTTGATGCATCAGTAGTTATGCGGAATCATGCGTTGTTCAACGGAACAGCGTTTTATTCGCCAGAATATAGCTAAAACCCGAAAACTGATCAACTGTAGTATATGTATAAGAGCCAGCTCTTAAATTTATAATGAAATATAAAATATTAATTTAATTACAACGGCACTAAAAGCTGAAAGAAATTAATATATGATATAAAACGTATCTTACATCATATCTCTTTTTAAAAAGGAAGAATGAAATCAAGAGAAGCACACACACACATCACACCTTTAACAGAGAACTAAGTACATGCGTATATAATATATTTAAGAGTATGAAAACAACTTTTCTTCAAAAGATAAATAATCATATTCATAAAGACTAAATTTCTGTTTCTTAATTAAATTTTTTAAAAGAAAATATAAAAAAAGAAAATTATGATTTTTGTTCCGTCATCCCATGCGAGTGGAGTATAATTTATTTATTGTAATTTAATATTTAGTTAGCAATAAAAAGAAGCACAGGATGATTTAGAAAACGTGATACTATCATTAAATATGAATTCAAATATATGTATGTATGCGTATATATATTGAACCGTAAATTTAAATTTTAAAAGAAAATTAATTAACAATGTACGTGTTAATTAAACTTAATATTTATTTGTTTTTGAAATAAGAAGTTTTTATGCACCAAAGCTCTTAAATCACTCTCGTTATAGTAACAATATCATCATAACTCCTTTCATTGTGTAGCGGACAACAATTTCGATTCATTGAGATTTAAACTGATCGCTCATTTCACTACTAGGCTTATAGTGTCACACACGCAGCTAACTTAAATTTTTATAACTTTGTAATAAACTGGCTTATGATAGACTTTTGACGAGTCACTCATTTAAATGTTTCCTTAACGTATTGTGCTACGTGATAGAACCAGAATAAAAAATTTGAATTGAATGGTTTTACATAAATTTTGTACAATTTAAGGTGTGCCTCATAGTGAGTAAATTCAATTTTGTACATACATATATCTAAATCAATCAGTTGTAAAATTCGGAGTGAAGAAAGACAAATTTACTGTAAGTGGGTTGTGCATTTCAGGGAAATTGATTTTTTATACAATATTTATTTTATTTATAATTTTAAAAAAATAATTTTTTTTCCAATATTTTATTTAAAATAATTGAAATTTTAAAAGTATTAAAACACTGTAGACATGGATTTTAACAGGCGCTCTTAAATTTCTACATAACCTGAAGAGGAACATTGCTACATAAAATAAATATTGAACCGTGGGTCTGTGATGGTTTTATTTCGATTTCGTTAATTTTCATCCTCAAATAAGGTATCGCACGAACTCAATTATATACAACTGTTGTTATAATAGTACCAAACAGCACATAGAATCATCCTTAGGAATACCAAAATATTAAATTTTAACATAAAAGCTTTATAAAACACATATAGCAAAAAGCATGTCTAATAAATCTGATTACAGTCAAGTATAATTTAATAAAGTGTCACTTGAGTATATAGGATGTAAAAAAATATACTAGAGTTTTATTCTTTTGGCTGACACAAAAAAGGGAAATGAATTATTATCAATGACGATGATCATCATCGACAAGAATAACAGCACATCAACAACAACTCAATCATTGTAATTAAAATCAATATTCGTCTACATAATATGGTTTTTATCTAAGCCAATTTTTATTAAAAAAAACATAAAAGTTGGTTTTAATTTATGAGCTATTCTATATGGTTGTTGTTTTCTTCATTAAAATATTGGAAAATTATATTTTCCTTTTTCCTTCGACATATCCACAATAACATGATGGTATGTGTAAAGGATATAATTTTTATATATTCAACAAATTTATAAATACGACAAAATTCTAGGTACAAATCAGCGATTGGGGTATTAATTCAATGAAAAGCCCCATCATTATTTCACTATTAAATCCGAGAATCCTAAAAAAATCAAATTTTTTATGCTTAGGCAGGCATATAACATACAAAATTCCTTAATTTACTGTACAAATTCAAATATATAAATAGTAAAGTGCTCAGAGCATCCCTTATATCGGTGATATACACATACATATACATGTAAGTATACAAAGTTTAAACCTCCACGACTCTTTACATCCTAAGCAAATAAATTATATGATACCTTCTCTCGTGTACGTAGTACAAAGGATAAACCACTTAGTTTTTCAGGAAAACAAATTTTGCTCGAATTGAAGGGAAATATTTACATTTTCTGTTAACTTCGTTGCGTTGGTGGGGAAATTATTCATGTAAAAGTGTATTTTAATATCAAATAATTAAATTTATTAGATCAAACTTTATATTTCGTTTGGTATGGTTTCAAATTTGGTTAAATATTTTTTTTCATATACAATGAAGATAATTTAAATAATTCAATATTTTTTTTTTGGTGAAAATCTATTGTGGAAGTAATAATAACAATGTTGTGGTTTAATGTAAATTATAATATCAATTTACATATATAAATATATACATATTATGTAGGTTATGTTGACAAAAAATATTTGAATTCATTTTTTATGTATTAAATCTGGTTAATGGTGTTAGGAGGATTTCTGATTTTGTCAGTTTAATTTTATTGATACAGTCTTATTATTGGTTACACGTTTGCTAAATTTATTTTTATTTTTTAGATTTTCAGAATTAACTCACTACTCGAATGTATAATATATATATGTATATATATATATATATATATATATATATATATATATATATATATATATATATATATATATATATATATATATATATAAATATATATATATATATATATATATATATACATATATATATATATATATATATATATATATATATATATATATATATTTATATATATATATATATATATATATATATATATATATATATATATATATATACATATATATATATATATATATATATATATATATATATATATATATATATATATATATATATAACATGATTGTTTTGGTATTCTAGCATGGATCTTTCGGAACTGCAGCTATGTGTTGTATATGTCACATGAGACTTAAGTTTTCCCAAATATTTTGTCCTGAATATAGCTATGTTACATTTATGTGATATGAACTTTCCGGTTTCATTATATGTTGTGAAACGTATGTTTAGTAATTATGTGATCTGAATAAATTATTTAAGACATATATTTAATGTAAATTATTTATTTATTATATTAAATGAGTACAAATCCTTTTATGATTACAACATATATATATTTATATATATATATATATATATATATATATATATATATATATATATACATATATATATATATATATATATATATATATATATATATATATATCACGAGGAAAAAAATATGACAGACATTGCTTTAAAATATAGGAGCATAGAAGATTGTGCCCAGTTATCAGAGAGCGTACTATAAAATATTTTTGAAACGTACTATAATTATTGTTGGATTAGAAGTCGTCCAGTTGAAATAATAGTTATTCTAACTTTTACTTATAGCAATATTTACTATTTCAAATGGTTCAGCGAATAAATCAAACTAGAAAAAAATACATATTGCTATAGTAATGAACCATTTCAAATTGGTAGTTTGTTTTATATACTCTTGTAGCAAGTACTATATTTAATAAAACTATAGCGTATATAATATAGTTTTTCCGATATTTTACTATAGTATTTTTACTATATTTTTCTATAATTTATTGCTGGTGGTTATTTTAAATGATAGATATTACCATAAGTTATGGAAGCTCTCGTTTGTAAGAATATTGGTTCCTATTAAATAAGTAAATAAAATAAATGAAACTCTTATCATTTTAAAAGTAATATTATATTTACAAAATTTTTGAACAAAATATTAAAATGGTAAAAAAAACTATACAATACAGATAAGCTATGGAAAATAATAATGTTGTTAAATCATCTTAAAAAAATATTCTTTCTGTAACTAGTACTTCTTGCAATCTTTTTTTAGAATTGTATATTTCCTTTCAAACCTCATACTCAATAACGTTGCGTTCAGGTACGACCTGTAATTAGAAGATATATTATAGTACTACAAATATTCAAATTTAAAATATTTTTTAAAAATACTTACTGTATAGAGCTCCGGTGTGAGTGATATTACAGTTTCGAGATTCGATATTACATGTTTTTTATGTCATACTGAGTGTAGTGCACTGTGAAAAATTCTTAAACATAGAGATTTATATCATTTGAAATTTAATACATAATAATCCTTATTTTTACGTAAATTATTGATATACCATATTTACCTCGGACTGACAAAAATGGCTTTTATATTTTGCCCAACATTGGTTCCGTGGACCAGCTCTATCAAACAAACAATCATTTTGAAGATAAGAGAAACTCTCTATTGTTAACTCTTGTTCTGTCGAAATAAGATACAGGTTATAAAATATTTTAATTATATATAATTACATCACTCCATTCCCATTTAGATTCCCTTAAAACTTTTGAACTACCAACTAGTAAATTATATAGTTTGAAATTACAATGACGTTATTTTAAACTAATCATTCAACATTTAGAATTGTCAGTACTATTACACCTATTTACATAGTAGAATTTTATATATGGTAAATTACTATTAAAATATAAAAGTATAAGCTATCTTATATAGCAAATACATCTATGTAAATAGTTCCAACATTGTAGGTGATTCTGAGATTTATTTTTAATAACTAGTTATTAAGGTAACCTAATGGAACCTAAAGTTATATAAAAGCAGAAATTTACCAAGAAAAGAATCCACTTTTATTTTCTCAAATATATGCATTGCTACAAAAGCTTTTACAAGATACTACGTTTTTTAAAACATAATAGATTTTTACTAATTAATTATTATTGTGTGGTTAATCTGTACACACAATTATATCACAAACACAAAATTTACACAATAACTTACCAATAAATAAATGGAGATGTTTCAAGCCCCATTAATCCAACAATTCACCAATATCCATATTATATGATATTGTTCACTAACCGCTGGTTCATACGTTTGGATATTTTGATCCGTTCAAAAATCCAACCCGAAACTCCAATAAAGTTACTAAAATGATGATAAACCACGTTCCCTTTGAGTTGAAAAATATTCAACTTTGAGCTAAAATAGCCGCAGGCTTACAACTTAAAAATATATATATATATAATATTTATTTATTTTATCAAATTGTATGCCTTATTATATGTATTTTTATTACCATGTTTGACTTCGTCGAGCGAACATCGTACTATGGTCTATGACAAAACTGCGATGTTTTTAAATTATTTCTATTACCGCCCAGGTGGCTCAGTGGTTAAAGCTGAGGCAGTTGGAGCGGGAGGTACCGGGTTCGAATCCCGATAGGGGCAGGATGCAAAAGGAATTTTTCACCATCTGATTACGATCGGTGGTGTTAATGAACACATCTATGACCCCCTGTTGGAGTGCAGAACTCATGGACCGACCCATCTTCCATGTCAGTACAATAGGCTAGCATGGAGCTATGCAATGCGCAGATGGTTCTTCGAAAATCGGACCTATAGCCGTACGTCCGCAATTTGGCCGTTAAGGCGTAAAGCAGGACGTAAATAAGCGAACCGCAAAAAAGAGCTGGGAGAGCCTTGAGCCCCAAAAACGATAGCATAGAATAAAATATAAAAAAAAAAAAAAAATTGTCGATTGAAGTGTCAAAAAAAATAGAACTTTTTTTAGTACAAATATACATGTGACCAACTTCACAACCGAAATTCCTTGAGCGGATCAAAAAATATCCAAACGTATGAAACCCCCGGATCATAGTAATTTTGCATGCTGAAGAGTGGATATGAAATAGAAAAATATGGTTATGTATGCGAGTTTGTTTTACAGATAAATGTTTTTACAAATGATAATTGTTTTTCCATAATTTAAATTTATATTTTTATGATTCGTAATAATTATAGTTATACATACATTTCTACAAAATTTCAATGCAATATATTTATTATTTATAATAATGTATAAAATAAAAAAAATATAATACATTGGTATGATTAAAATATCTAATTTTTTGAACTGTATTAGAAGTATAGAAATATTGTAAGCCTGCGGTTATTCTAGCTCAAAGTTGAATATTTTTCAACTCAAAGGAGGCGTGGTTTACCATCATTTGAATAATTTTATTGGAGTTTCGGGTTGGATTTTTGAGCGGCTTAAAATATCCAAACGTATGAACCCCCGGTGAAACAGCGGTTAACGAAAATAAACGACTATACTACTTATTTTATTTTTAGCCCCTTCCACAATGAACACACACTATACAATGAATACTTTGCAGCAAAAATCTTTTTTAACTTGGTCGAAATAAAGGGATTTCCCCGTATTACATGATTATTTTACATTTATTTTATTTTAGATTCTATGTATTATTAATGAAATTATTCCTATTTTTATTATATTAAATTGGATATTATAGCATTGATTACCATTTTGTAAATAGCATTATGTAAGTATGAAGACTTCCATGTAGACAGTTAAGATTTCAAAATATATAGTACAGTGTAAAATAATTTGATTCCTATAAAAATATAGGAATCAGATTAGTAATTTTTTCTTTCCGTATATATATATATATATATATATATATATATATATATATATATATATATATGTACATATATAAATATATATATATATATATATATATATATATATATATATATATATATATATATATATATATATATATATATATATATATATATATATATATATATATATATATATATATTTATATATATATATATATATATATATATATATATATATATATATATATATATATATATATATATATATATATATATATGTACATATATAAATTGAGTGACGAAGTGTTTATATCCAATTTGATTAATTAGTAATTCAAACGCGGGTGTGGTAAAATATAGATAAATTTCAAGTTCAACGAATTCTAATGTCACACGCTAGTTCGAAACGTAAATATTTATACTCTTCAATGCACTCGATATAGGTGAGGTACATATAACAATATATTCTGCAACATAAGCATAAATTTCGACATATATGAATAGCTAAAAGAACCACATAAAAATGTATGTTTTTGTAATCAAAAAGGAAGCAACCATCAAATAAATTATACAAAAAAGAATAAACCTATACTCGTACAAACAAAATTATATAATTTCCACAATAACGAACCGCAAAGGAAAAACGAAAAACCGAGAGCATATGTCACATTTGATAAAGCAAGTATGTACAGATATAAAAAAAATCAAAAGAAACGTACATACGAGATATATACATTCGTGTATGAACATCAAAAGCATCTACCGAAACCGTGCAAAGGACATCATTATTCTTTTTTGTATGTCGTTTAATTTGCCTTCTTCATGCGACAAATATTTTTCTTCTCTTATTTCCCTACAGTTCAATGTTGTTGTTACTTTTTTTTGGAAAACCAAAACATTTTTCCAAATTCTGATGCCTACATATCTTGTTACGTTTATTTGTATAGGTATATACGCATTTATAACGGAAAATGATAAAAAGGAACCAAAATACAACAAAAAAGTGAAAACTTTCTCGAAATTTTTCTTCTTTTATTTGTTGCGGCGAAATAAATGAATTATTTAGCGTTAAATTGATTTTTGTGATTATATCATAGATTACGATTAGTATTTGTGTGTATGGAATATGGATTTGCAGACAAGAAATAGAAAAAGGACTTTAATTTCCATTTAGGTTTAACCAACAAAACATTTATATATATAGTTTATTTATAGGATTATAGATACATATATATGTAGGAAATTACTTTATTACCCAAAGTTTTATTTGCCGATATATTTTCTTGAGAAACTTTGGAAAGGGAAATGAATTTTTTTCAACTTTTTGAATTGTTCAGTTGTTTATGAAATTGAATCGACGACACGTGTGTTTTCTACAAATAAATGTTCGTTAAACCTATAACTTATTGCGATTACAATTAAAACATGGTATTATACTCAAATCAATCAGCCATTCAATAACAGCGCCCATATAGTCATTTAAAACACAAACCTAATTTTTTTTATAAAGATACAGTATATAGCCATATACCATAAAAATATTCTTATAAACGTCGTAAACAGCCCTTACCGCTTTTCAAATGAGACCTTATGAGCCAATTTTAACGAGTGGTGCATATTGTAGGTGGTCAGCCAAACGAATGTTTTTACACGCAAACACGTTTTTTTGGTCAACGTCGGAGATCGAACTCGAGACCGCGGCGTGATAAGAAGCTCCCTTAACCATTACACTACAATCGACGACCATATACCATATCCATTGAAATATACAATAAATTTATCCATTTTTTTTTAAACTTATAATTGAAATCAAAACCAACAGTCTTCTATACAATATTATTTTATCTTCATATGTAAATTACTTTATGATTTATTCGTTGAAGTGTAAGCAATTGAATTAATTTCATTTCAATACGTCTTTAGAAAAAATATATCGACGGTATTTTATACAATTTTCAATTCGTTTATCAATAATTTTTCATTATGATGATGATAACAAACACGAAGCAGTATAAAATAAATTTAAAATTGAGATTCCATTGATAACATCATCGTCATCGTTGCTAGTTGTGTATATATGTATATGTTCTATGTGTATATATAGAATAGATGGATTTACATAAATTTATTGTTCCTGTTGTCGTTTCCTATTATCTTGTATATCAGATTACGTTTTTGTATATTTCATAGAGTACATGTAAGTCTTCATAATTCGCAATTTAATTAAAATCTGTCTATTATTTATGAAACCTTCGATATAATTATGATAAATTATCAATTGGAACTTATTTTCTCTTCGCGTACTATAAAAAGGTATCTATAATTTCGTTATCATGTTTCCCTTTGTTAAATAAATGAAAAATCATCAGAATTATAGCGAAAAACAATTCATAAATTACCTGTCACGATAAAGATTTTGTATAAGTATATTCCGTAGGATTTTATTTTACCCTATCAGAAAAAGGATATAAATTCTGTTTTAAATTTGCTCGAGCTGGAATACATTGTTCGATTCCATATTGTAATGCTAAAGACATTTTACTAAGGTATTATTTCGCTGCTCCTACTTAGATACTAGAGAAAACGCATATATACTTTCTCGCACATACACATATACGTACGTATGTTGATCTAAGTATTATTAAAAATGTGCTGGATTTTTCTATTTAAAAAATAAATTAGGATTTAAGGGTAAATTCTTATTAAATTGAACAATTTTACTGATGTTGTTTTTAGAATATGGATTTTTTTTGTTGCTTCTATTTCTATCTTCGAAATGATAGCTTGTCGTAATTTTCTTTTTTTTGTATGTTCATTTTTATGATTTTCTTATAATAGAACTACCAAGGTACCTAATATACATAAATTGTGGTACGGTATTACATTGTATTGAGGTTGGTTTGAAGTGAAAATTGAAAACAATTAGTTAAGACCAAATAAAGAGATATCAACTAAGATTGGAAATAACTTTAAATTTGCGAATAAAATCCATTAGTGACAAGGACTTGATCCTTTGATTAAAGGTCATAAAGTTCGACCACTACGAAGCTAACTGTTAGTTATAAACCGTGTTGATCGGTTAACCAGCAGCTTGGAAATGGCGTGCTGATGTTGCGCAAAGAAAGCGCAATTTTAATTATAATGAAAATGAAAAATTAGAGTTCTACTAGATTTGTTTGCGGGCGGTATTCATAACCAAGGTTTTATGATATAAGCACAGACACATAAAGTATATTTATTCATAATTTATTATTAGACACAGGTGAAATTTTTGAATAACGTTCCGTTTTCGAAAAGCCGAACGGAAACTATCAGGAGTTTCACAATAACTTTTATAAGCTCTTTGGAAAAACAAAACATATAGCATTCAAAAAAATAAATTCGTTTTTTAAATCAAAAAGTTAAAGAGGATCAAAGTTATCTGTTTGCATTAACGAATATTTTCAAAACAAATTAATTTTCATCTTAACACTTTTTACCATTACCTTGTTAAATTATTAATAAGAGATTTGAAAATAAAAACTTATTCTGAACTCTCTTTCAAAACTTATTTAAAGCAAATTAATTATTATATAATTAATTAAAAATTATTAAGTCAAATAATTATAATGATTTAATATAATGGAAACAGACAGCCAAAATATGATTTATAAATAAGGAATTTTAGAATACTTGGAAAACTGTATGTTTTAAATTATCAGGTATTAAGTACTAGACGACTTCCACGAGCGTGATCATTTAATTTGAAGGCTTTCAAGAGATAATCGAAATTGATGTCAAGTTCACATTCTACAAAATTTACTTGACGTCATTCCATTTTAGAGATTGTTTATTATACATCAGTTTAAAAGAGGCTAACGTTCACAAATTCTTCAACCTTAGAGTTTTAGAAGTTAGATGTTTATAAACAATGATATTTATGATGTTAAATTAATCAAAGTAATTTCTATTTTAGTCTTTTTTATAGTATAAAAGCTCATTACTTTAACAATAATAAAAAAAAACTGCTTTTGCTACAAATTAGACATTTCGCAAATTGCGTGAATTTGTTCGGCCAATTCAACCGGCCTTGTAAAACTTTGTTGGACAAAAATGTTTCCAGTAAACCAAAATATGATCTATATTGTCACACACATACAAATTACGTTAAGACAGAAACTAAAGTCTTTACGAAATTGTTCAGGTTATATACTAATAATTAAGATGTTTGAATGCTAGTTTTACAATCAAATAATAATCAGTGAAAAATCTTAACAAGTAAATCGGCAGCATTTTCAATACTGACAATTCAAGTTTAACCGCCAACGAGTCAGTTTGCTAAAGCTTTTTGGAATGATGGTTATGAGCCCAGTTAAAATTGAACGTTATGATACCCTATGATATATGAGTGTTGTAATAAACGAATATTGGTTCAATTAAAAGTGTAAGAGATAGAACTACAAGTTCGTATGTAAGTTTTGAAAAATGTGTATAGATTCTGTAGATTATTTTATTATTTGTGTACATATATAACAATATATTGATACTATTTTCCTGTTACACACTCGTATACACAAGTAAATTGGGTTTCCCAATCGGAAAACTCAGAATGACATTTCTAAATAAAAATGTATCTTTTCAGAACATTTCATTTGATGTACTCTTATACGTACAGTTATTTAATTTATAATAATTTTTTGTGCTTTTGTCCGTTTTGTGAAGATTATGTATTTTATGCATATATGAAAAAATATCTTAAATGGCAAAACTGGAAACTTTTATTTTTTTGGACATGAGAAATAAAAATGAAAAAGCTTAAATTTTGTATTTTCTTCAATATTCAAACATGTTCTGGATATAAATTCATATATATATAAATTCATATATATATATATATATATATATATATATATATATATATATATATATATATATATATATATATATATATATATCGGTTTATTTTTATTTTATTTATGGTTATATAAGAATATTGTATTTCAGATTAATAAATTAGAAAGAATATTCACATATAAACGAATATATTTGAATGCTTAGATTAAGGCACACAAAAAAAAAAATAAAATGTTATAGGGTCTTACATGTCGGTATTTTGGATCGTCGTTTGATAATTCATTATATTATATTGAATGACAAGATGCATAAAATATAAAATTTACATTTATATTATTTATCATTATTTGTTATTCGATCGTACTTAAAAGTGTTTTAAACCTTTCCAAAGTACAAATACATTAGCAATATGAGTTTAAGCTTTTATTAAACGAAAATATAACAAAAATACTTTAAAATGCGTGGTAGAGCTTTACGTTTAAAATTATTTTATTTTATATTTAAATACTGATATGTTTAAGAATAATACATGTCTTAAATATTTTCTTCTAGGATATAAATTATAATCAGTTTGCGATTATCAAGATTAACATTCCCTTGATGGTCCCAATATAATGTAAAGCTGATGTTTTAGTAAATCAAAATATTAATGTCAACCTAATCAGCCATTTTGTTATTCTAATCTTTGCAAGACGATTTAAAATCACTTTTTACAAAAATGTTTCAGTGAACAGCACAAATTTGTCTATACATACTTACTAATTCAATTTTATTTATTTATTTATAGTTAGCACCAACATGTCAACAGCCAAACGGCTGGTACTATCATTACGTGGTCGCAGGGAGTCCCAAAGTACAGCTGGGACTTCATCAACGCGACTTGTTTCTGGTTCATCACCTGGACATGAATTGGATGAAATTGCTGTTGTATCCGGGACATCAGAACGCTGCATTGGTGGTGAACCATCTTCGTCGACAATTGGTCGCGCATCATTTGGTAGCCTAAGCCAAGCAAACGGACCAAGATTTTGTTCGGGTAAGATTTCATCAACTTTATATACCATATAGTAACTCAAATTCTAGTTTATACCTCATCTTTCTCCCATCTCGTATATTTTATATGTACAATTTTAATTTATATAAAAACACATTTTTATATTAAATATTTTCATTAAAATATTTTTCACGTTCACAAATTATTATGCTTTTACTTATACTTCGCCAAGAATACACACTGCTCTTATAATATTCACCCACAAAGAATGTGTACATAAACCGAAACTTAAGAAATTTAAAGTTTTCTTTTTTATGTATATACATTACGTATTTATTTTTGTTAATAAATAAATAAAATTAAAATTTTAAAATAAAAATAAAAACTTTAAAATTTGTTTGAAAATTAATTAAAAGTAAGAACGTTTCAAAGCGAACGAAAGCAAGAAATTTATGGCCAACGATAAAAACAAAAATGTTTATATTTCAAGTTTCAAGTGACAAGTTATGTCAAAAATATATTATGCTATCTATAGTGTATTGCGTGAGAATGAGCTTTAAATAAGATTTAACCAACCTACCTGTGACCCATCTCAAAATGGTATTTGATTTTTTATTCACGAATCTAAATTCATTACGAGGGTAACATCTTAAATAATGCAGGTTTATGTATTTATTGTTGATAAAACAATAACAAAGGCACTCTCTATTATATATTTATGCTGTATATAGTTTAATTCCCAGTCTATGTATTTTCACGCTCCCGTTTTCTCCCTTCAAAAAGTTTTTGTTTAACTAATTTTGTCATCTTTAGAACAAATAAAATAGAGTTTATTAAAATGAAAACAACAACAATTTCGGGCAGTACACCACTGTCAATATACGTAGTTTTACAATTAGAAATTTAAACTTATTTGTCTCCTTACAAATATTTTAATAAAAATTAAAATCTAATTCGTACATCAGATAAGTTTTCATTCATAGTGTCATTATCTTTAAATATGGAGACTAGCTGGATCATAATTAATTTTCTGTTTGAAATTTCGAAATAACTAATATAAGAGAGAAAATGATTTATATACCAGACCAGATGAGTGAATTCAGACCATATAGGTACCAACTTTACCTTTAAAATATTTCAAACACATCGTATTGACTTGACTCATATCACTTTCATTTAGGCGTACACATATTTAGGATATTACATATTTAGGTTATTTAGGCGTACACATATGAATAGATTTTTGTTTAACATGGAACAAATTATTATAAGTATTTTTATGAAAATTATGAAATCGTAGCAATAAATATAGATAATCTTCAGCTACACAAACATTTAAAAATATAGTAAAGACTCGACCATAAAATATTTAATCAAGTATAGACAAAAATATATTTTTGCTGAGTTATTTGGCGATTAGCCTTTAAGATACGGCCGATTCATAAACTAGTTCGTCAGTAGAAAGATGAAAGTGGCTGTGTTAAATTTAAATTATAGAGCAAAACTTATATATTATGAACTAGACTATATTACACCAACGCTACTATATTAATAAAGCGTGACACCGTAGGAAAACGATTAATCAAAATTATTGGTGTAGAAGAATATGTTTTATATCGACTTCTGAACATGGGAAAAATCTCATAAATATTTTTAATGGAAATAATAAAAATGAACATTTCAGTTTATTAATAATTCAAAATTATATTTATCTATGTATATACGTATAACAAATTAAGTTAAATTTATTGAAGAATTGAAAATAATTTTAATTAAAATTAACTACATTCTCATAAATAATGTTTTATTTCGAAGTACATTATTTTTTTAAGCAAATTACCTTAAGAAATGATTGTAAAGGGCGTCTTTATGATGACAAAATACTGTCTTTTATGACAGCTGTAAGTTGGTACAATAATAGTGGGAAATTTCCGTACAAATATAGCCAACAATTTAAGTGCACCAACTGTGAAAAGATTTGTTAAAAATTAAGGTTCACATAGTAACCGTGGCAACTGTAATCGTGGAAACTGTAATCTTGTAAACTTTAATCGTGTAAATTTAACATTGAACATTTCAAAAAGCTCTCGACAGTGTATTCGTACGAAATCTTCATTCTTATAACGTATAATATCAAAGCCCTCTTGATACAAAGCCTGAATGCTCACTCAGTTTTTAAAATGAGCTTTATTAGTGTACCAATAATGTTCGTTTTGCTATGGCAAGTTACAGCTTTTAAAATTTTATTTCATAAAATGACAAAGAAAGGGTGAAATAAGATCTGAACATATATCATTTTTTTCAAATCAAAATAAATCACCATCAAAATTAATTATAAATTGATCTATATTTTTATAAATTTTGTGCTTTTTATTTCAATATAAACGAAATCCTCTAAAATATTTTTTATTTGCTCTAATTCTCTCTTGGTCGTACGACGAAAGTCAAACTCATTTCTAAATAAATTTAGAAAAATAATATTGACGAAAATAAACATAATTGAATGCGAAAACTTAAAAAAAAATAATTAATTTAGTTAAATGAAATTATGTATTCGAAAAAATAAAATAAAACCGAATTTATAAACACAAATCAGCTCAAAAGGTATTTTCAACATGCAGTTGTCAATAAATAATATAATCAGCTGATCAATGTTTACACTTCAAAATGAACACATATCTTAATCACAATTTCTATTTTGCTACCCATTAATTCACAATCAAAGCACAACACTACACTATATTCTCAATCCTTAAATACAGAGAATCATTAAAAAAGGTTTATTGATGCTGTATCAACATAAGAATAATATTTAATTGCATAATTATGCATTAAATACAAAACTAATGGTCATAATGACATAAATGTCATAACAATGGGAGATAGAGAATATTTTTTTTTAAATTGAAAGACAGTTCGATGAAATGCCATTACTAGAGTTGCTGTATTATAAAAATTTTTGCAATTCGTGTTAAAATTATAATTGTGTATGTAAAATTAAAATCATGTTTAATGTGTATATGTAATTTTGTGTATTGGTATTGTTCCTGTTTTACGTAAATGCAACACAAATCGCAGTACAACTTGAAATTTAGTGAAATTGATTTGGCTTGGTGTAGTAGTGTCATTTTTATTTATTCTCTTTTTGAGCATACTTGATATAAAATATAGTTCTCGTATCCTAATAATGTATTTGTCTCTATTTACTTTTTAACTTATTAAAATACCATATTTTCATTTAATTAATAAAGAAAAATGGAAAAATACATAGAAAAATGATCAAGTTCAGGATGAAAATTGAAATTTCTGTTTTCAATTGAATATAACCTAAGTTATATTCGAACGACTTTTCATTCAAATATTAACTTTATAGTAAACCCTTACCTTTCTCATATTTTGTATGAAATTGACGTTGATTTTTGTGTTTTTTGTTACACTAAATAAAGCTCATTTTGAACATTTCTGCTTGAATCGATCAAGATTGCTTTGATAATATTGACTTTAAATTAAAACCACAGCCTACTGAACTCGTATATAATTAGAGAAATAAATGCATTCACAACATGAATTTATTTATTTACTGTAAGAGATAACATGAATGCAATTCAGAACCATTTTTCGAATATATGGTTCACCATCTCACAACGTGATAGTAAGTTGTGCCTAAAGATTACAACCATACAGCCTTGAGTAATAATGAACCTCCTATGTAAGTCATTTCAAGTAATGAGTGATCTTTACTTATGATGGCAGAACACATGCCATCGATTGAAATAATACTTTAAACAGATTTCTTTCCCTTTTATTAAATTTCGTTCAAAACTTTGGTTCCACTGCCTATCAACTGTTGATATATTTAATTTTAAACGTGTATAAGCGAACACACAAACACAGTACGATATTAAACTTCAGTCAACATATATTATGTATGTATAGATTTATGAGTATATATATATATCTAATTGGCTAGGTTGTAACATACATTACCAAATAACTCAACATCAAATATTTTACATTTTACTTGTTATGCTTGGACAAACCATTTAGTTCCCATAGCCGTGTTTTAATATTTGCTCTGGATAGCGGCTCCAGATAGCGATGCTAAGCAAGCAGTTTTCTCGTTTTAAAATCCAATTTAATGCGCTATTTATAAGTAAATACAATTCATTTAACAGTAAACTATAATATTTCATTCAATTAGATATCAAAATTTGTAAAAATATATATTTAGCTCTACCTATTTTTATAGAGCACTATCCAGAGCAGCTATTATTTGATGGGAAATTTACGAAAAATATGAGTTTTTAATGTTCATCCCTGAAAACGAAAAATTTGATTGCATTTAATGTCAAAATTAATTTTTTGTACGTATTTATTTTGAATTAACAGTGATACTCGTGGATAATAGAATAAGTTTGAATAGATATTTCCCTAGCTCCGGATAGCAAGCTCTGGATAGCGTGAATATTAAAACACAGCTCATATTATTGTTGATTAGTAAGTTTAATAAGCATATTTGAAGTGGAATACAAAAACACAAAGTTAGGCTTTGAAATTGGTAGCATAGAAGGCTCGATAGTTCTAAGATGGTTAGCTTAGAAATACATATATTAATCCCCAACAAAGCTGTTTAAAGTATATTAAAACCTCTAGGAAATAGGTTGTAGATTTACACCGCTATCTGAATGGTATATGTTGCGAATGTAACTATATTTTATCTAAGTTAGTAAAATGTATCATATGGACAGTATATCTTAATATTTTTATACTCTAATAGTTAAAATAGATAAAAACGGTTTCAAATTAAGGTTTTAGAATATTCAAATTTCTAAGCTTCTACAATCGTCAACAAAATATAAAAATGTTAAGTTTTTAAATCTGATTGTACTTAAAAATAATTAGTGCAATATAATCTGAAAAATCAAAATAAAATGTGTTACACATCACTAAGTTTTTTAGATTAGAAATATTTTAAGTTATACACTTCATATTCAAATGATACATACATAATATATATATATATATATTATATATATATATATATATATATATATATATATATATATATATATATATATATATATGTATATATATATATATATATATATATATATATATATATATGTATATATATATATTTATATATATATATATATATATATATATATATATATATATATATATATATGTATATATATATATATATATATATATATATATAATTAGATAGCAATAAGAATATGTATATAAATAATACATATGTATATAAACTTTTGTATGTGTGTGATGCGGACTTGAGAAGCAATACTTTATCATTGCGATGGTTTAATCCATATTTACCATTAAAAAAAGATATTAAATTACATGATAAACCTCAAGTTTCACAGTTGTCTTAATAAAACAAAAAAAACTAGAGCACAGTATACGTAACAATCAACATCATCTTACTTAGTATATATTATGTAATATATAACAAATAGAACAACTTAATATTATATTGTTTTCTTATAGGTTGGTCAAAAACCTTAAACGTTCGCAAAAATTTATATACAAGCATTAAGGTATCGGCTTGTAGTTCAAACGTAAAACACACCATATATGTTTATAAACGACACATGATTTCGATCAACCTAACATTTGTATGTTTGTACTCGTATAACATATAATATTAAATAAGATTATGTTGTGTAACCAAGAATGAGAGGCATATAAGGAAGAAGGCGAAAGATTATAAATTGTTATAGAACCAAAATCGAATAAATATAATATTTTTAGACATATTATGGAAAAGCAAAAATAGAATTTCCGTTAATTTAAGATATTTTCTTGATATAAGATCAATACAATATGTACCATATGATAAACATATCTATAATATATAAAAGAATTTTAATAATAGAACATATTTGTGTGTGATAAAATGATATAAGATATGTATAAGATATAAAAGTGATTTTCTTTTATTTTTATTTAAAGATTTTCTCTATTCTATTGTGTTGTACTATTTTGTATGTCTATATTGATAAGTGAAGTAATCGATACATTTGTGATATGATTTAGGTTATATTAATCAACAAATCAACAAAAAAATTATAATTGAATTTATAAAATTTTTGATATGTTATTAGGAGAAAGACATTGTTGCAGAAATATATACATGGTATGTTGGTTAAACTGTATATGGTCAAGAGACCTTGTCCAAATAAATAAGCATATTTAACAAATATTTTATACTATTGTAAAATAATAAGATGACAGAAACTTTATTTGATATTATTAAAATGCCATAACAAAATGTAACAAAGTTTATGGTCTCATAAGTTTTATAAATTCCAACAAGAACAGACTGCAACTTCTCAGTACAGTCACCATATTAGAGTGAAATAATTTGTAAACAATAGATTGCAAAATTTTGTCCGCACAATACTGTCAAAACCGACTAAATTTATCTAGATGACTCTGGTTGGGGCTATGCACAAAATATATTCAGTTTTTAACAAAAAGATTTATGTATGTGTTATGTGGTTAGTAAAAGATAAGTTTAAAAAGCTATAACATAGCTTTGGCACTACCTAAGTTTTTAATGTCAACATGGAAGAATAATTTTGAAATTTAAAGCTTTAAAAAAGACTAATAATTATCTATCAACTATATAAATGCTTTTGTATACAAAAGAACTATTGCCGCTACCATTGGCATCCTAAGTCGTACACATTATATGTATATGTATGTGTAGATTATCTGATTATATGCATGTGTTAATTATCTAACGAATGAATTTATTTTAGAATTTGTGGGATATATATTATAATTGTCCTTCAATATAAGCTTAATATAAATACAATTACCTTTTAAAGTGCTTCGCAAACACATGTAAGTGTATGACAGTAATAAGTATAAATAAACTCTATTAATAAATAAAATTACAAATTTATTACAATAAAAGCACTGATTTTACAGTGTTAAACTAGTAAATATGGCTGCTTTTATTTTTTGTCCCTCCCACAACATATATATGTATGTAAAAAATCAACTATATAAATAAAATTAAAAGACGCAAAAAACGTTTGTCAAAACACTTCATCAATTTAGTAGAAAAGTGTAAAGTTGTTTTAATATTCTAGCATATTTCACATACTGTTTTCACTCGACGTAAGATATAATGCGTTCCAGCTAAAATATGAATACATATATTGGCTGTTATTACTATATTTGGCTTTATAAAATATTCAAAATAACTTTCTAAACAAAATGATAAAATTTTTCAAGAGGATAACAACTTGGATTCATACCATGATCGAAAAACCTTGCAAAAATATTATTTTCATAGAGCATAGAAAATCATTTTCTTGTTTAAGTGCTAAAGTTAAAAATATATACAAATCTATATACACAGAAACAACAACAAAGCATGACAAACATAATAAGAAAATATGGAAATTTTAACACTTTTGGGATCCAGTGAGTAATTTGAATATATATATATATATATATATATATATATATATATATATATATATATATATATATATATATATATATATAAATATATATATATATATGTATATATATATATATATATATATATAAATATATATATATATATATGTATATATATATATATATATATATATATATATATATATATATATATATATATATATATATATATATATATATATATATATATTTATATATATTTCTAGTTACTCGCAAATAAACTACACACACTGGCACAAATGGTTGTGAAATCTATTATCGACGTAAACGATGAATAGAAAAATAGAATTTGAAAGCTGCCATACAACATTCTTTAAATATTTCTTCTGTGACCAGTGCTTGTATGCCAATTTAATACTGTTTTATACTAGTATAGTGAAGGAAATGATTTTCATTTTCAATTGTTGTTCTCTTCGCATTGATTAAAACTCATTAATAATTTCTTATTTTTTCAATCAAAACTGATCTATTAAAATTAGATAATTTTCCGAAACGGCCAGCAAAAATTTTCCCAGAATATTGGTTTTTATATTGTTTTTATTGAAAAAGTGTGTTTATTCCGTTAACGAACGACTTTATTAAAGATAAATCGTTTCTATATTAAATTGTGTTAAGCATTTACAAAAAAAATAACGTTAATTTAATTTAAAAATGAAGTTATATCACTTATATAAACTTTCGATATATTTTATAAGCTTATACATATATAACGAAAGTTAATAATAATATATAGCTTTTATAGACCAATATTGGTCGGTGCCGTGTCAACATCCTGACAACATCGATTTCAATTACAAGCCAGCTCTTCATACTGTTGTAAAGAACCAGAAGATACCAGATGTTGCTCTACATTATATATATATATATATATATATATATATATATATATATATATATATATATATATATATATATATATATGCAAATGTTGAATGTGATTTAGCTTTCAATTTTACAATAATCTTTTTATCTTGTAATCAAAAAGGAATAGTTGTTCATTATCCACTATGTAGCATATATAGTCTGTGAAATGAATAATTTTTATCAAAAATTCAAAACACATGTTTTGAAACTAAATTCTTTTGCTGTTTTGTTTTTGTTAATTTTGAAATTGTAAATAACTTACCATTTTACAATTACACAACAAATACATTTATTTATCTAGCATACGATCATAAGTAATCTAGCGTACGATCATAAACTTGAAATCTCTAGAGACTATAAACTACTTATAATAATTTATCCCACAAAAATGATTTCTTTCTACCTTAAAACGTTATCATAGTAATCCGCCTATTTGTAGTAAATAATTTAACCTACATAATATCAAAGCCATGGATCACACGTAATTTATCAAAAGCTCATTAATCCTTTCAATATAGAAATACGTTATATATAAATAGAACGCTGTATACACACAGACTAAAATATAAATATTTGGCTGATTTAAAATCAACAGTAATCCCAAATCTATGTAATACTTGATACATCTGTATTATATATATATATATATATATATATATATATATATATATATATATATATATATATATATATATATTCCTCTCTATGTATAGTATATACATATAAATATATGCGATTCATAAATGGTAAAAGTATCATAAATCATATTTCGTTTTTCTTCATTTTTTTGTGTATGTCGAAACATACAAAAGAAATTTTAACGTTCCTGTACTCTATACACATATTAGATAATACATATATAACTCAATCATACGGATTATATAATATAGTATGTAAGCTTATGAAAGTTTTATATACGAGCATACATATATTGTTTGTTTATCATGTATTATTTATATTTGTTGTTGCTGTGATAGAACTCATCTCTTCTGAAACATCATACATTTGTTTGAAGTTATTTACCATTGGTCACTTTATAATTTAAAACGAAACATAATAATTTCCATCACTGTACTTTAATAATGTATCGTATGGAAAAACATTTCACTTTAGTTGAAACACTCTATATTATGTAGATATCAGCGAAGCTTACAACAAAAAATAAATTAAATACATTTTCCAATTTATTTTTGTTTTTAAATACACAAATAAAATATATTTTTTATGTTTACATTTAAAATTATCAAAACAAAAATGGGAAAATCCCATAACATACATTTTGCTTCAACAAAACTGATTTTTAACTTTTCATGTGAAGTTAATAATCCTTTTCAGGCTTGATGTTTTTTGAATCAGAAAATTAAAAACCAAAATTGAAAATAATAATAATAATACAGCAAATTGATACAAGATGGTGCAGAGTATGAACACCGATATAGATTCACGAATCTTCTTTACAGGTAGAAAAAAGAAAAGTTGCTGTCTATATACAAAACCTCGTTCATATACAAGAGATTTAAGGGATTTTTTGATTGACTGAATTTTAATTGATTGTCGGTTTTCATGACATCCCTTTACCAAACTGTGTTGGAACATTCAATTTAAAGGTATGCTGTCGAATGATGATTAAAATGAATGAATTGTTAATGGTGCTGATATAACGTCAGGATTATATACAAAGATGTACATACGGAAATAGTTTATATAGGTAAGAAAACTACAACTGTTGAGAATGTGCGATATATCCAATTATAGTATAAATATGCACAAATTTATTAAATACGTATTATAGATTATGATAAATCGGAAAAATTTATAAATTTGTTGTTAAACTGAGAGTAAGTTAACTAAATGCCAAATATAATTAGGATATGCCGAAAAAGATGTTATAGTGTCAAAAAAGGAATTATCTTAAACGTATCGCAAAATTAGAAAAAATCGATCAAGAATCTATTGGACCTAATGTCTGTTCTCTCCAAATATATAAATTATACAATGCGTCTATCTCGATCAGTACATCTATTGAAAGCTTGCCATTATAAAATCATCGTTTGAACACATACCATTTCAGCTTATATTTGAGTAGATCCAGATTTAAATATATAGTCGACTTATCTTCTAAAACCTAAAACCCACTATAAACATTTTATAACCTAAAAACAAATGTTGACTCAAATTAATTTTGGGAACATGATTTGTCAGCTGCGAAAGATGTGCAGTTAAAAAATGAGATAAAACAAAATGAAATGATCAAAGTACGAGGTAACGAGAAAACCAATTTGGTTCCATTTGAATTATCTGTGGAATTTCGTTTTTCTTCATGAATAATTTTTTGGATTATTTTTGACATTCAGTCGCACTGTTATAAAGAGATGAATACATACACAACAATAGAACGATTTTCTTTCTTTTTTATTTTTGAGTTTTTAATTTCATTTGAATAACAACAGTAAATTGTTCTTTTATAAACAACGGAGTAATGAAAAACACAAAAATAATGAAATTTTCATAATCCTTAATTGTTTTCAGCTAGATAAGAACAAGATAATAAATTCAACGAAATTTTTAAGTTATATTTAAATTCAGAGTGATTTAAAATGTTTTAGAGGTATGATGTTGAGTGGGAGGTGTCATGTTGTCATGTCAACATAGTCGTAGTATTTACCTTTTAATTGTCTCGTTACAAACAGAACAGCAAAGCTCCTTCAAAACAACAATAAAAGTATATATAGTTTGTATAATAATTAAAAGTCAACGTCTTAAGATAACATCCTTGTTTCGCAACTTCAAAAAAATCCAAATAATTGAAATGGAGTGGGAGCTAAGCTATGCTATTTTAGCATTCTATTTTGTTTCAACAAAGAAAGATTTTTAATTAAAATATTTTAATCTTCACAGGCGATTCTACTCCTGTTTTATTATTCTAATATGAAATCTGCCCGTCAAAACTCACATAACATTATTATTTCGTATTTTATAACGAATTGGTTTGGTTCTTTATACGATGGAGATTAAGAACTATAATGCTTTATCATTAATTCTAAGCTGAGTATGAATTAAACATAAATATTTATATGTTGAAAAATTACATTAAATGGATTGGATTACTATATGGATTTGATGGGTGCACTCCGATCAGTTCTATAAAAATTAAATTTACCTGAAAGTATTGGATGAAGCGAAAAGTAAAAATGTGCAGCATATCTTAATTAAAAAGTAGTTATATCAAACTCCTAGGTTATATAAAAAGCAGTTTTCGTTATAGTATGATATATTTGTAACTATAAAAGCTATTTAACCATTTGTCCTCTATTTGATAAGCGATGACAAAAAAAATGTTAAACGAGAACTATAGAAGTGACTGCTCCAAAACAGATTGAAACTACATAAACATACTAACGATTTCAATTCAAAATTATTGGGTTAAATATTATTCCATTCAATACCTCGCTACTGTAAATATTTCTATTTCCACTTAAACGTATACTACATTTTTTTATTAATTGATTACAATCTAGTGACCTAAACTAATGAGCTGTACTTTAATACTTCAAATATTAGAGTTAGTTGCCCAAACTTAATGATTAAAGAGCAACTTCACATCTCTTTACAATCCGCTTTTAGAGAAACTCAAGTTCCAATACATTATACCGTGAACAACAACTATGAATCGGATTATGGTAAACTAAAGGAGAGTGGATGTAAGCGCAAAACAAAAGATTTTGGAAGCAGGTCATTTTTTCGATTTATAGCAAATGTATATATAGTGATATCAAAGCAATCTTGATAGATTCAAGCAGGAATGTTCAAAATGAGCTTTATTTAGTGTAACAAAAAACACAAAAAGCAACGTCACTTTCAAACAAAATGTATGAAAGGTAAGGTTTTACTATAAAGTTAATATTCGAATGAAAAGACGTTCGAATTTAACTTAGGTTATATTCAATTGAAATCAGAAAATTTCAATTTTCATCCTGAACTTGATCATTTTTCTATATATTTTTCCATTTTTCTTTATTAATTAAATGAAAATATAGTATTTTAATAAGTTAAAAAGTAAATATAGACAAATACAAAATTAGGATACGAGCACTATATTTTATATCAAGTATGCTCAAAAAGAGAATAAATAAAAATGACACTACTACACCAAGCCAAATTAATTTCACTAAATTTTAAGTTGTATTGCGATTTGTGTTGCATTACGTAAAAAAGGAACAATACCAATACACAAAATTACATATACACATTTAACATGATTTTAATTTTACATAATCAATTATAATTTTAACACAATTGCAAAATTTGTATAACACAGCAACGCTAGTAATATATTCTCTCTCTCCCATTGTTATGACATTTATCTCATTATGACAATTAGTTTTAGTGTATTTGTGTAGTTATTTAATGCATAATTATGCAATTAAATATTATTCTTATGTTGATACAGCATCAATAAACCTTTTTTTAATGATTCTCTGTATTTAAGGATTGAGAATATAGTGTAGTGTTGTGCTTTGATTGTGAATAAATGTGTAGCAAAATAGAAATTATGATTAGGTTATGTGTTCATTTTGAAGTGTTAACATTGATCAGCTGATTATATTATTTATTGACAACTGCATGTTGAAAATACCTTTTGAGCTGATTTGTGTTTATAAATTCGGTTTTATTTTATTTTTTCGAATACATAATTTCATTTAACTAAATTAATTATTTTTTTTAAGTTTTCGCATTCAATTATGTTTATTTTCGTCAATATTATTTTTTTAAATTTATTTAGAAATGAGTTTGACTTTCGTCGTATGACCAAGAGAGAGTTAAAGTGAGTAAAATATATTGTAGAGGATATCGTTTATATTGAAATAAAAAGCACAAAATTTATAAAAATATAGATCAATTTATAATTAATTTTTGATGGTGATTTATTTTGATTTGAAAAAAATGATATATGTTCAGATCTAATTTCATCCTTTCTTTGTCATTTTATGAAATAAAATTTTTACGTTTCGTATGAGTTTCTTGATAAAACGAACATTATAGATACACTAAATAAAGCTCATTTCAAGAACTGAGTATGCATTCCGGCTTTATATATCAAGAGGGCTTTAGTGATATAGACATTAGTATGATTCAATGAATCAAGTTTGTTAATAATGACTAACCCACTTACTGTTTAGTGTTTGCAGATCGAGAAATAAAACTTGCCCTCTAGTGGAAAAACTTCGTCTCTGAAACACCCCTACAGTTATTTTATTAGTACTGTTCATATCATTAACTATCACTTTTGCTTTTTTTAGTTTAATCACGTTAGGCAGCTATCAAAAAATCTCAGTTGATCATTCGGAAATTCTAATTTCTTTAACTTAAATGCCCAAGATCGCTCAGTCACGATACCATTTGTTTAAAGTATTTACTGAGAAAAACTGAAAGGTTCATACAAATAGCAGTGGTATTCTTTAAGAACAAATTCAAACTGTTCATTACTATGAGTATTTCTCATATACTATTGATAGAACTGATAATACGTTTAAAAGTTTAAACTATTATATTTGGATTTTTTAAACATTTACTAATCTTTAAGTTTAAATCCTGCTTATTATAAAAGACAACGTTTGTTGCTAAACCCGATATGTACTACAAATAGCATTTATTTGAATGCTAAACTCTCTTTCCTTTGGTGTGAATGCTCATATAATACCTTAAAAATATTTAGTAAAAGGAAGAACTCTAAATGTATACTCGTATAGTAAAAAGGAAACTTGTAAAAATATGAAAAAGGTTATTATTAAAATTAATTCTTCTTTTTGAAGCTTTTTATGTATTATTCTTGCCTTGTTGTTTTCGGATTTTTTTTGTGGGTTGTTGAATTACCAATCTTTTTTCTTAAAGAAGAATAAAACAAGAAGTAATTCATGTTATGCCTTTTTTAATATTTTTTTTGTAACTTGTGTATGTAGCTCTGTATTTTGTTTATTAAAATTATGTTAAAAAGGATAATGGTTAGAAGTCATATATTATCTTTCCAAGACATGTGTGAAGTATTTGTGTATAAGTATGCGTGTGCGTATATATAGGGGTAAAACATTTATAAAACTTTTTATTGTTTTAGATGAAAAATGAATTTTGAACCAAATTAAGAAGTTAGGTTGGTTATAAATAGACTAAAGGTTATAAGGACAAAATAATTTAGATAAATAAAAAGCTGTTCTATTCTCTCCTGTTTATCCAGTATACTTATATATATATATATATATATATATATATATATATATATATATATATATATATATATATATATATATATATATATATATATAAATAAATAAATATATATATATATATATATATATATATATATATATATATATATATATATATATATATATATATATATATATATATATATATATATATGTGTATATGTGTGTGGTGTTTGTCTGTGTGTTTAAGAAATACCGCTGTTCCCACTTAATTTTGCACCTGAAACCCCAAGTTTTTAACACGGTACATATACAATAACCAAATTTTGTTATTTATTAACGCTTCATTCTGTGTACAGATAAAGTTTCACAATTTTTATTGCTTAACTCCTGTTTTTTCAGTGTTTTTAATTAAAAATAAAAGCACAAAAATATTACGAGTGACGAAAAGAAATAAAAAATTGTTGTTGTCTTAAAAGCTAGATAATTTAATCATAAAAATATTTTCGTTTTCGGTTCGTTATTTATGAAAATTTTATGAAAGTTATAAAAGGGAATAAAATTTTCTTGCGTAATGTGAAAATTAATCTGGCATTAGTTTTTGCAACTTTTCGCCTAGCTTCTTACGTACTAATTTTTTAACGTATTTGTAAATATTAAAATTCAATCGGTCTATTTTCAATGTAAAATCGGTGTATTTTACCTTCAAATATATTTCTCATTAATACAATATTCATACAAATTAATAATCATGCTACCAAACCATCATCTTCGAACACAAAAACAACTCGACCAATATGTCTTAATATTTTATAGTAAACACATTATATGTATCCAGTGAGTGACATACCAGTTAAAATACATATATTCTAAGGATAATGTTAATGTATTATGTATGTATATACTATAATATCAAAATACTGACGTTTTAAAAAAAAATATATAAAATAAATGAAAAGCTCATGATGTCTAAAATCTTTGTTCGATAACATGAGAGAGGAAGTTAGATGATAACAATAAGCATAGAGTTGACAAGCAATACAACAATTTCTACATACACATATTGTAGTACATACATAAGAAATCAATGGAAACATATCGTGGTAATACTAAATTGGTATATAATTGGAGTATATGTGTCATATTTGTATTTTTGAGCCGTTTGCACAATTTTCGTATGTACCGTAATATAAGTGTACATGCGAAAAGTATATTTAAGAAACGAATAAGATTTTTCTATAAAAATGTTGTATGTTTAAAATAAATAACAATATGTCATATATCAACGTTATTTTAAACACGTATATTATTCAGAATAATATGTGATATACTCATAATTATATGGCAGAATATTTTTGGTAATAAAATACAATACAATATAAACATACGCATATGAGTACATACATAAAAACGACATAAAGAAATATTAAATTTCTATACATTTTTGGCTTACACTCGTTTGTTCTCTTATCTTTATGTGCGATGCAAATTACGGGATCTATTAAATTAAGCGGTAAATTGTTATGACTCGAAGGCAATGTTTATTATAAAAATTATTTTATTGTATTTATGGAGTAATATGGTTTAGTTTTTATTGTGCGGTGTAAACTACTCTGAAAAGAAAAGTTTTCACAATTTATTCATGAAGGAATAAACAGAAAAACCTTGCAAACATATATTTCATTTCATCTCGTTCCACCACAGATTAATTCATTCAAGATTACTGTTGACAATTTTTATTATAACAAAAAATGGAGTAGGACAACAAAAATGTCCTACATAGGAACTTATATTTATTTTTAGGCACCGTACTAAACATATAAAATTATTTTGTCTTCTATATAGATTACATTTTATTAGTTTTCTGTTGATGTCCTTTGTATCCTGTTTTTTTCAAATTTTGCTTAGCTTTTAAATAGTCTTAAAGATCTGTCGGTAGGATAAAAAAAATATATAATTTTTTCGGTGTGTCATTTAACGTTTACTTTAAAAAAGGGCACAGAATATATAAAAAAGGATTTTGTAATAGTCATAAAGGATTAAGGTAGAAGGATAAAAGTTAATATATATATATATATATATATATATATATATATATATATATATATATATATATATATATATATATATATAATATAGTATTATAGAACGAAATTTTATAATTGATAATTTCAATGCAAAAATATTAGAAATTTTGAATTATTGATTATTTGAAAATAGTAAATAGAAGAAATATATTATATTAAACTAAAGCTTTTAAACTAGCGTTAAATAGTTTGACTAAAATTGACTTTTGCCTGATTTAGCCAACAGACCAAATATTAATTAGTTTTCTTAAACGACTTGTTGAAAAACATGTGCTGATTTGGTTGGATTTTCTTGAACATTCTTTACCATTTGTACCAATAACAACAAACATATAATTTAATTTTGAATCGTACATGGTTGATGAGGCGATTAGATGTATACTTTAATTTAAGTTTTACAGTATCATCATTAATCTTCCTGGGTAATTAACCAAAAATGTACGAGAGTAAAGATGCACAATTCAAAAAGATAGTTGACTGTAATTGGGTCAATTGAGACAAATACTTAAACTTATATGGACTAGTGGAAAAACGAGAAGTAATTACTAATTTTATTCTTATGTTACGGTTAGAGATTAAATAATCCATTTGTAAAGAGTGGTTTGTTAACCAGATTAAATATATTTTTGGCTTACTAAAATGAATATTATTTTATGTCTTGTTTTCGGTTAAGTATCAGTGATGAAGCTATATATAAAGAAAACAAAATTAAATTTTTTAATAAATTTACCAACTTAACTAAAATCAATTGCATATGATTAAATTCTTATTTATGTATAACAGACAGTTTAAAGGTTCATAAAAAAAGCAAATAAATTGATTGGGTCCAATATTCCAAAAATAAAAAAAATTTACTCTGCACCATTTTTCAAGCTATAATCTAACATTGTCATACGTCTTGTTAAATTAATTATATTTGTTTTGTGTTTATTTTATTTTATAATGTTTACACTTAACCAAACTGATGTTCTATTTTTACAAAACATAGCTAATTTATTTTACCTCAAGGTAAATGGTACTGTGCAAACAAACTAATCCTAATTTTAGTTTAATTCAAAGATCATATTCGAGAGATATATTATTTCCAAATCAATAAACTATTAAATTATTAAAAATGGCATGTGAACACTCGTATAAATTATTGTTTAGGTACATTATTGTTAGCTATGCTAGAACATATCATTTATTTTGATCGATAATATAATTTAAACCAACATAAAAAATCAATATACGAGATAGATTAAACTGTAGCTAAAATATATGACTGAAATTATAATTAAATTAAAATTTATACTTTTATGTATGAATACTATATAAAACTATAGTTGTGTAGTAACACAAAACTTTTTAATTGATTGAATTAAATACTTACGAGTATGTACATATATAGTGAGGATAATTTTCATTTTATTTTATTCCATCTTACTAAAAAGCTCTGACTTCATATAACATATAATGACAAAAAATATACACTTGTGACACCATATGCAATAGCGAGGTAATAAAAACTTTTTATTGTTGGCTTTAAATTAAATTACACAAAATTTAACTGTGTCAATAAAACATACAAATTGCATAAAAAATTAAAAATGAAGTCAGTTGCATTGAAAGAACTTTGCATTTTATGTTATACGAGCACCACACAGTTTTATGGGAAATATCTTGCAATATTTGTAAATTATTTTGACAATCATTGTTTATCTAACGAGATATATTTATGCTGAGATTATATACATTACCTTAACTGGTCCGAATTGGAAAAGTAATTTATAAATTGAATTTAGGTTGTAAAATTAGACCTTAACATACGAGAGGAAGTTAATTTTCCATAACAGGTCTGACAAAATCAAAACTCACTAAATTGTTTAACCTGCCAACTTCGTAAAATTACAATTTATATCATAGTGATTAGTAGAATTTTTCTTATAAGACAGATAGATCTTATACCGTCAGTAATAAGAGATACTTTTACTATATTATGGATCCCTATGTGAAAATATGAAACCAAAAACTATCTCAATTAAACCACATTGATTGATCCGGTTGCAACATCATAATTTATTATTATTTTTATTAGTTATTTATAATATCTATATTATTTTGAATTTTCATTCTACAGTAAACATTTATCGACAAGTACCAATTAATAAAGTTTTTCTTTGACTATATATCGAAATCATTCCTGTGGAATAAAATATTTGAAGCGAGCAAAACATAAAAAAATTATTTTCGTTTGCCAATTTTCAATTTATATTCTATTATAATAATTTTTGTATAATTTACCAAATTACTGTTCAATTAAAAATTAATAATGTAACATTCGAATAGATTTAGTATATAATAATTTTATTGTTATATAAACGAAATTTATTATAAATTCCCACTTAAGAGTGTTTTATTTAATAATAATTAAACTAAAAATATTTATTAATATCTTGTATAAACCCAAAAACCTTTTTGTATAACAAAAATATATAACCACAATAATACAAAAAAATAACATTAACAATAATTAAATTATATCCAATAAAATCAGAAATATTACAATTGTGCTGCAAAATTCAATTGAATTATTTCAAAAATTGGCTAAAAAGCCTACTAATAGTATCTAAAAGTTCATTATTTTGACTCATCGTGATATTCCTTCCCAGTTACAGAATATTAACTTTTTCATCTTGCTTCTGTTGCGAATCAAACTCGGTAACCCTGATATCTCTATGAACTACTTAATCTACAACCTCCTCGAATATATTAGCAGATACATAAAAAAATATTTTGATTATACCTTCCTCATGACTTCAGTGCTACGTTTATTGATTTATAGATAACCAAACTTTGGCTGAAACTCAATTTATAGATATAGCTTACCACCCAAAATCTTAATACCTTACCACCTAAATTCTTTAAAATTTATTAACTTTTGGTTAACTCAATAAAACTACAAAATAAAATAAAAGTTAGTTAATTCACAGAAGTTTTTATAAAACTTAAACTGAAATATTTCATTTTATCGCATAGTAAAAATTAAAAGCTGAAGTTGGTTTAAAATGGGTAATCGATGGTTTTATATCTATGACCCCAACTAGAGTATAAAATACATAAACCAACCAATCTCTCATCTCAGTACTATAGACTGACGTAGCACTATGAAATGTGCAGGTGGTTCTACGTAACTCTTCTAGTCGAGTTAGGAATGCCTTGAGCCCTAAAAATATTTCAAAGATTAGAAGCAAAAATAGTTTATGGTTTCAAGTTAAATCAAAATTATTGACTTTATATACTTTGATTATATGCTTATGATACAAAAATTGACAATTAAATTAAAACTACAATATATAAATATACCAGCCAGTGGAACAATTCCAATTCCGGCTATTATGAAAACGATCGTTAATAATTGTAGCATTAAAAGCCAGAATTGGCATTTCTACAAGATTTTAAGCCCGTTATTATTACAATTGATAGAAAACCTTTCTACACCAAGCGGTAGACTTGTTATGGGTAAAATAAAATGAAACCTTTTTCACTAGTATATAAATGTTGATTGCAGAAAAAAATTGTCCCTGATAAACCAAATATATGGGGTTGTAAAGGTTTAAAACCTGTCCATCGCCAAGAGTTATAATAATAGCTATATACATTTTCATTATACCCACTTAATTCATTTTTGCAAGTAAAATACTTGAGTGGTTATTGAACTTGATTATCACTTTTTCGATGTAGTCCTCAATATTTTGAAGTAGGATATCATGATAAGGCGAAAAACAGTCTCGTACAGTATACATACAGATACGCTTCGTAATATTTAGTGACTAAGTATGAGCAAAAGGACATTTCGAAAAGAATTTTTTTTGTGCTGAATAATCTTAAAAGCAACTGTCCATCAAATCACCGAATAAACGAGTAGAACCAAAATTAGAAATGGTTCTAGTACGAGGTAACCGTATATTCGTTTATATGAGTATGTACAATCTAAATAAGAAAATGAAACAGATGAAAAATCGATACAGTATTTTCTTCCTTTATTTAAAAAAGGACACTCATATTAAAAGGAGAAGGAATGTATGTTTGTAGAGATACACAAAAAGGACGTTGATTTTTTTTCATCAAAACGATGACGATGATGATAATTATTATAAAGAATTAGATGAAAATATTTAGCAAAAACTTTATGATGATGTTCACTTTTACTTCAAATTGATTTTGTTTTGCAGTACATCTCTTCATAATATGTAAGTAGGATACAAGGATACGTTAGACTAGATTATAAAATGATAATGATGATGATGACAATCTTATTCTCTGAATACTTTATTATTATTACTATTTCTATAATTATTTTTTTTTGTGATAACGAAGACCAAAATAAATTAATTGTTTATCTCAATTAGAAGTTAAATTTTTGTTCCTTTGGTCGATCTACTCAACATAAGAATGAATTTTAAGGGATAAGCGGAAAATTGAAGAGTTTCTTTATATACGTTGTCTCTCTTCTCAGTCAATAATAATAATACAATAACAAATTGTAGTAACAATACTTGTGGCAAAACCAGGATTAAAGTCGTTTATTGATTTTTCTTTTTTAATTTTTTTCAATTTTGTTTCTGCAATCAAACTGTCATTACGGAAAATTTATTGAGTGGATTTATGTTCAATTTTAATTTCAATGAAACCTAATAAAAAATTTATTGAGCAAATAGTAATGAATACTAATTAATACGAGAAAAATATCCGCATGGGAGATTTAAAAAATAATGAAATTACATAAATTAACGATTCATCATAAAAAAAGCTTTTACAGTGTGTTAAATAATAAATTCAATGTGAGACTTCTAAATTAAAATTATAAATTCCAATAAAATTTTTGTAATTTTATATCAATTAACACGACACATTTCTTTAGACATCACATGTGGAAGTTATAGTAGGAGATTTTGAACATAGCGGTTGTTTAGAAATTTTTAATGAAATTCAGCTCTAACGAATGGTGGTGAACTAGATCTTAACTGAGTAGGTATGAGATTTAAGATTGTTAGTTTAAGGTTTCTTATAAATTTGATGATTTAAATTGTTAAATAAATATTATTTAAATTAATTACTGGAATGGCATAGTATAGAAATTACCTAGTTTATTAGTTTAAGATTATAATTTAAACATATCTATATATCATCTAGCTAATAATAAACTAATAAACGTACCGAAATAGCAAACGTACCGAATATTCCCATTGGTAAATAGGAAACGGTAAATAGGAACGTGATACGTATGTTACATGTACTTTAAATAATAGACAATCCAAGAAAATAACAGAACTTATTTAACATTCCCGGAGTTAAACATGCGAAATCCCATTTAAGCTGTTCTTAATCGTGTAAAACGACGTCATGAATAAATTTCTATCAGTTATTACTTGCAAGCATCCTCGCATACTACAAAAAAATGTGAAATACTTCTGTTTGATCTATCACATAAAACGAATATACGAACAGTCACAGATTGAAACCGAAATAAGAATACGAAAAATTTGTACATTGAAGAAAATTATGATCCAGATATAAGCAGAGCCCTACGAGCATATACAAGCCCATTGAAAAAAAGTTTTATAAAGTCACTATCAAATTCCACTTGTTAGGAAGGAAGCAACGGCTATCGATAAGTAATTTTAATTGGTATTAGACTTAACATAATTTATATAGTTTATAAAATTGTAAAGTCAGCCAATTAAACTGTACACCTTAAGATGTAACTCTTCATATATCTCGGAATATACAGTAGTGAAATATAAATAAAGTAAGCAATCACCCGATTGGTTAAGAAAACTTTAAAATATTTGTAGTTTGAGTAAAATACTACTGTCTGTCTTTATAGCAATCTAATTAGTTATGTTTTTATAGTTCTTATGAGTAACGATTGCTTCAGAATTTTTCAAAATTCCTTATCTGCATATTTCATACGACGTGTATAACTACGCATTTTGTCAAAACAATCTATAAAATATTATAGAAATGACGTTTTATATACCTAATCATTAAATCTGTTCCATCCAACTTTATAATTTTCTTCCAAAGGCTTTTTCACGTATATGAATGTAAACTAAAGTCATATATGTATATATATAAATAAAAGTAAAAAATATATATCTAATAACAATAAATTTATTTGCTTAAATCGCTCTTGGCTTGTTAAAAATCATTTTATATCATCTTTGCTTATTTACATTTCGTTATTGTTATAACTTTTGATTTTGATCTTCTTGCTCCTAACATTTTTCTTATGTATAACGATATATAACAATAAATAAAATTACAAAATTTATATTTTCCAAATATATAAATAATAAAATTATAACAATTATGGATATATTCTAGTATAACGATATTTATGTTTCCAGTACTGTAATGAAGCTTTTCTTGATATACGTCCTTGGTATATAAGGTTATTAAATCAATTACGACGACTTATCGACATTATATATATATATATATATATATATATATATATATATATATATATATATATTTGTGGAGAACTCAATGGGGGTATTAAGATGATTTGAAGCGAAAACGATGCGGGCGATATACTATAAATCACATCAAAAGTTATGTATAGTATATATCTCGCCGCATGAAATCAGTTTTTCTGTACATAATTATAGCAAAAAATATTTTATTATCATAATTTTTAAAACACGCAGTGAAATTATTATATATATATATGTACAGTAAATTTATATTGCGCTTCTTCAAAATAATAAACACTTCTACGAAGCTCGACGCGCATATAAACTGTTTATTTGTCAAAAAAAAATAAAGAAACCTAAATTAATTTATATTTTTATTATCGCGATTATTTTACAAGATCCTTAAAATATGTATTCATACAAAACCATCGTTTTATCTTTTCTACCATCACCAACCAGCAGTAGTATCAGCGGCAACAATAACACAGCCTTCATCATCAAGAGTACGAGAAGAAAATTATTAAAATCAAAATCATTATAAACATGATGATGTTTTTCATGACAGTATACACATAAAAAAAATGTCAACAATAAATCTTAAAAGCTTAAATGCCTTCTTCTTTTCTATGTATACGTATTTTACATCTTTTGTGTATATAATATTTTACATTTTTTATATAAATAAATAAATAATAACACAAGTAAGAAAATAGACTGTACGAAGTAAACATCATTCATTACATCTCTTCAAGAAAACTAAAATAAAAAATGTTCGAGCAAATTGTCGTATATTTGTCTTGTTGTTTCTATGTACTTATGTATGTATGTATGAAAATATATTTGAGAGAGATGATACTGGCAGACAACAGCTCCGAGCCGAAAATCCTGACATACCTATATATATATATATGTACATGTGCACATTCTTACATATAAACCAAGGCAAAAATAGAAAGCATTTCATTATTTAATCAGAAAATTTTAATCATGTTTTAACATCACCATGTTTAACTTTTCATTACAAGCATATATATGTATATCTACATAGATATATGTAACATCTACATTTTGAATTAAAATCAAATTAAAAAATGTTTATTCAACTAAACTACATTATAGCATCGCAGCAACAAATAAGATAACGAAATTGTGTAGTTCAGTTTACTGATGCTTTTGAATTATTAATTTAATTACTATTATGTACGGTAAATAACAGGAGAATACAGAATTTTTTCATTTAAGTAGTATGTGTATTTGGGTGAAAATTAATGTTATTACTCATTAGACTCTCAAAATTTTTTATTTTAATTATTTGATAAAACTACTTGAAGCCGAAGTAATGTTAACTTTTTTTTATAAATCTTGAATGTCTGAGTATTGATCATCATTTTGGTTTTCATAAAATAATGGTCTCTGTACATATTCGCCTGCAAATAATTATACCAATGTCCAAATTGTCACCAGCATCCACAAAACAGTCATATATGTGTGCAATTAGTGTTTCAAGCAATAGAAACAACAGATATAACAAATTTACACAAATATATATTTTTTTTTTAAGTTACCCGTAACAGCATAAACTTGAGTATGTAAAGCTTAAAATTATATACACCGAAAAGTTGGAGTTTAAATTTGCAAAAGTTAAAAAAAAAATTGAAAAAGTTAAGAAAAGTTTTCGTTTCAGGAGCCGTAGATTAAAGTATTGGAAAGCTTTTCAGTATTCGAACATAACAAATGACTTCTTTCAATCTTTAACTCTCCTTCGGAAAACTGAATTCGCTCTCCTTCTTAGCTTATCGGATTGCTTGACACTCATAATAATAATACACCGTATTTATTAAGCATAAGTCAAACAGAACCAAGAAAGCGCAATGTTATTGCAGAAATTCACAACATTGAAATATATTTGTTACCAATGAAAATCAGAAAACCGTAAATGGATCATCTTTTGTCAGAGGTTTTTCAAGTTAATACAACCAAACACTCGTGAGTTTATTTTATTTTCATGAAAAACTCGAATTTAATTAAAACGTTCTTACTGTTCCCAACACAACACTTTAAGCTTATATATATGTAATGCAAAATGAATAGGTTTAATATTGTTTGTCACCAATAATAACAAACAACCGTCCATTTGAATCTTCATTAAAATGTTATTAATAAACCAGACATAATATTCAGTTTTAAATTATCGACATTTATGGAATCGAATAATTTTATTATAAATATAATATACCGAATGATATTATTACTCAAATCAATAAATCCAAATTATCATCTTATCATTCCAGCTCCACAATTTTTTCATCTGTTTCCTCTAATAATATTTTCATTTCTTCTTAACATAAAAACAAATTTAAAAACTCTTCGAAAAGGTAAAAAAATTATTTCAAGCAGAAATGATTACATTTTCCTACCTATAGAGTACCTAGATACGAGAGTACATATATACCATAAAAAATTTGTAATTTACTTTTCATTTTTATTTTTGCTATTTTTTGTGTTGTAAAAATTTTTCCTGGTGCTTATGGAGTTGGTAAAGAAAAATTATTTCAAGTGAATATAATAAAATAAATAAATAAGGAAAGTAAATTAATTTAAAATAAAATAATTGAATATTTAATACATAAAATTGAATTTATATATTTTTTTCTCGTTTTATACAAACTATATATGTATACATATATATGAAATGAAACATCTTATATTTAACGTCTTCTTAAATAAGAGCTATATGTACAGTAGTTTTTTTTATTTGGGTAACTGTTTAGAATTTTGGCACGTTAACATTTTTATATATGAAATGTGTCAGAATAATTTTAAATTTAGTGTTAATTCGAAATGAGTTAGTGTATACTGTATGTATATATATATAGTACAGCGTGAATCACAAATGTGTTTTGTATGTAAACACACTGTACGAGCACCATAAATTTTTATAATATCAATTTTTAACTATAAATAATAGAATATGAATAATAAAAAGTTATATGTTGCGATGAGGGTAACATATGGTAATAACATCGTTCGCGATAAAATACTCGCATGTATGTATATATGTATAAAAATGTATCAATACTTGCTGGAACGGTTGATTGTGAATATAAGATGGGGCAAAGGGATGAAAGTAATTTGTACCAAATATATTTAATATTCTCATAAATATGATCAGTGTTTAGTATATACAATGTCAAAATGTGGAATATTTATGGCTTTCACGCGAAATCAAATGTTCATTATACTGGAAGACTACGCGAGAAATAACATAACTATACGTTATTTAACAGAAATCTTTTAAGAGTTTTAAAAACTAGCTATAACACACAATTTTTAATTAACTTGAAGTGCTTCATATACAATAATTAAGAAACCATTAAATCGTATACTTATATATGCTGTTGATTAAAAATAATCTTGTTCAAAAATATTGTTATTATCTTAACAACAAATATTTACGAAAAATCGATTTAATACTTAATATTTTTTTAATTAAAATTTATCTTGAAATTTCATCTAAAACTTAACATGATATTCCAATTTTCATCAAAAATATAACCTTTTTTGGCTCGTTGACGTATTAAAAGAAGAATTTATTACTATTATTATCATTTTTATTATGATTATTATCGTTTAGTTTTTTTTTTGTATAGTTTTATTGACCCTACATCAAGAAGTCATACATTTTTGTATACGGTACAGTAAAATCAACATGAGGGAAATGGTCGAATAGATAGTGTATATATATATAACATACATGTATACTATATAGAAGGGAAATGTGAAAGTGAAAAATACTAAAATTAATTGAGCGTTGAAGAAGGAATCATTTTTAAGAATATTATTGGGTACAGTTGGTACATAGGTATATGTATGTATGTATATTGCTATAATAGTTTTGTATAAAGAGTGGTGGTAATCACCTATCGAACAAAATTCACGTCTGAAAGCTTTCATAAAAGCTAATCATACAATTTTTTCTCTCTATATCTCAACATTTTACAACATCAACTTAAAAATAGTTTTACTTAATTTTGCTCCATAATAAATTGTTGGGAGTTTTAAGTTTATATTAATCAATATAAAATATTTAAACCAATAATTAACGGAGGATTCTTAAAGTTTATTTTATGTTTTATGAAATTCCCTAATCTTCCCAAAAATATAAACCTTTTTAATGCATATTTGATGCTTCTATTTTTGAAAATATAAAGTTCTCAATTCTCTAAATTAAATTAATAGTTTTGAAAAGAAGCATCAAATGGACTATTATATTTGAGAGAGATAGTAAATTAAAATTGTATGTTTTTCAGTAATATATATAAACATTGCCATCCAGGACAATGTAAATCAAGATTGTTCTGATATAAATTAAAAGCAATTCTAACGAAGAATTTAATAGGCTTAACGTTTAAGCTAAAATAAATGTTGTTTTAGACGAAAAAACTATCTTACTTTCTAGATTTTTATATTTTTTTTAAATAAATCAAATCTTTTTAATGTTACACACAACACCATCGAGAGCCGGAACATTTTATTTTTAAAACAATTAGACGGATGTGAAGTTTCCGACAATATTCGACAAAATCATATGTATACAAAATTTGTCAAAATAACAAAAATATGTAAATGTATTAGTGAAACAGTATAGGTAAAAGCAATGTTAAAAATTTTCGCTATAAGGTTATGATTTAATTTATAAAAACACGTTAAACAAAAATAACACTAAAGAAGTTTTAATAAAGTAACATTTCTCATATCAATATTGAAACTAATTTTACTTTTAACTTTAAAATTGTTTGAAAATTTATAGAGAAAACCACTTTAAAAAATAAAGCCTAAAATAGTGGCCAAATAAATACATATATAATTTAAGACATGATCTATTGAGCCATTATAATTCGACAAAAAAACTACGATAAATTTTATCCAATTATTGAGTTGGAAAAATCGTAACTTATATGATTTTTAGATATATGGCATATATCATATACATGCCATACCCCGGGAACATCTCTGAGATTTGGCCAAAATTCAATACAGTGAACCACTAAAATCTAAAAATCATATAAGTTACGACTTTTCCAACTCAATAATTGGATAAAATTTATCGTATTTTTTTTGTCGAACTATAATGGCTTGATAGAGTGTACCTTAGACCAATGCATATATGTATACGGCCGTTTCCCATCGAAAAACATGGCCAGTCCTATGTATGTGTAAATGAATAGAAAGTGGTAAATACATCAACAATCGTATGAAAAAATTGATTTTTTCGAAATTTTCGACTTTTAACTTCCGATAACATGGTAGGCAGGCCCCAAAACTAATTACTCACTTCCCAGAATTTGGAAAATGATTATTTATTAACAATCCTGGATTAATAATTTTCTTTTTAACCAATATTTTAATTCATGTTTTTGAAGATTTAAGAATCAAAATCTGATATTTTCGATCGTGAATAGAAAAATAAAACGAAATTAATTTGTAATATCGGGTTTAAATGCATATTGTTTGTTAGATTGTGCTCTGTTTCCCGTTTACAAGTACTAATATGATTTTATTTTACATCCCGCTCGTTTTATTTCATTTTCCTCTTCGTTTCAATGTTTTTTAGAAATAATGCAAACAGTTTTGTGCTTCATTGTCTTTTAGTGCATTGAGCTTCATTTTTAATTTATTTTTGATTTTGTTGTTTTGTTTTAGTTTGCTACCAGCACTCAGCAGTTGCGACGAAAGGATGTATTTGTTTTATAATAAATTTTACGTTTTCGTAATTTATTTGCTATATACATAACATTTTATTTGTTCGGAATTGTGTTTCAGGTTAATAGATATTTATCAATTTTATTAGGATTTTGATAATTTCTATCTGAATTTTAACTAGGAAATAAATTAAACAAAACTTATTATTTCCAAAAATAATTAAATTGATGTTTCGTTTAATTTTTCGAAATAGAATTAACGAATTAACAATTATACAAATTTTGTCCCCGAGATAGTCAGTAAAATTATGAATTGAATGATATAAATTTATTTAAATTTATATGTTTATTAAAATTTATATTTCCGCAAATCTATTTTAAATTTGCCAAAAATTGAATATAATATTTTTGGTCAATTTTTTTCATACTGACAAGTAAACATACAATCAATACAAAAACAGTAACTGAAAATGTACCATCAAGAACGAAACAAAAAAATCAACGTAAACAAAACAAAACAAATAATTTTTGTGATTTTGTGTATTCTTTGTGTGCTAGAGTGCTAGTGGCATCATCAGTTTATGCCAACATTTTGGATTTTATTTTTCTAATTTAATGATCTAACAACTCAAATACAAAATGGATGCCTATCATATTTTTATTTCGCTTTAATTTGTTATTAGTTTTGGATTATATTGAGTCCCTTCGACCTTTACAATGTGACCTTTTTGATTAAATTACAAGTCAATATTTCTCATTTTATTATTGATTCTTTTCCTCATTTTTTGATTATCATTAAAATTACACCTTTTCACATGCCACAGACATATCTATTATTATCACAAGAGTAAAGTACGTAAAGCCCAAAAACAGTATGCAATTTTCTTAATGCAATATTACACAATAGGAAAAGTATACCATATACCTTTTCAGATGTTTATCGACGGAATAAATCTAAGTAGAGTATACCATACACTATTGTTTCTAATGAAATATGTATACAACATATTTGTTACTCAGACATCATTATTTTACTGAAATTTGACAGAAATTTCGAAACTGTCAAACACAAATATAGTCAACTCAATTTATTAGTTATTAGTTATGTCAGTTGTCATTTAATGTGGCAGTAAATATTATGTATTCCCTCAGCCCATTGATGTGACATTCGTCGTTTGATGTGACAATAATCGTATTCTTATAGATATTCCGCATCGGGTTTGACACATGAAAAAAATGCGCAAGGGGTTTTATTTCTGAAATAAATAGTGAAACTAATAAATAATTTATATATATTATATAATTTTTTCTTTATTTCGAATTTTTTGGTCGAACGATGGAGCAAAATGTTGAGGTAGCCAAGGAATTTATAGAAATAACAATTCTACAGTGTTTGGTAGTTTTTAAAACGTTACGTTTACAAAATTTATTAATAATGCTAACCTCACATGGATCTGAGATTTCGATGTAATGCGACTAAACAATTGTCGCATCACATGAATACATGAAGTGACACGACTAAAGCAATAACAGTGATAGTCAAATTTCTATAAAAAATTAATATAGAACACTCCAGCATGAGGGAACCAACATTATAATGAGTTTATTGATAGTTGCAAGTCTATGTGTGATGTAAGACATATCCTTTGCGACCTATAAGTGATATTTATAAAACTAGAAGAAATTGTTCAATGAAGTTGAAAATTATCATCATAAACTTGTCAAAAATAGACCAATATGATCCTTATAAAAAATAGAAATAGAATAATCTTGGTAAAATGATTGATATGCATTGTGCTTGACTAATTTTTAAAATAAGTAAAGAACAAATAAAAATATTATATATAGCCTTATAAGATAAAATTGGTTTAATAAGATAAAATTTTGTTGTTTAGCTATTCCCACTAATATTTACTATATAGTATTGTTAAAATTAGGAAGTAATAAATTTAAAGTTAAAAACGAAATTTGATTCGATATTTGTTAAAAAAAGATTTTACACCATCTGATTACGATCGGTGGTGTGAATAAACTCTATGGCTCACTGAGTTGAAGTGCTTATCCCTGGGCAACTCATCTTTTATGTCAGTACTATAGGCTGGCACAGAGCTATACAATGTGAAGATCGTAAATATCTACGTAAATCGAACCTATAACCGTACGTCCTCGATTAGCTATGTAATGATATTAATTGAGATGAAAATGCTTAACATTGAAATGCTAAAATTATTTCTATTCTAAATCAATAGTTCATAAAATTTAAGAATTCATATACGTTATGAAAGAAATATTTGGGTAGCATAGGAACTTTATGAAACTCAATTAAAATTATATTTAATGTTGTAATGATTTTGATTTAAAGATCTATTTACATAAGGATCGAAGGCTACTGTATTGCCCAGCTCAGTCTGGTTAATTCATATATGTCGTGGGGTAAAAATAGTTCGCACTTCGATCCATTTAAATAATAAAAATAATAAACACTAATATGTATGTATGTTTGAATAAACTGAATCACTGATACACTTCGACCACGATTTACATGTCCACAGCCCCTCAATATTTTACTAGTTAAAGTATCACATTACCAAACAAAAATGCTTCACTTGGCCAAATCACAAGATAAAAACAAGTAGATAGATCGAATTATATTATAAAGAAAATTCAAATAAATTTATTATGAATATTAACATGGGTATAAAGCAAACAATGCAAAAAGAAATTATATTGAGAAATTAGAAAACTATAACACTTAATTCAATTAAACCAATCACCAAACTAAAATATATAAACTAATATTAATTATAAAATGAAACTTAAATAAGGTACCTCTTAAATAATTATACTATTATTTTGACTTCCGAATAATGTTGAGCGTCTTTGAATATCTTCAACCTTGGTATTTCCAAATATAGATTTTACGCGTGCCAATTGAATATTGCGGATCGAAAATTATTATTATATTTTAATATATTTATTTTATTGTATTAAGTTTTTTTTATTGTTTATATTGTTAAATTTTTAATAATTAAATGTTTAATTTAATTTATACATAAGATATATAATGTAATATTATAATTTTTATGTTTTTTTTTATATTATAAGTTTTATTATATTTGTTGAATTTTGAGTTATTAATTAATTATTTTTAAATTAAATTAAATTTATACAGTAGGAAAGATATTTATAATGAAATTACTTGAATTTATTTTTTTTTCTATTTTATTTTATTTCCGCTTCCAGTTGTTATCGTCTTGACGGTCCAACTCCAAAGAGAGAGATCCCCGTTCGATTTTCCAAAATTTCTACTTATTTTCTTTGTATTTTAAATCAGCTGATTCCCCATAAAAATGCATTTTTTTATTGTATTTTTTTCAATATTTTAGAATTACTCATATACATATAATTCTAATACAATTACAAATACCAAATACAATAAATTTGTATTCACCTGTTACTAAGAAACAAGGGTGAACACCGTCGTCGTACCATTTTATGGATAATTCCGAAAGGCAAAGAAAATATATTTAAATCAAAATCAATGAAACGAATTGTAATTCGTTACAATGTCCAAAAATAAATCCACATTATTGTGTCTATAGCAATTAATTGCTCCAGATGAAAAAATATCAGCTAAATAATTTATAAAGGATATTGATAAAGTATATTGAATTGAATGTTTAAATTTAAATTAATTCTTTTAATTTTCCTAACAGACTATTATTGAAGATTGTGTATCAATCACGACGAACTACTTAAATAAATCACATATGTACATTACTCATGCTTCATACCGAAACAATTTGGTGTTCGACTTATAAAACAATATTTTACTTCCTCTTTATCGACAAAAAGAAGGAAAATAAAACGAAAAGCACCTGAAGTCAACTCCCCTGTAATATATTTTATTTTCAAAGTGTTAAGTGTTTATCCAATTTTTCTTCATTTTAATTTGCACAGAAATTTGTGTAAAGGGATCGAATAAGCTCCTAACGTCGTAAGTAGGTACATATAAGTATATATTCTAAATGTACTTTATATAAGGAACAGAGGAGAATGTTGTGGGAAAACACTAAAAATGAAAATTTATTTAAAACAAGAAAATATGATAAATTAAAATGAAAATGCCATGGGAAATATTCCGATACTTGAAAATAATACTGTTAACCCTAATTTTTTTTAAATACGTTTCCGTCTATATGTGTATGTGTGTTATGATTATGGATTATTTTTCATTTCCTTCTTAATATAATTTACTTTCAATTTGTTATTTAATGCCATTATTTATTACCAAACCTTATATACATCTTTAACGTAAAATTATGATAAATTGTGGTGAAATTCATATATCTTATTTTGGTTCCTAAACGGGTGTAACGAGTGATTGATGAATTAACAATGTATAAGAATATGTGCGTGACCGTTTGACGTGTGATTTCTTGAATGCTATACATACAATAAATAGTGAATCGTATTAATGTCATAATAAGACTTTAGTTGGATTATTAACTAGTACTATTCTCTATTAATTGTTTTTATGAAGTTTGAAAGTATGATGATTTACGACATATTACACTCACAAAAATAGATATTACATATAAAACATAAACACAAATTTTATTTTTGGTATCCGTAGGATATATTACGTGAAAGATACATACATACGAGTATATATATAAATATGTATGATCCTCGTTTAAATATCCAAAAATATTCTAATTTTGTTTATTGAAATTTTATTATTATTACTATTTTTGGGAGTGAAGGCATATGAAAATATCTAATCCATAACTCCTCTATCAATCATTTTTATAAAAATTAAAATAAATATATAAATTTATTTATATGGATTATAAAATATGAAATTTAGATGTTTTTAAGATTTATTTGAAAAACTATAGATTAACATTAATATCTTCCCCATAATATACAAGTTGAGGAATTTTATAAATTTACCCTACAAATATTAATTAGCCATTATTTATGAAACGCTTTGATTTAACAAACACTATACTGTATTTCCAATTAATTTTTTAGATTTTAAATGTTTAACAAAGATTGTGTTAAACAGTTTAGGTACATGTTTCGAATTTTTTGTAAGATTTTTATTTTAAATTTCCTTTTCGACAAGTTTGATGATATGATTGATAATTTTCTTTTAATTACACCTTATTGAATATTCTTCCAATGTTTTAAAATTGGTCTTTCACTGAAAAATGTAACCTAAATTGTTTTTGTAATTATTAATAATGAATTTCTAACTTGATCTGGACCTTACGTTTTTCTTCCCTTAATTTAATGAAGGCATACATACATTAATGTTTATTTACAGAAATAAGATTAAGTCACATAGCACTATAATTTAAAGAGTATGCGGCTTTATTTTTAAGCATATGGTACTCATTTTTAAACTTAAGTTACATTGCATTTAAAGTCGAAAGTCATATACATTTGGATCATTAAATTAAATTCAAAGATATATTTCTTTGAATTTAGGAATTTTGTCATTTGATTAAAGCCAAATCAATTATTTATCAATGTTTTTTGTCTCAATTATAAACCATATAAAACATAATTTAAGGAATATTTCCAAGTAATAATGACCAGATTTACATTAATTCCATGTTAGTTCATATGTCCGTGTTGGTTCGTTTCTTTGATGTATTGGTTGATTTCTTGGTATATTCACATCAAGCTTATTGAAAGTTTTTTCATATTAATATAAATTCAAATAAAATTTTATTTCTTTTATAAAGTTTATTTAATCAAAAACAATTCAACGTGACATTTATTTTCATCATGTGTTTTTATTAAACATATCTATTATACTTATAATTAAAATTTAATATTAAACTTAAAACCAAAACAATATATATTTAACATTAAAATTTAATGATTTAATATTTAATCGAATAACTCTCGTCGTCTCCCATCAAATGAATTTTGAAATTTGCTCCATGGATTGTCCTTACGTTGTAACCATTCATTATCCTATCCAAACTCCACATCTTTTGTTTTTTCGTGAGTGTTATTGTTGCCGCTAGCTAACAAATAAATAAAAAATTACAAAATTGTTTATTTAATTGATACTCGTAATAGTATTTTCCTATTTGGTTTCAATGAGTCCACTCTTAAGTCTTATTACTGCGCCGTCTTATTACACTCTCATTAAATATCATATTACTTAAGTCTTATTACACTCTTATTAAATCCATTTTTCCAATTTTGTCTAACTTAGGAGCTTCATTTCTATATTTGTTATATAGTTTACCTGTAGGTCAATCTTTGTTTACTCGATGATAATACCATTCCTAAATTGATTAAAAATAATATGTATATGAAAAATACATTTAATTACATGTAAAGATACTTGGACTTTTCTTTCCCCAATTAAATATTATGAAAAAAGAAACGGAATTTTATAGATAGGGATAATCTTTCACCAACTCAGAAAAAATTAACAAGTTTGTGAAAATGGACATTATAGAAACGAAAACACTTATTATTAAATATTTACCCTATATAATTCAAATTGAGGTTTTTTTTTGGCCAATTAACACTACCCCAGTTAGATTGTTTAATTGATCTACGTTTTTATAGTATCAAAACTTCCCTTTTTTTTAATTCACGTTTTTTAAATCAATTAAGTATATGTCACTATACTTAAAAAAAAATATTTTTATTTTTTACAAACAATTCAATTTTTACAATAAAATCACTTAATATACAATTTTTTGTTTAATATTGTATTTTTAAAAGCACATTAAAGAACCTCATAAAGAGATGATTGCAACACAAATGATAGACTTCTCAAAAACTCATTCTCATAGCAGTATTTTTCATAATATAAATCAAATCATTACAATATCTGCCTTAAAATAAGCAAATTTTACTGCAATGCATAGTTAGGTCTAAAATCTCTAATTTAATGAATAAGTTATATCTGTGGTGTAGTTATATAAGGGCATAACCCATTTTTATTGATATTACAAGACGACAAAATTAAGTTTCGAATCGCTTTGACAGATCTATTGATCAGCCTTCATAAGAATTTCAATATTTCCCTTTCTAAAGGTTATAAAACAGTAAAAAATTGATGACTTGTGCAGTTTTTAACAGGGTATTCGTATATGTGAAAAAATTAAATTGGTGATATCTCGACTTATGCCCTTTTATATCTATATATTATATTTTAAAACAAATTCGAAACATAGGATTTAGTCACTAAAAACATAAAATCAATGTACGATTTTGGTTCTAAATTCAATAAATTATAGTCATTAAAGTTTTCATAATAAGCCTACCTTATATAAAATAAAAAAAATCAATATTATAATAAGTCGGTTTATTTTAGCCTTACTTCAAAGAATGTTTAAATCATTCTACTTATGAAAAGCTAGTCTGTTTTTAATGCTCAATTTTTTCTTTAAATTATATAAATATATTCATAAGCTTCATGAAAATATGATATGATATGATATGATATGATAGGAGAAGTACAAGCCAACCAGTTACGGTGATCCTAGGTATGTTACCATAATCCTGGAGTATATTCAGCAGAGTTCCAAATGGATATCTGAGAATTATTTATTCCAAAATTATGCGGGCCCAGGCCCTGCCTGCATCTCAACATGTAAGGTTTAGGAAAAGGAATGTTAATCACAGAAATGACTAAGATGATAATCCACAGCAGAGTCATTGCTAACTACATTATTAGTAAATTATAATATATTGTTAGTATAATCATTTTCACATTTGGATAGAATTTGTTAGTATTGTTATTTTGTTAGTTGGATAGGATAGGAATGTTCTAGGTTCATCATATATATGTAAATGTCTACGACAGTTATTACTGGAGCATTTGACTTTTATTTGGGTCATCTCATCATATGCTGTTAGTTATTTTAATCCCTATTTCCATCCCACCACCAGCTACGCGAGGGTTGTTACGTCTTAATGACCCGACAGCAATATATATTATGATGATCTATTTAAGCTCAGTTATGTACTTGTGTAAAATTATAAATAAATCGGTATATTGTTGTCATTATTAGCTACCTATGTGTCATTCACTCTTGTCTGTTTATATTAGGATATTACAAATTCAGTTCCATTCATATCATTATTAGTTATATGAGAAGATTATTATTACACTGTTAGGGTCCTTATCTGAATAGCTGCTATTATGGTGAACGATTCAAACGATTCAAGATATTTATTGATTTATTAATTATATAGTAATTGTACTATTATTTAAGCAAGAGAATCGTTTGATCGTAAATACCATCCAGCAGCTATCCTTTTAGTTCTCTATTATGTTTAAAAAAATCTTAAATAATCTTAAATAAAATTTTTATTTTTAATTTTTTCATAATTTATTTCAATTTAAGTTTCTTATAGAATTCAAAATTAAAGCATTGAATAGCATTCAAAAATTAAACCATTGAATAGCTTAAACCAGCAATATGGAAGATTTTAAAATAAAACCGCCTCAAGTATTATATAGGCGATTTTGAAATAGACAAGAAATTCTCTTTCATACATAGGAAAGAGAATTTTGATGAACTAAATGAAAAACGTGTTATATACATCATATGAGTAGGCATTGAAATTTACACTGTAGTGTAATGTGTATATTGGCGTTTTCAACATATCTGAACCAGTACCATTTCTCAATTACATTGAATGTACATATATAATTGCCAATTTATACAACGATTGCACAATGGCGGTGATCGCGTTAAAATACAAAAAAAAAATTTAAAAAAAAAAAAAAAATCTCTAAAATCTGTTCTACTAGTATGCCATGATACAATATAAAACAAAATATGTTTATTTACTCGTAGTTAGAAATTTAGTGTTATATAAAGAGCGAATTATTCGATGGGATAACCAAACGAGACAAAAAGAAAGACTCTTCGCATGCGATTGTTTTCAATCAAGAGAATATTGACATGTGAATATGTGATATAAAATGCTATATATAAGATAGCAACACAAATATGTTATATATTTTTACATATAAAAAGCAGAACCAAACTAAATGTTATATAAAATATTATATAACATATAAACAAAATATAAATATAATAATATAATATAATATAATAATGATACTCATCTGCCATCAGGTTTTAACATCACACATGAAACACAACTAACGCATTTATTCTATTTAATTTAATACAAACAAAAACCGAGCGGAAAAACACGTCCACTCGGTATAAAGATCAATACAACACTCATTCATAAGCTTCATAAAAATGTAATTAATTTGACTCGTCTGTAAGAAAATTACAATTCCATGAAACAAAGTCGACGTTTTTTAGAATTGAGGTTCAACTTTTTTTCAGTGTTCTAACAAGCTATAATAATTGTTTTACTTAACTTGACTATACTTATTAAATGTGTAAAATTCTTGAATATGCTAGGAATTGAAAAACCGCTTTCCAACAGTCAATTCTCAAATTCTATTAGTGCAAATCAATCTAACAATTTTTCTGAAATATATTTAGGTTGAACAAAAACAGATTTGATCTATAATATTGAGCTCATTACATTATTTGACCGGTGTAAACTTTTTTCACATTTCTTAAACCGAGATGATATCCCTACAACATTTGTTGCAACGAAGATACTTAAAAATGTTATATCATATTATTATTATTTAATAGTCGCTTAACAGTAAAATCAGCATATTTTGTGCAATATTTGCAAACCAAATCTCGTTGTCGTGTTGTAAACGAATGCATGACTAAAATGGCAGATTTTCGACTTTTTATTTGTCAAAAATTTTCGGATTGTATCGCATAACAAATTTTTTTCATTGAGCTTCAAAAAACATATGATGAAACACCCATTATATGCAAATCAGAAGTTATATCCAACTAAAATTACATAACAACAAACCACTTGCGCGAAAAGAAGGCTCGCTGAACTCAACAACTAGAATATTATACAAATTACATCCATGCACATATTATTAGAGTAAAAAATTAAAATGCCTAACGCGCGCACTCACCATAACTATATATTTGTATAACAAAATAAAATTTGACGATTCAACTTTAACTCCCACTTGAGCTTAAAGCGCACAAACAAAATTTTAACAAAAAATTAAAACCCTTAGGTGTTTATAATTTTTTATCGATTCCATTAAAAAACATTTCAAAATTATTATGATGATGTTAAATCCAATTTATTTTTTATGTATACTCGTACTTCAATTATACCCCCAAAAAGTTAGTTTTGAATGAAAAATATAAACTTTTATTTGATTTATTTGGAAAACATTTTTTTAACAAAACTTCACAATAAAAAGCTTTTTTCATTAATTTTTATTTAAAAATAATTTATTTTTGTTACTATATTGTTAGATGATTGGATTGGAAGCTTCGCTTTATTCCTTTCTCGTGTTGTTCGACGAAATGTTGTATGGAATATGCATTTCAATTCAATACTCAACAAAACTATATTGGCAAGCAGCATTGGAGAGAGACATAAAAATGAAATGAAGTTTTAAACTTATCCTGTACACGCTTGCGAGAAATACTATTTTGGGGCGTAGTAACCCTATAGTATGAGCACCTTTATATTCACTTTTAAACTTTCCACTTAGTTATTTTGTGTCCACAAAGTAACTGACAGTAAATGCATCAAAAAGTTAATATCATTTAAATTTTATACATCATTGTCATTCTAAATGTTGTACTTTATCTACATAAAAGCTCATCAATAGAAAACTATCATGAAAATAAAAAACTAAATGAAATATTAAATTAAGTAGTAAAATGTACGGTTACGTGAGAAATTTAAAAATACTATATACTTACACTAAAACTAAATTCGGTTTTTATATTGTCTTAACGTATCTTATCGTACGTGCTACAAAGGATATACGTATATCCCAACGTATCTATTATTTTGTTGTGTAACTATCCTAGACACACAAATTCAATACACATAAGTAAATGGTATAATAAAACACATCAATATATGTACATTCATATAAACAATGACAATAACAATACAACTATTTATATGTATATATATATATATATATATATATATATATATATATATATATATATATATATATATATATATATATATATATATATATATATATATATATATATATATAATATATATATATATATATATATATATATATATATATATATATGTGGATTTTTATTCAACAGACTATTTCTAGTTTTGTTATACATATATGTACATACATAAATGGATTAGCGTACTTTATATATTCGTATACTATATATATAATATTGGTCAATATATAATTTATATAGATAGGATTTAGACGACGGATTTTGGTTTTATATTATGTTGGATATAAATTTAATTATATCGGTTTTTGGTCCGAAAATCATTTTGATTTATGTTATATTTGGAAATTGATTGGCTAGCTATATGAGGTATTTTTAATTTAAATTCGAGACCCTAAATTTTATAATTAATTACGAACATAATTTATTATTTAATTAATTATTTTTAATAGTTTTATTTTCTATTATATATATTTTCAGGTAAATCATCATACTTCTAAACTCGATACACAAGATCAATTATCATTCACATTCATATGCATAGTCTTGGTGCAGTTGTACCTCTGTCTCAAAATCTAATGTACCACTATACATAATTTATATCATACATAATCAGGTAAGGCTGTATCAGATTCACTGTTTCAGTATGACTTAAACACTGGTGATATAAATACTGAATGTGACGTAGATTAATTCAAACTACACAGCGTCCATTTGGAATACTATATTCATTCGAATACAACAACCATATTGATTGTTTTTATTTCAACGACACTCAAAAGTTGAAAATGTTCACAGCATACAAATTTTGAATTTGTCATATTTCGAGCTTTGGTTCTTTAATTGTACTTCAGTGACAAATATTCTTCTTCAGTATATATATTTTCACTGCAACAGGCTTTATTGATTCTAATAAACATTTGATGTTCATCCACGGCTTACCAATTTGTTTGGCATCTATTACGATTTTTAGTTTTGCTTTTCCTAATCATTGTTCATCAGTGGGTGACTTAATTTTTTGGCAGAACAATATATTATACGATAGATGCATTCATGGTACATGTCGAGTATAATGGAAAAAGACTGTACAAGAATTAACGTGCGGTGAATATTTCAGCTAAAAATTTGAAGAATCCAAAGTTTCCGTGCATCTTAAAACGCTTACTTTATTTTTATGACGTTAATATATTTTGGAATAACACTTGATTTTTTTTAATGTATTTTAAATTAATTAATCTCACTATATGAAACTACAGATCGAAATTATACACACCATTACAATAAATCATCTTAAACAACAATCACATATACTCGTATATTATGTAGTACCTTTAATTCATGATCTATAACTTTAGTATATACTATCTTAAAGCAGATGGAACCCGATCGAACCAGAATTTCCGAACTAAAATCAGCTTGTTCATTTTTACAAAACTAAGTAGCTCATTTAGTTGGAATACTTCCTAAACAATAATTTTTATAAGAATTTTTTAAGCTCTTCGTTCATTGTAAGACTTTTTAATTAAAATCAATAGGCTTATGACCAAGTATTTTGTTTTGCTTTTTCTAGGATTTGTTTTTTGTGCTTAATGTGTGCCATATTAAAACTTTTCCAAACTCTTAATGACCACCGACTGGAAATAGACCAATGGTTTAATGTAATTTGTTTACTAATTCTTTGTCGATTTTCTCAATTGACCAGCTTTGATTTAAATTAATTATATAGAGTTAATGTAGTTCTGCTATATAAATGTATCTACGGCCAATTATGACCTCCTTCCCCAGACGTATGTACAGTCTCAATCCCAAAATCTATTTGTTCTTCTAATAAAGTCCAAGACTCTGAATTTTCATTCGGAACATGTTTCAGAGAGCAATTGTGTGATTGCCCGACAAGACTCACAAAGTGCGTTTATCATAATTCAAGAAGACTGGAAGGTAGCTGGCTAATTTATCGATCCAAAGAAGATTTTGGCAAGTTGACAAGAAATTATGTTATCCCATCTCTTCTGGTGCAGATTACCAAAGTGATAGACGTCACTCACATCTAAAGCGGCCTTAGGTCCCACAAAAGTGGAAGCTGCACCCAAACGAGCCAATTTATTAGCCAATACAATTGTTTTGTGCCGGCCTATCGCGGCCTTGTAGGCGAGTGGTTGTTTGCACTGCAAAATTTACAATCCAAGCGGCAGCAAACCCACAGCCAACTCAAGAGCTGCAGTAGGTGTGACCTTCATAGCCTCCACAATACCCATACAAACCATTCTTCAAGGCTATTAAGAGGTCTCTAGGCCGCCAAAAGCGCGGCAAACATTTCCTACTTAAACCCAACATGTTCAATGGCTCGTGTTAATATTTTTCTACAAACTAACAAAGTAAAATATAAACACAGTTTTCACACAGCTCTTCTTGTGATTACGTATTCTAATAGTTCTTAATGTCAAATCCTGTAGATAGCGCAAAAGGATTGCCATATCTTACTTAATTATAACAGTTAAATGTTAATGGATTTTTCTTTGTTATATTGTTCAAATTTAGCATGTTACCTAATATCACTTGTTGCTCATATCCTTGTCTTACATATACAAAGTACACATTTACGTAATAAAAGCAATAATTGAATGAAAATTTGTTACAATATGTATTTATTTATGTGTAAATGCTTCTACTGAAAATAATAATGAAACAAACATTTCCATTTCCTAATAAACGATCCTATTATTATTATTTATTTATACAAACACAATAAATCATTACGTATATGGTATACATAAATATCAGAAAATGTAAAATATTTTAATGTACAACATATATTTTGAACATAATCAATTTAGTTTTCAGGGCATATGTACATATATAGAAGAAGTTACATAATAAATTGTTATAAATAGAAATGTCTTCTTGTATAAGAATACGTAATATATAACTTATCTGCATCATATAAGTTTTACTTATACGACTTTAACCACTTAAGCTGAAGCACGTGCGTGTGTGCGGTTTTATAAAACTTTAAGTTGTATATAGAAAACTTCAAATTCTTTAAAAAATTGTAAATCTGATGCAAACACCTATCCCATCAAATATATCCTTAAATCCACATACGACTGTAATAAAATAAAAGAAATTAAATTAAAATTCAACAAACCACAGGAGATTTACAAAACAATTTTTGTTTGCCAATCTCTAAGCACGGAAAGCACAGAGTAGACAACGTGAGAAAACAAAAAGACATCCATAGACAAATATGTACAATAAAAAGGAAAACAAAAAAATCAATCTGGCAGGAACAAGAATACAGAAAAGGAAAAAAAACTGTGACATGGGTTGATTGTTGTGTGATAACAAAAAAAAATAACCAAAACAATAGCATTAAATTATTATATTTGTTTTTTTATCACTTTGGATTTTCCGTTTTTTTTTTTTAAATTTAATTTTCACAGACAATTTTACTTCTTCCTCTATAAAAATATAGTATATACGAGATATACAGCTAAACATCTATAAATGTATTGATTTTATCTTATATTTTTTTACTCTTCATGTTATACCACCCCCGGCCCCACAAGACAATAAGAAGACAAATAATAACGTGCGGGGATGGCGATGAGGCTAAACTAACAACAAATAGAAAATATTTTCGCTTTAGATTTTATTTTCATTTTTTTTTCGTTAGTCGATCTGTTTGATTTTCCATCATCAATGGAAAAAACTATCAATCAATTTGAGTTAAGGAATAGAAAACATTTATAAAAACGAATACACATATTGTGAGATTACAAGAGCATGTTTGCAAGACGTCATGCGGGTTATTTTAAAAAAGGACAATTTTAAAGTTGACAAAATCGTTGATTGGGTTAAGTGAAGTTTTAGGTTTACATGAATTTTAATGGCCGATTCTATTATATAGTTGTCCAATACATGTATTCGAGAAATTCAATCGTTCAGTGCATGTATTAGAGAGACAACCAACCGAGGAAAATAATTGTTCATTTCCTGTGTGGTTTGAAAAAAACACGATTAAATTTCATACCACGATTGATATATACCATGGTATCTTTAGGAAACAGAAATTCTAGTTAGGTTCAAAATATGTTTTCCAATTCTAACATTAATAAAAAATTAACCTAGATAATGAAAAAAATAGCAAGTCGGATGTTTATTACAGCAAAATGTGACCGGTTAGGTTGGGTCTAAAGATTATTTGAAAAAAATAAAAATATGAAAATTATTTCGTAGGTAAATGGCATTAACATATGCAAAAATAAATAAATTTGCAAGAGGGTCCACTGATATATTTCAATTCCAGCGTAGACAACAGATTAAATTTTTAATTTGAATTCTGATTAAAGGTGAAGATATTGTAAATGGATATGAGTTTCCTCCATATATAATTGGTCTTTTATTAGCTTACTGACAAAGCAGTACGTTTACTTTAGCGATAATTAAAGGCAGAAAGTTTAAAAATAACAAATATAGATAGTAATAAATAGACTCTATACCTTCAGTTCATTCTTTATGACTTTTCCCACGTAGTCAACAAGTATAGCATCAATACACTGATTTCGATTCGATACATTAAGTTTAAATCATAACCGAAGTATTTTAGTACCATTTTTATACTATATCGTCATAGTCTTCATTGGTGGCAGAAATGTATAGCAGCACCAAACGTAAACTTATGATGAAAACTTAGAATTGCGTAATACTCCCTATAAGAATTCGAAGTGGTACTCCAAAGTGTGAATCACTATTCAATGAAATATTTTCAATACACGATATCGATTGAAATGTTCTATAATCATTGTTTTATGAACGTGTTTCCCGATATCAACCACAAAATCGAAAAACCAAATTTAAATTAAAAGTATAATTATTGAAATATAGACCAAATATTTTTACGGGTAAAGAAACAACAATGACTTAATATGAAGAAATTGATAAGTGGCAATCATTTAATTTTAATAGCAGATCATTATAGAATATAGATTAATATCCAAAATTTATTTTGGTAGCGATTGTTGTATGTCGATCAGTGGCTATTTTACCGTTTGGTAATAATAAAACCACAATGACACCTTCGAAATTAAGATAGTTTTTTAAATGGGTAACATCTTAAGAAATAAAGTCAAAATTAAATGCCAAAAACCAGCACTTTAATTTCTCACTCTCAAATGGATAAATTATAATTTATAAGTATATATGTCGGCAAATTTTTACTCACACTATCTGAGTACATATTGTATATATGTATGTGTTTAATATTATGTAAGTACACAAACCACATAAATATGTAAACCTCATAATCAAATATTTACATTAACCATTTTATCAAAATGAAATTTTCACACATTTTCACTTTTTAAATAATCATTTATTTAAACCAAGCCTTAAAAAAATAAAATATTAAACCCCGACTCACCAACAATATTAACAATAGAGAAAATTTAATTACATTTTTTTTATGCATAAATAAAGTTTTATTTTTGTATGAACACATTTATCATTAAAAACTGTGGTGACAAGAAAACCAACATAATATACATACCAAGTGAAAAATCTACTTACTGGTTCCAAAAAAAACGACAACAAATTCCCACTTCTGCCCGTGCTATATACGTATAGAGATACTATGGCGAGTATATAGTTAGGTGCTTCTACCTTGTTTATAAGAAAAACTTTTCTGATGATAAAATAAAAATAATAAAAACTTTGTTCGGACAGTTGTGTGTGTTTCCAACAGATTTATGCTTAACCATGTACATATTTTAAAATAGTTGGTTTTATATTTTATTGTATGCAGTAGCAATTTACAGTTCCAATCTACTTCACACAACTATTTATTAGCTTATTAATTGGCAAATTGTTTTCGTTTTTGGTTTCGAATTTTATTATTTATTGATTTCTTTTTATTATTCTACACATAATAATACAGTGATTTCCACTCCATATTTTTTAACTGGCTTATTATACATAACAATGGCACACACCGAAAAAAAAAATAAAACATAAAGCAAAAGCACAAGAAAAGTTTTTTTTATGTATTCGAACGAGAGTAATAAATCAAAATTGATTTTCCTCCTTTGGAAAGCTTGATTTTCATTTTTTTTCTGTACTCTCGTTATTTTCATCTACAAACAATGAAAAATAATACTATTAGATTGACTGAATGTGCTTATTTTATAAAAACACAATTCTTCTCGAGTAATTTTTCATTTATTATTTTCTTAACTTTTCCTCGATATGTACTAGCGACAGTGTGGTTTTCTGATGGTGGAAATATAAAATACACTATCGATCAGTATCAATTATAAATATATATTTTTGCTGAAGTTTGGTTTACATCGGAAATGTATATACGGATATGACCGATTATTATGCTGGTTGATTGATGACGTGGTTTATCAATTAATAATTCGAATTGTATACATTATATAAAACCAAGTATTTTCAACTGATCCGGATCATTATTTTATTTCTTTTGGCAGATTTAAAGCCATTCTTAAATAACTAGATTCACTCCGTATAAATAGTACATTTCACAAATTCGACACATTCTGCATTGAAATTGTAGATATATATGTTTTGAACAAGCATTTATGAATCTCAATAAAATTCAAAACTAGACATAATTATGGAGAATACGGGCTTTCAAAATTCGACCGAAAAAGAAAAACCATTTCTTTATATAGTGAACGTACTACTAGCTAGTACCGTACCATCATAAAAATTCGTTCAATTATTTTTCAATAAATCTTTTCTTCGATGCCCACATTACGGCATTAAAAGCCATGATTTATTTATAAATTTTTAAGCTAAATTTTTCACTTGATTTATGACTACTTTACACAGCACTGAATAATCAACACCAGCGCCCCATTACACATCACATGATTCGTTTATAAAATCACGACGAGACCTAATCAAATCCACTTAACTGATTAAAAAATGATAAAGCAATTATTTGTATCCCTTCACTCGGCAAAATTTCTCAACTATAACAATTTATATTCGATATTTAGTTGAAATTTTTTAATCCTCTATAGTAGTTTTACCAATACATTATGTGAGATATAAAAAAATTTTATGTTGTGTCATCTAAAGACTAAAAAAAATTAAAATGAATGAAGTGGAAAGTGTAAGATTAAATATATATTTTAAAGACAATTTATATCGAAAACAAAAACCAAAGCCGAAAAGCACACATAGAACTTATATTAAAAAGCTCTTCTATACCGTATACTCTCTTGTATACACAAGAAGGAAAAATTGATTAATGGTTTTTCACCAGAAATTAGATTATGTTTCGAAATTTTAGTAAAGCTACATTTTATTATTTTGGTTCTATGTTTATTTTAATTATATTATGGATGAATTAAAATTTAAACAAAAACAAAAAATTAAGTTCTTTGACAAAAATTATTTTCATTGTGAAATAGAAAAATTCTTCGAATTTAACTCACTCATTCAACTCTTAGAGTATATACATAAAAAGCAATTTCTGCCTCTTTCATTATTTTTAGTATCTGTTCATAATGATTGAAAGTAAATCAATATAATCCTTCTTTTATGTTGACAAAAGAAAATCGGTTTTAATATAATCTGTACGTACCCGTATTGTGTTGTTGTAAATTAGAAATATGTAAAGGGTTAATGTTAGTCTATTGGTTATAATTTAATAGTTTCAATATTGATTTTATATTTAAAAGGTGTTTTGTATTCAACACTTTGCTTCTTATAATATCAATCTATAAATATTAATGGAGTTAAAGGTGATATTTCAAATTGGCAATCGAAAATATGAGATATCCCTTGTTCGTTTAAGTTGTCGAAGCACTGAAGATCAAATTTAATAACCAAATCTTACAATTATTAAACTTCTCTAAATCTCGATAGCTAATATAGTTTCTCGATATTTCACGATAATATAAAAATGTATATCATATAATATGTTTTAATGGGGGTCTTCATAAAACCATAAAATATAATCCAGTATGATTAGTAGTTTGGCTAACGCCAAAATATGCACAGTTACAGCATTTAAGTATGATCTATAATATTCTTCAAATTATTACAGCATAATTTCATGTTTGCAGCTTATTATTTCGTTAGAAGATACATTCTATAAAGATTTCGTTCGCAATAGGACGATTGTTGCTCGCTTGGTGATAGACAACGTGCTGATGAAACTAGAACATGTGAGTCATAATTTTTGTAAATGATACAATAATTTTAAATATCATAAATATAGGTTTCTTTTTTATGTGTTAATGGAATTTACTTAAATCGTTTTTAAAATTTGATACAGATTTGTCCCTGAAAAAAGTTAATGATAGACTAACTTAAACATGAATCGAAATATCAATACGTAATCCAGCCACGTTCATATTAGAAATTTTCCAATTCACGATGTATTTAGCTCAGTTAGCCAATTGCTTATATGTATTCATTTCCTTCAAACTTAACTGTTTACTTAAATCAATAATTTATCAATCAGTAAAATAACAAGTTTAATATAAGCTATTATCAACAATTTTCAAAAAATATAAAAATCGTTTGTATATGGATACATAGGTAACACATAATAAAACATACTTTTAACTTCCTGTTGGGAATAACATAAATAACATATATACATATGTATATATACTGAGATATAAAATATACTTGTTTGTACAAATATAATATTTTTGATGCTTTTCAATTTTCAATTTTAAACAGTAAAATGTTTGAAGTTAAAAGTTTAACGAAACGTCTCACGTTTTATATTGAATTGAAGATGTATATAATAAACGATTTTCTAAAAATGTCTCAATGTAGCTTTTGAATTGTATGTACTATAAATTGCATTTTAAAACTAGATAATTGAACTGTTGAACTAAATTACGATTCTTAAATTAATAGATAAATTCCGACAAAACGAATGAATCTTGATTACGATCATTCCTCTCACTGTATCGTACATCTATATTGAAAGAAGAGTTATTACGAATCATTATACATTTAAATGTGCATGTTGAACAGTACGTAAGATAAAAGTTTTGAAATTTTTGCTGTAGTAAAGAAGATAGATAGTTTTGGCTATAGTATGGTATAACCAGTAATTTTGTTTATCTCTACAATCTGTTTCGGGGCTCGAAGCACTTCCAACTCTTTCGCGGTTCGCTTTTTTACGTCCTTACCTTACGCCATTACAGCCAAATCGAGGACGTACGGCTATAGGTCCGATTTACGTAGAACCATCTGCACATTGCATAGCTCCATGACAGCTGGAAGATGGGTTGGCCCATGAATTCTGCACTCCAACAGCGGGTCACAGATGAGTTCATTTATACACCACCGATCGTAATCGTATGGTGAAAAATTCCTTTACCATCCTGCCCCTATCGGGAACCCGGTACCTCCCGCTCCAACTGCCGCAGCTTTAACCACTGCACCACCTGGGGGCTAACCAATAATTTTAACGAGCAATATATTGTATATGCAATTTTGGAATTAAAAAATTGTTTAGTATGTACCCCAAACAATGCTTTTTCTCCTCGGAAAGATGTTCAATGAATTTCGACATACAAATGGTATAATAAAAACAATTTTGAAATTGAGCAGTTTATTAAGCATTTAACGTGAAGAAAAATAACCTTAAAGGGCCATTTATATGTTAAACACTCTCAAGGTTTTTATCAAGCCGCTTTTTCGAAGGTTGCTGTAAAAATAAACAGCAATGGTCAACAATTAGTTATTCGTTTTATTTATCAAACTCATAAATCAAGGGCATACAAAAAACAAGTCGGTGACTATTAACGCGTGTATTGTTATACTTCGTTTGAAGTAGGCCTTGCAATCATTTGCTTGATAGTTGGCATGTCTCCTTGTATTTTGTTTTTTGAATCATATTAACATATTGTATTATAATTGTATATTTGATTTTTGAATCAAGTATGATGTCTGGACAGTACGTAAATTAATCTTCCGATATTTTTTAGTTTTTAATGATTCATGTAGTTCACCTTCATAATATTTATACAATTTAATATTCATAACATGTCTTATCTAATCTAGAAAATTCAATTCGAATGAAATCAAATAAATGGCTAGAACTGAGTTAAACTCTGGTGTGGCGTTTTTTTTTTTGTTATTCGAAATTTACTATCTTGCGTGTAACGACACGAAATGTATACTATTATATGGAACAAAATAAATTCGATATGCTTGTGTGATGGAGTCCGTGTACCGGTGTATAAATACTTTTACCACCACAAGGTTTTTATGAGGTACCTAAGAGTTATGCCAGCAATTACTAACAATTAACACTAAGAAAATTACTTATGTGGATTATTAATTTTACGATTAGAACCATAATTAAATTAAATGAGATACTCGCTTTTAAATGAGATACTCGCTTAAATATATAGCTTAACCACAACCTCGGTAAATCTTAAAATCCAAAATTTTGCGTATTTTTTAGTTTGAATGATTTACATAAATTAACTCTAAAAACCACTGTACAAAACCAAGCTTTTTAAAATCCAGAAAACCAAAAGAGCAATTAAAACGTAAATTGTATCTTGAATTTAAACTAAATTTTAAGAATTGAAATACACTTTTCCACTAGTGCATTATATGACTGAATTGTTAAAGTATTGTCAGAATAACATCAATCACAACGTGTCTCGTACCGCCATTTTGCTGAACCAGAGCTCTATCCGAAAATAGGCATTTTAGCTTTAAAGAAAACGAAGCACTTGGACTAAAATTATTTTCCATTTTGCAGTGTTTCGATAAAACAAAACTAATGTTGTCCATGCGTAAATCGAATAAATAAGAACTGTTCTATAGGTCCATTCTATATATACAATTGTAATACTTCAAACTCAAACTGTAAAATTATATAAACGGTTCTTGCTTTATGAGCTATTACCAATCGAAACACTATATAACACAAACGAAAATTTATTAAATACAAAATAAAAATCCAATTATTATTTTTATACTATTGTAGCAGATACTATATATAGCAGTATTATACCATACGGATACCACAACACGTATAAATAACTCCAACATGGCAAAATTGCCAATAAAAAAAATTAAAACATTATTTTAATTATTTCTATTCTGTTTAATTTTCAATTTTTAATCGAAAATAAATTCGAAATTCTATAATTTAATTTGTGTTGAACGAAACGAATACAAATTGATATTTAGCTGGTAATTTTTTTTATACCAATTAAAACTGCAATAACCACATTGCAGTCATGTAGCATGTTCATGGTACACATATCTGTTCAAAATTGTCGTTTGAGTTGTCAATATATTAATTATTTCCAATTTATTCGATACCACCACTATATATACACCACACACCCATTTATTTCAATAATATATGAAAAACAATATTTTTCCAAATTTCTAATTACTAATAAAATATTATTTTTGATTAACTATTTCCTAATTTCATTAAAATTTCCATTTTTATTTAGGTAATAAATATATTTTAATTAAAAATAATTGAAATTTATGGGAAAGCCATAATTTTTAGTTAAATTAGCAATTATGGTATGTTATTGAAATTATATTAGTTTTTTTATTTGATTTAATTTAATATTTCTATGTTTAATTTTATTTAATAACAAAATTATATATTCGTACACATAGATAATAACACATGTTTGGGGTGAGATGTAGTGTTGATGTAATATTGTCTGGAGGGTTAAATTAAACTATAAAGCATACCCAAAGCTCGAATGGTGGAGATCTAAAGGTATCTATACTATAACCAGAACCGACTAAAATACAGAGCCTAAATAATAAAAACTGAGCTTTAATTAGAGGAGGTTGAATAGAGGAAAAAACGTAAATTCTCATACAAAATATATGGAAAGTCAACATTTTTTTTAAATGAAATATTACAATGAAAAGTGTAACGAATTTAACATTTTGATCTTGAAGTAATATTAAGAATATTTATATTATGTGTCATTTTAATATTTTTGAATAAAATCAATTAAATATATCGAAAATAATTAAATAAATATATCATTGAATTCATGTTTCCCATAAAAAGAATTTAATATGTATACGCACTAAAATATATGAAAAAAATTATTCTGTAGTATCAGAGCCATCTTTAGCCAAATTAAGATGGCTCTGGTAGTATACGCATGTGCAAAATAAAATATCGATCGCGTACGATCAATGAAAGTCATCTCTATTTGAAAAAGGTGAAACTGCTACTAAAATGCTTTTATCTTTTTGACAAAAACTTTTCGATTATCAAAATTAAAAATTTCGAAATAATTTCAAAAAAATTTTAAATAAATAAACATATTTATTTTAATTTTTAAATTTTTAATTATCACTGGTATCTTAAAAAGTAAAAACTATTAGAATCCCACTGTAATTCTATAGCAATTAAAACTAGAATCGAATAGTTGAATTATATTGTATCTTAACTGTTATTGCATTTAACAGGATCAATACTTTGTGGTGTTGCCTGGTATTTTGGCGCTACTTCACAGAATACAACTCATGTAAATAGTTTTTGTATTATTCTAGTTAACTTTGAAAAACAATTGTTTTTTGTATTATTCAAGTTAACTTTGAAAAACAATATTAATAGTTTTTCATATAAAATAAAAAGGAGTCGTTTCTGTTCCTTCGTCCGCATAACTTGTATTTTTAAAATGTAAAAAGATTAAAAAGTAATAATAAATAGTGATTATTGTAATTAAATAAATAGTTTATTTTAATTTCAATAAATAGTTTATATCGCAATAAAAATCAAATATATGGAGTCACATTTTATCGAAATTATGGAGTCACGTGAATTATCGGATAATATAAATTCATCATACCTACATATATATATATATATATATATATATATATATATATATATATATATATATATATATATATATATATATATATATATATATATATATATATATATATATATTTATATATATATATATATATATATATACCTACTTATGAAATTTAACCGTTAAATTGAATTAAATCAATAACAAATTTTTCCTTAATCCAACGGCTTTTTGAATTGTAAAAATTAACGCCTAGCTGACATCTATTGAATGATCTCGAAAACATATATTAATCTTTTATCCTGAATAAATTAAATTTTAAAAGAATTACTTTTATCTATATTGAATTAATAATTTTAACTAAAAATTATTATGAAACTAAAAATTAATTTTATTATGAATGTTAGATGTTTCTTATATAGCTTTTCCGCCATGTTATGTTTCTTGTTTTGTTTTTAAGTGAATACAACAAATAGTGAACCGCCCAGGTGGCCCAGTGGTTAAAGCTGCGGCAGTTGGAGTTGGAGGTACCGGGTTGAAATCCCGACAAGGGCAGGATGCAAAATGAATGTTTCACCATGAGATTACGATCTGTGGTGTGAAGGTACACAACTATGACCCCCTGTTGGAATGCAGAACTCATGAGCCGACCCATCTTCCATGTCAGCACTATAGGCATGGGGCTATGCAATGTGCAGATGGTTAGGAAAATCGGACATATAGCTGTACGTCCTCGAATTGGCTGTAACGGCATAAGAGTAAGGACGTAAATAAGCAAACCGCGAACAAATAGGGAGTATCTTGAGCCCCAAAAACAGATAAGAAATTAAAAAAACAAAAAAAGTGTCGCATCCTTATAATGAAATTAAAATAAATTTCACTCGTTATAATTATGTTTTATTTTCGCTCAAAAATATAATTTATATGTTATAAATACATATCAATAAAGCTACGGATATTTTGCATCAAAATTCAAAGAATATTTTGAGGTTAGATTCAAAATCGTGTCGCTCTTATTGGCATATGCTTAAATATAACATCGACATCACAAACACATATATATATATATTTGACTGTGCATTCAATATTGTAAATTAAAATATCTTGGTAATTAGATTTTAGATATAACTATCTTCAACATTTTATGTACTTAATCTTGTAGAAACAGAAATCAAATACAAAATTTTTTATTCATAAAAACGATTTTCAAAAATTGTATTTTTACATTGATTCTTAAGGGAAAGTTTAAAATGTACCTCGTCTAAAAAAACTCAACAAAAAATATGTCATATTATTACGGCTCTAATAAAGATGGCTCCGCTATAACATTGAATCGTTAATTTATTTTTTTAACCGTTAGGTTCCGTTAATTTATTTATGAATCGTTAATTTATTTTCTTAACCGTTAGATTAGAAAAAAAACTTCCATTTTTATTATATATCCTGATATTTAATATAAATATAAATATATATATATATATATATATATATATATATATATATATATATATATATATATATATATATATATATATATATATATATATATATATATATATGTATATATATATACTAATTTTTACACTTGAATAATTCTGCTTATACTAAATAATAATTATTATAAATTACATATCAGACAAATAAGATAGTTAAAATATGGATGTAGTTCTGAATTTACATAAAATTAAAACGTAAATTTCAAAGAAGAATTTTCAATATATTTATGTTATACCTGCAAATTTTCCTAACGAAGCTTATTTTTGCATTCATTAAAATAATTACAAACTTCGATTTTTTTTAATTATTAAGAACGTGTACTAAGCAAAGAAATATATTTTCGAAAACAATAACAAACAAAAATTGATTTATCATCTTCGATACTTAAACACGATAGTAACGATAATAAAATATATTCTTCATTATTTTAAACCTCAAATCTACATGAAATCAATAATAATACTATCGAACTTGAATATCGAACATAATACGAGTCGTTTCTCATTACAACAAAAATATATTTTCAAAATTATTGCAATTTTAAAAGATATTTCTGAAATGGAACCAAATTTTCGAACAACAACCCATTTGTCAGCTGAAAGTTGATTTTTACTCAATTTGATTTGTGATTCATAATTTTTTTCAACATTCGTAATCTCATATGGCTCGAATTTATAGTGTCATACGAAAATATATTGGTTGAATTATAGTTAAATTTATAAAAATCTATCTACACCTCCTTTTACATACATAATAATGGGTCACATTCAACTAAATATATGTATGTTGATGGCATTTATTTTAAAAATCGGTTTTTATTACGCTACCTATTGCAGATTTAATAGATTTTGCCAATTTTGCGCATGATTTGCTACTTGTTTATGCTTTCCAAGTCTGTTCAGAAGACATTGCTACACAAGTGAGTTGCATCAAAAATTAGCAAGCAATTTTTGGTAAATATCTTATGTTGTTTAGATTTTACGCCAAAACACTTAGTTTTGATAACACTGGGGGAACAGATATAACCTTAAATTTAAAAACACCCGTTCTTTAATTTAGTACTAATTTAAAACATTTTCGAAACCATACAAACCGTTATAACTCTTGTGCACATTCGTAAGTGGTTAGCCCAACGTATGCACATAAATTGAATTCAAGACCGCGGTGTTATAAGAAACTCTACTAACCCCTAAGGTACAATCGATCGATATATATATATATATATATATATATATATATATATATATATATATATATATATATATATATATATATGTCTATTAATAAATTTAATTGTATCTTGCTTTGGTTATAGAACATTTCATAATTTTTTTATTTAAAAACTTAAATAGAATTTTATTGATTTTACTATAATCTATTTTTATTACTGATGATGGTGATCTATAGAAGTACCACATATGGAACATATATATGGTCTCTAATAATTGTTTTGGTTGCCCACATAAATAAATTTCATGTGCCTCCCTCACTCCTAAACGTGCATTATTTTTATCTTGCAAAAATTGTTCATCTTTAGTAAGATAAAAATTTTCTTCGTATCTACGTTATTTTTTCGTTGCCTTTTATTGCAGCTATAAAATATTTTATTACCACTTTAATTTATTATATGTATATGATTCGACGTTAAATATCAGAAAATGTTTTGCCCCTGCAACCACATTCATTTTTCACAACTAACTTTTGAGCAAGCGATGCGAATTTCAAAAATGTGTTTTAGATATCTTAAGGTTATGAATCACCGAAAAGATTTACATTTTTGATTTGAATATCTTTAATTAAATCTTAATTAACGTAACCATCAAACATTTTCAAAAATTCACAAATAATTTCTTTTAACATTAAATATATTGATTATAAACAAAACGTAAATAACTTAATATGACAAAGTGTTTTGTAATATGTCTGTCAATATGTTTTATTACAAAACGCCCATTTTCCATTTTGGAGCTTTATGCTTTCTCGATTGTAAAGATGACACACAAATCTATTACCCTATATACGTACACACGTAATAAAAAAATAGAATCGTACAGTTGTAAATTGTAAAACGTAATCGAAAATAGATTTGTCTTATGTGGGTGGGTTATGGCTGCAATGAACAAAATAATTTGCAATTGATTTGATGGAGAAGTAAGCCGAACAGAGACGTTTTTTCTGAATAAAATAATATTTTTGTGATTAACGAAATTTTAATGTTGTTTATGTGTATTAAAAAAAATAATAAATAAATAATGAATTTGAATTTTTAATGCATTTCAGAAAAGTCGAACGAAATTGTCTAACGATAATATAAAAAAAAATTGTCGATTTCCAAATTGAATGTGAAAGCTTTTTGGTATTTTTCTCATTTATTGTTGTTGGTGCTGGTGTCTCGTATCCTATGTATTAGTATTCTACACCATTTCCACTTTTGCGCTATTAATTTTATTTAACGAAGTGTTTATTATGTGATAAGTAAATGGAATAAAAAATAATTTTAAGTGGCTACTTTAAGAAATAGACATATTATTATATGTAGTATATACACAGACAGAAATGCCACTTAACTCTCTGTAAATACATATAATATACGGATTAGTATGTTGCTATAGTAAAATAGCCTTTCAATATTATATTTAATTATTCATAAATTTGTTTATGCGCAAATGTAATGTTTATAATATTATATAGTTCAATTAAAATCTTTATTGTGGGTGATTTGTTTGAACATAAAGGTGCTTTAATCCTTAGAATACACCGACACCAACTGAACGAACGGCACGATCGTTATCATATAATTTTTAATGTTTGTGTACTAAATACAAATTATGTTACATAAATTTATTACGTAATTCGAATCTAATTAGATTAGACGTTAAATGTTAATTATTGAATCGAAATACTCGAGCTCCAAACAGTAATCATCACTATAAGTTTTTTATTTGAAAAACTATATTTACAAAAAGGGTATTTTCCAAACAATGGTTAACATACGAAAATTTTTGATCATTAAAGGTTTTATGTTCAACAATAATAATTTGGAATTAGTGTGTTGTAACTGTAAACGACCGACCAATATGATAAATTCTGTAATTTTACCAATAAAATATGTTGATAACTTAGGAAAATCAGCAATTTCTTAACAAGCACCTCCTTGGATAACTCTCGTTAAGCATATTTTCAAAACTATTTTTATTAATTAAATTCACTTTTTGAGTGCAAGCTCAATTATAATAGCTAGCTAACTAGGCTTTTAGAACTGAAATAAATATCTTTGTATCTATATAACACCTTGTACAGAACCTTGCCGAACGTTTTAAGTAAAATTTTGTGATTTATCGAATAAAATGTCTTAGAAGTCTAACAAACTAAGGACATTCATTGTAACCCAAATACCAAAGCTTTGAAATCTTCATTATGTTAATCATATAACAAACAATAGCTTAATTTTATATAATTGTATTCTATTAGGTAAATCATTGTATGTTTTCTACAACACTAAACACTATCTATTTGTGATTGATAAATATGATTGAGAATATTGGAAATGTCCATCCTATATATGAACTAAGGTAAAAATAAATATTTATTATATGATTGGAAATATTTATATTCGATTGCATCAGAAAATTGTAGTAACGCTAACAGTGGCTAAATTTATTTACCATAAATCTAAATTTAGAGAGACAAAACCTATACCGTGTAATTGAAAAGGTAAGCATATTGAAAGAAATCACATTTGTATTCATATTTTCATTCAATAATAAATCTCCTCATTTTTCAAATAGAAAATTGCTAAATTTCGATTTTATTGCTACCTCCAGTATTCGGTGTCTTCAAAGCTCGAAACAGATGTTTTAGGTTTTAGAGCACGAAAAATAAATAAATAAATAAATTATAATAATAAAAAATTGGATATTTATTTTATTTTTATTATTTCGTTCCTATTTTCATTTTCCAAATAACAAAATAATAGTATATCGTAGCACTGGGAAACAACAACAGTTTCCGATTACATGTATACACATAATACTTATGAGAAAATCATTGCAAAATCAGTATCTTCAAATATACATATATATGTATGTATGTACAAAGCATAAAATGTATTTTCTATTATTGAAAGAATTGATCGAACGAAAAATAAGTAAAATCTGTAAATTTTCCTTTTTATTGTATTTCACTTTACTCTCGTGAAAAGGATTGAACACAATACAGAACATAAAAAAAATAATAAATAAATGCAAAACATACATTACATACATACATAACAAAAAACGGAAAATTCACTTTATTTTAATTTAATTTATTTGGAAAATCCAATTTTTTAATTTTTTTTTTCATGAAATACATCGGCAGAGATAACATAAAAGGAAAGAGTGTGTTCGATACTAAGTATATCGTATTTCAAAATTATTTTATTTTGATATTATGTGAAGCATAGTAACATTTTAACTAAACTGTACGGTCAGTGAAATAGAAAACAAATACTGATTGTTTCAATCTGATTGCAATATTTGAACCATTAGAATGTGCCATTACTTTGGTTTAAATAAGAATTATATGAAAAAAAGTGTTTAACAGATACCTATAGTTTAGACCAAGATTCCCATTGTTGACCATTTGGTTACTAAATATAATAGCCACAGAATTTTACCCAACCATCCACTTAATCCTGGCCTAACTACCCGGACATGAGATTAATGTAAGCAACAAATTTTTAATATCCAAGATTAGATGCTTGAAACCTTATATATCTAGGATTGACTATCAATTTGCGTGCGAGACTGAATATTCAGTCAATAGTAAACCATGAGGTTAATTGAGGCAGTTTCTTCAGACCAGTTACCGAATTTTACCATACCTTAATGAGAAACTGGATAAATAACCTTCATGGCATACTCATTTTTCTATTCTACAAACATTATACATGTGTTAAACGCTGTAGACTAAAGAAAACTCGTATTCATCTCGTGATGTACACCAAGAATTTCTGACTAGTCTACAACTCGATCAATCAAAGTATATAATAGTGATTACGCTGGGTAGAAAAGTTCTACCTGCTTACAAGGACCAAATATGGTTATTTACAATAATATATGAAGTGGCCCTCGTGAATGAAAAAATAAAAGTCCGATTGTAAGTACTAATTATAAAATTCGGTCAGCATATCTTGATAATCCATCCAATTAAGGTGTTTAATCCAATGAAAATCAAAAATCACTTGCATCAATTATTAAATACACAAATAAAACCTGCCCGTATCAAATTTTATTATAAAGTGTATTACAGACACTAATGGTTTTATAACGATTGACTTACATAAAATACGAGATTCGCATTTTCCGTTTTTATATTGAAAGAAAGCTTTACAATAATAAAAAAAAACCGCATTCTCGCGTACATACGTTGAGTTGGTTTCGAAGAAATCACATACACCCGATCAAAAATAAATCAAATCCGTCAAATGGTATAAAGAAAAATAAAATCTCGAATATAAACTTTGAAAATGGCAGCAATAATTTTTATTTGATCAAATCAAAGAGCTTTTACTCTTTATTTTTTTATTACTTTGTTTAATTTTATGAGCTTTCTCAGTTTTTGGTCGACTTTCGTTTTTATTTTTGTCTATTCTGTCAAAATCAAAAATATATAAAAAATTATAATGTTGTGAGTGTGTCATTTCATATCATCATGTTGTATGTATACGAGTATTATATATACATATATGCGAGTATATCGAAATGATATATTTGAGATATGTGTACAAGAAATTAGATACATATGTATACAATACACATTCATGTATGTATATAAGTACACAGGCATTAGTTACACAAAATAAATGTTGTAGAATAACATTTACATTTACAATCTAGTATAGATACATATGTATATGTATGCATTTGCGTGAACTCAAAGTATATATAATATATCGTTTACTAGACTTTAAAGTAAACTTAAGCTGTCGCACTTGGCATTGTATATATGACATGATAAAATCGATATGAACAGTTTGGAATAAAGCACAAACCATAAAAATGGAGCTTTATCATATAAAAGCACATAAAACATAATATTAAATTTATATATAAATAAAAAAAAATTATTATTGCCTATACACCAACCAGAGCGTCAACAACGATAAATGCTACATTAAAATACACATTATGATGATTAGGATCGGTAACAAAGGAGAGCTTTTTTAACTTTGATTGAATTAAAATAAAAAACATTTAAATTTAATTTCAAAATTATGTTTTTATTACAATTTACGTAACATCGTATATATACCATAGCATACAGTAGATGTACAAAGTTCGTTTTCCAGACACACATTATACATAAAATGTAATGAAACAATTATTATTGTGTTTAAAACATACTTGGCATAAAATTAGCTTTTGTAATTGTGTACATAGAAATTCATTCATGTGCAATATAATATATCCTTTTATAGGGGAACAAAATTCCCATTATACAAATATTTAATATTATTTTTATATTTTATATGTATAACGCAATTAAATTTAAAAATATTTATATTATATATATATATATATATATATATATATATATATATATATATATTTTTATATTTATATGTATATATATATATATATATATATATATATATATATGTATATATATATTATATATATATATATATATATATATATATATATATATATATATATATATATATATATATATATATATATATATATAGCACTAGAAAACGTCTAATTTTTTTTGCTTTATCATTAAATCAATTATATTAAAAATAGGAAAGATACTGCAAAAAAAATTAGTTAATTTAACGCTAAAACTTTGAATTGTTTGTAAGTCTGAATAGAAACATACTCTTTGATTTTATTCAATAAACCTTTATAAGTCAGTATGATTTGTCAATCGTCAAATACATTTCTTCATATTTTAAATATTTTACAAATCTACATTCTAAACATAATCATAAACAATAATCATGGGAAAAACTTTACTATAATCCGTGAATAAGTATAAGGAAAGTTTAAATAAAACGAAACGAATTTACCTTTTACCTTAAGTGATTCTTTCATCTTCCATCGTATAATCAGCACAACAATATAATATAATAATTTTCCATTAGGATTAAAATCCTTTGGTCACGAAATATCACACTTAAGTAAAATTTCGCTCAACCTTAACGACAACAACAACAGCTCCATTACCCGTAAAGAAAAACGATTTCATGCATATACTATTTTCTAGCAACAACTATACCTACACAGCATATCTTTCATTTATCATTTGCATGTTTTCATACTAAAATAGTTTTCTTATCCATTTGCATTATTTTTCTTCAAACTTGTTGTGTATATACGCTCATTTTTTTCAAAATAAACTATAAATCTTCAAAATATACACAAACATCTTGTTTCATTATCATTCCTTAAACAAAATAAAATTCATAAAAGTTCAACAACATTACAGCTACAAAAATTATAATTGTTTGTTCTTTTTAAATTCCATATTTTGTGTATGAACGCATGCAGATGATACAACACTACAACAGGAAGTAGCACCTCATTTTACACGCGAGGCTGCTTCTGTTGAACTTTCGTCTATGTTACCAACGACTTCTTGTACTCAAATTCTAAAACGAACCACATCAAATAATTCCCTAAGCCGTCAAAGTCTTGTTGGTAAGAGATTTTTCTATTTTATAATTTAAATTTTAAACATTCCATTTCTTAAATTATTAAAGCCATTAAAAGCTTTATTATTTTCTATTTTACATTTTCCTATATACTATAATATACAAAGAAAACTTAAATTTATTAGTTTGTTCTTTTTACTTTTCTTTTATCTTTCCGTTACAGATATAGTAAGTTCGAAATTTGGTATGTCACGACCATCACAACTCGGCCAAAGTATATCACAACAAGGTTTTTTTTCATCGTCGCGAGATAGTTTAACGGCCCCATGTGTTACGCGCACATCACAACATTCACATGTATCGGCGACAGCATCTGAAATGGATCTAAGTCGAGACAGTAAAAATAAACGAAAAGAACGCGGTCGATTAAAACCGGGTGAACAGCCATTGCTTGGCTCTTGGAATCGACCGGGTGGGGGACGTTGTTCAAATGCAAACACACTGGGCACACTGGCGTCTAGCAATCATTTGAATAGCGGAAATAGCTGTAATGGTACGGAAAGGTGAGTTAAATTAATATTTTTGTAATAATTTTTGAATTCATTATTAGTCACAACACTTAATTACTATTCTTAACGATAGTATTATAAAATTAAGTGTTTATAAAATTAATAAATGTAATGCTTGTAAAATTTCAAACTTATTCACATAATTGCATCAAAATTCATCTATGACCTTTCTTCGTTTGGGCAAGTTCCCTAACAAAATGCGGAGTTTTATAAAATTATTGAGTTTACGTAAATAACCCTACAAACAACTTTCATTGAACTATGCATCTTAAGCTCGATATATGATGCATCAAAAAATTAACTTAAATATTTTTGTTTAGTGTTAACCCAATTCTAGAAAAATTAAAGGAGCTGCTATTAATTTCATTCAAATAATTAATTTGAAAAAATTAGTTTAATAAATATTTATGGGATTAAGAAGCTTAAAACATATAAAACCGATTTTTTATTAACTATTAGCTTCAGAATTGACTTCTTTCTTGTCCTTTATTGTTTATTACACCTTTATTGAATATAGATTACACCTAAATGTTTCAAAATCACTAAATCCAAATCGTGTAGGCCTGTCAAGAAAACAACAAAAAATCAAAAAGTTATACGACACAGTTTAAAACTTGCAATCAAAAACATTATTTAAAGAATTCTTTACAAGAATAAAACGTTTAGAAATTTTAAAACTCGTTTTAATTTTGTTCTGGTTAATTAGACTGTCACAAACAAAATAACGCACAAATTGAAAGTAACTTGTCTTGATTTTATACTTAAACAGCGTATATTCTGTACATTAAAACTCGAATCAGAACAGTATCTGCGCTGGTTTCAAATATCAAGTTGTTTAATACTAACAATGTAACATCAGTATAGCCAGGCGTGGTCCGTCATAATGGCAAGGTGGGCAGTACCATTTACTAGACTTCTATCTAGATCAAACAAATAATAGTTTAAATATCGTTTATTATAGATTCACAAGTTTCGTTCTAAACTTACTAAACTAATATTGTGTGTAACCTGGGGCCCTATTTCTGTATACGATACGAATCTTCATTCGATACGAAAATTCTATTCGATACGAAAATGAAATGGTATTTCTGTATACGAACGTACAATAGTTTTTAATTTTTGCAGTGTAGGGATAGGGAAATTTATTTTTTTGAAATTTCCTTTAAAATAACGGAGTGTATTTGTGATTAATGTCACTTTTTGACATTTAGTTTCGGTAAATAAATCAATCACGGCGGGATGTTTTTTTACGTTTTATATTAATAATAATAATATATTTTAATATAATAATAATATTTTATATTGTAAATAAAATTTTATTCCATTTAAGTCATTTTTTAATATGGAATTTGAAACCAGACCATACTTTCTTCCAAAGGGCTGAATTTCTAACTGGCGGTCCATTTGTATTTAACCGACTGGTTATTTCAGCCCATAATGATGTTGATGATACTCGGGCGTCCACCGTTGCGTTACAACCTCTAGCTAAAGCGGAATGAATACAACCAATAGCTCGTATTGTTCAGCCGTTGTTATTTTTGCCTTAATAATTATAATAATTATTTTATATTGGTATGCCAATTAAAAAAAAACCATAGTACAAAAACATTTACAAATTTCATTAATTGATGGAGATGCCTCCATTTTATTTTGTATCCTATTTTAGTTGCATAAAGTGTCTACTATATATAGAGAGGGTCATCCTACTCTAAAGGGAAAGTACATCATGATTTACTAAGTTGTTTAGCTTTTACTATAACATCGTTCTCTTCCATGCCATCGCTGGTACTCTTACTTTCATTTTTCCTTGTGAGTTCCAGTCCTATGATATCCTCCTTATATCACTTGGTGATTTCCTCAATGTATGGCCAATACATTTTCACTTTCATCTCTTTATTTCGGTTTCTATATCTTTCTGATTTGTTTTTCTATTCAGTTCAATATTAGTAAAGTTGTTAGGCCAGAAACATTTCAGCATTCATCGAAGACACCTGTTTACGAACACCTGTAGTTAATTTTCTACCTTTGTAGGTATAGCCAAGGTATTCAAATTTATTTTCATCAATTTGTACATTGTTGATGTGGATTGTGGATTGGTGTGGTTATATTTGTGTTGAGTCTCACCGTCTTTATTTTTCTGGTGTTTATCTTGAAACGTAGGTAAATCTGAAAGTTGTGGTATTTTTTGCTGCATGTTTAGTGTTTACTGAGCAGGCATATATGTCATATGCATATCCCAGATCATTGAATTTACCTGTAATCTCCATTGTATGCCACTAGGAGACGTGATGGCAATTGAAACTCATTACATTATCCATTAAGATCAGGAACAGCATTGATGAGAGTATTCCCATTCTTGCCTTACATTGCGTTCCTATTTATCATTTTATATGGCCGTTCGAAATGATATCACAAAATAATTCATATTAATCCTATTAATAATAAATTACTTATATATTTCAATTTAATAATTTTTATTTTGCTTCCTTTCGATAACTAAATACACAACGAACATATAGTCGGTCATGATCGTATAAAAACTGTACGAATCCGTATTGCGCAATAAAGGAAATTTTTCATCGCATCGTAGCACTCGTATTCGTATTAGAAATTATACGTTTTTGTATTCAAAAATACCAATTACACGTATTCATACAATTATTGTACGAATTCGTATTCAGAAATAGAGGCCCTGTTCAAAAAATCATGTTAAAACGTTCTAAAGTAAAATATTCGTATTACATGCATATATATCTTATACACACATATACATAAAGTAAAATGATTCATTTTATCTCTATTACTTTCAAAAATATACATACATAAGATCTCTTTCAAAAATATAGATACATATGCATTTCCTTTTCTATTTGCATTTTATATTTTGATTTTGTCTATTAACTCTCATTGGGCAAATCGCAAAGTGCTACATATTTGAGTAATTAATGTGCATTATTCTCTTTTAGCTTTACGATTTTATTAAAATAATTCCATAGTAGTCTCTTATGTGATATTCTTTCCAAAATGAGAGAAAAGAGCACTTTTTTATTTATCAAAGAATACGAAAAAAAAATTGCCCTTTGCTCGAGATCAAAAAAAAAAGTTCTCGAGATCACACAAACGCACGTGTTTCGAGCAAAAAGAGCACTTTTTCTGCTGTCAGAGCACTTTTTTTCGTGTTATACAAGAACAGTGGGCATATTACGAAAATCACTTGCTGGTATAATTTTGTTTCTCTCCTTTTTAACATAGGAACTAGTGAGATGAAATGGAAAAAATGTTTTTTGATTTGGTTTTTGTTGTTGACTTTTTCTGTTTTTAAATAAAACTAGATTCCCTCAACTTACTTTATTTTATATAATTATAGATTTTAAATATGATATCTGTTAGTAGTTAAAATTTGTGGCAGTTGCGAATTGGCCTTATGTGGCCATAATGAAAAAACTCATTCAGATCGATAGACTGATTGATATTCGAATCATTTTGCAAAAATTAGGTTACATTAAAAGCATTTTATGCTACTACTCCAATTTTTAACGGAACTTTCAACCACACTCAAAATGATATTCTTAAATGTATCAATGCCGTATATAATGACTTCGTTTATGCAAAAATTCATGATGTTCTCTACATTTCCATTCAAGCAGTTTAAAACTACTGATCCCAAACAAAAGTTAATTTGTGTTCATATTTTGATTAGTTTCTAAAGATCTCAACAGGAGAAAGCCGTCGAAAGATTTATTTCTTTTGTAGAAATCTAAGATCGTTCAGCTAATGGATAAGGTGTAAAAGTAGAATATTACCAGTGACAAAAATACTGCTCAAACTTACGACCGTATTACAGTTATGAATGGAAATATAGGTGGAGTGCAAATCATAATAAAACAGGATTTTTCTAACGTATATTTTGTCTACTATTATGCTTCAAATTTAGTCCTTCAAGCCGTGTGCGCCAAACAAGTATTTTTTTGCCAATTTATATGGTATACCATCATTTTTTTCTGTATCTCTTAAAAAATAAGTAAGTTATTGCAAATCTGTGACAAAAAGCAACCACGACCAAATTACACGAGATGGAATTTCAAGTCGTACAGTTAACGTAGTGTATGAAAAAGTGGAAGAGATAAAAAAATGCATGCCAGCCATTCAGAATGGCACAACTTCGGATATAAGAACGATTCGCGAAGCGAGTCGTTTTATTAAACGATGTGAAGTTTATTACGACATTACACGTATTACTCGTTCAGGCCATTTAACAATCTAATGATTTTATTAACAAAATTCGAGATGAAGTTTATGTTACTCTTTATAGTATATTGTATGTGAATGGAGATAATAGATCGCGCGCAACAAAATACATAAATACATTTAAAACGAATTTTAAAAGAACCATATGACGTAATACGAGAGCTAAATTAACGATAAGTTTAGCAACGAAGAGTATTTAGTAATCTGTACTTTTAGATTGCACAAAGATTAAGCTTTATGCTTTAAACTCTTCTTACCAGCTGCTAAATACAATAGCCAAATCCAATTTTAAATAACGAACGCTTGAAAACTAAACTACAGGCAGTTTATCAGCGAACAATAATTTTTCAGTCCGCAAAACTATTTGTGAGCTAGTCAAAACGATTTATAATCACAATTTAGAAAAAATACTCGAAGAAGTTATTCGCCTTTCGATAGTAATAATGACCATACCGATGCCAACCGCAGTATCATAACGATGTTTTTAAAGGTTGAAACGTGTAAAATCTTATTTAAGAAGGACGAATGACGAATGATTGAACAAATTAGCAGTATATTCAATTAAAAGAAGCCCGATCAATGAAATAGACAATTTTAATGGCAGAGTTCTGTACAGATAACACTTCTAATTTTAATTTAATTTTTCATGAAAATTTATATAATTTTGCCTACCCACGTTTGAAACCCACGGACCGCTACTGTATAGCTTAACCTTTAACTTTTCATTATGATACACATGGTGTCTATGTTCAGAATATTGCCTGCAAGAAGAGTGTACGGGTTCTGCTTGTCGAAAGTATGTATAATATACTTAAACTATCACGTATTTGTTTAAAATAATTCAATTAGGTTGAAGTTAATTGACACAATAAAGTCATCATATAGACACGAATGAGAAAAAAGTCATCATATAGACACGAATGAAAAAAAAGTCATCATATAGACACGAATGCATTGCGGATGTTTGAAGGATACCATAATCAATTAAACGCGATTAAAATACAAATAAATTCAATAAAAGAACGCACGTAACACTTTATCTGTCTTGTAATTGCCTTTAATTTAAGTGGCTACATTATTTATACCGCAAATCAATAAATACTCTTTCATCTATATCCTTTTTTGGAACTTAATGAATTCTATTGCACTTGGGTAGTATTGAATCAAGACAAAAGTTATTTCCCTAATCCTATCAGAATTCAGTCGAAAGGAATTCAATTCCAAGAAGAGTGACTTATTTTAAAACTTATTAGTTGCCACACGATGTCCTATAAGTACCACATAAATTAACGATACAATTAAGGTAATGTTTTGTGTTTGGCGGAGTTAAAAGGGAATCGTGCACTATCAGCTACACTGATCGTGCACTATCGGCCAGACGATAGATATTAGATAGTACCCTCCACTGTAAAGCGACCAGAATTTATCAATAGGATTTCATCGTCTTTCATCACTGCAATGCCTGACTATACACATCTTGGTTTAGTTTTTCGATCAGAAATCTGAAAAGCACTATAGTTCTGACATTAGGTTTTAAAAGCAAAATGTAATATTATCGAATAAATGAAAATATTATCGATCAAAGCGGCAAATACTTAGAGTTCATTTAAAATATAAACAAACCCGTTTGTTTTTAATCGTTGCAATCTCTTTTAAAGTTGAAGGCACTCCCAACTCTTTCGCATTACGCTTATTTACGTCCTAATATTCGTTCCTATTGAAATGGAAATATCAGTTTCCGTTTTAAAGGCATATATTACGAAATCACTCCCAAGATGTAAAACAAATTTTTTTCCCGCTTTAATTTAAATCAAAAATAAGAATATAACGTTCCACGTTCGTTCGCTTATTTAGCACTAATCACCATGAATGAATTATCTCTCTTATTTATACCATCTTTTTCACATCAGTCAGAAGACGCAGCAATAAGAAAATAAATTAAATCACAAACATAAATAAATTTAAATGGGAAATTCCTAATCAGTCACATAAAATATTTTTGTGCTGTGCGTTAATTTGTTGTTGGTGTTGTTGACTGTTTATAGCTTTTCGTTAATGATAATGATAATGATAACGATGAATATGATAAGGAGATATATTATAATGTTAAATGGAAATATGCGACATTAAACGCGGGCACAACATAATTTTTCATAATTTTCATTGTGTTCTTTTGTTTATTCAAATTTTGTGTATTATTTGAAATTTTCTACCGTATACACCACAAGATATACCAAAAGAATCATTATTATTTGTCATGAAACCGGTAATGATGTGGCTTCTTTGCTCTTTGTCCCTGTGTGTATATGTGTGTGTGTGTGCCTGTCTGGAAAGAATATACATTATGAAAAACTGAACTCGAAATAGTAAATGAGATGGAATTCTAAGAATGAATGAATAAAATATGTACATAAACCAGATATTTTGTAAATGTAGTAGATAGATCATTTGTATATACTATTGTCCTGTATAGTTAATTATTAGTGTCGACTCTGTTATAAAGATTATAGGTTTCATGTGGTCTAATGACTTTATTATTTAACCATATGATAAAATATAATTAATATTAATCTTCTCGTGATAGTGGATCATTCTTATGAACTATAGAAACTCCATTGTTCTAAATGTGACTCCATTTGATGTGCGGACAAACATGAGTCTCATACTTCCATATAAGATCTACACCGTCAAGAAACTATGAGTCACTTCAAGATCACTCTATGCGTGAAGTAGCTAAAGATGCCACACCCATATTAAGCGAGAAAGGCATAAAGGAGATTAACTACCCCTGATGTGATTCGAGAACTGATAAAAGAAAGGCGTAGGAAAAGACGCATATGGCATAGAACCAGAAACATTATTGACAAAAGAGATTTTAATCAGATAAGTAATAAAGTTAACCGACTAATTAAAGAACACAAAGAAGCTTGCACTGAAAATTATTTGAAAGGACTAGTTCCTGAAGCTGACAAAAATTATTCTCTTTGGAAAGCAACTAAACGATAAAAAGGGGCCAACAAACCAAGTGACACCTATAAGGAACAAAAATGGAGAGTGGGTGCGACGTAATGAAGAAAAAACAAGACCTGTTTGCACAACATCTGGCATCAGTATTTCAACCACACGACATACAATCTACGATTGATCCCAAACCAGTCTATAGATCTCCATTAAATATCAGAAGTGTCACCCCACTAGAAATTGCACAAGAAATCGATATGAATTTTAATCCCAATAAGTTACCTGGAATTGATGAAATTTCTCCAAGGTTGTTTAAGGAGTTATCAAAGAGAGGAGTCATTATGTTAACATATATATATACATACATATATATATAATGCTTGCTTTCGACTTACATATGTGCCTGAGTGTTTCAAGGTTGCACAAATTATCATGATAGAAAAACCAGACAAACCAGCAGAGCAAATTGCATTATACACGCCGATCTCTTTGTTACCAACTATTTCAAAGTTGTTTGAGAGTTTGTTATTGAAACGACTAAAACCAATGATCACTATACCTGACTTCCAGTTTGGATTCAGAAATAAACACTCGACAATTGATCAAGTTCATCGCTTGAATGCAAAGATTGAAAAGCATTTGAAAAGAAGAAATATTGTCCTGCCGTATTTCTAGATGTATCATAGGCTTTCGATAGACTATGGCACGAGGGTCTTATCTACAAGATAAGTAAAATAATGCCACAAAATTACTGCCAATTACTTGAGTCGTATCTTTCCCAACGAAAATTAAGAGTATCTCATGAAGAAACGTACTCCAACTTTTACCCAGCCATAGCAGGGGTGCGCCAGGGTAGCGTATTAGGGCCCAGCTTATATCTTATATACCGACAACGGAAACAACCTTCATTGGAATTTTTGCTGATGATACGGCAGTTTTGGCATCAAGTGAATCATTGAATCAAGCAGTTGAATACTTTCAGCAAGCACTCGATAAAATCGGCCAATGGACCAGGGATTGAAAATAAAACTTAACGAGATAAAATCAGTACAGGTTACATACACGTTGCGGTACAAAAATAGCAACCTCCATACATTTCTTTTTTGGCAACCTCCATACAAGATTGCATCTTGATTCAAGATTGAACTGAAAATATCATGTTAAACAAAAAGCAGCGCAAATTAAAATAAAAAAACTTGAGATTTACTGGCTGATAGGAAGAGATTCTAAGCTAAGCCTGTTCTGTAAACGTCTCATCTACGAATCGATAATTAAACCAATTTGGACGTATGGCATCCAACTCTGGGGATGCACTCAACAATCAAATCGTTTAATTATTCAACGCAGCCAAAACAAATATCTTCGGGCAATAACAAACGCTTACCGCGTTACCAACGAGGAATTACACAACAACCTTAATGTTAAATGGATTAATGAAGTGGTTGGTCCAGGAATTTGCAATCCAACATGAAAAAAGATTACTGCAACATACTAACAGTGAAGCAATACAACTCCTTGACATAACACAAGAACTGAGACGTCTTAAAAGAATTAACCCGCATGAGCTAGTATCTAACAAATAAAGTTTCATTTTTGGGAGCAGAATATTGATGTCTTGTAAACCCACTCGCTTAACTTATTTGTTTCAAATAAGTGCGTTATGATCATTAGTAATAAATTATCATTTGATAAGATTGTACTATTAAATAAAAAAAAACAAAAAACTTCAAGATCAAAAGACTACATGCCAACTGATTAAAAGTAAATATGATATACCTCAAACACTATTAAAGGTTGAAACGAGAAGCAAACTACCTTTTGATTACCATTCGGCATCAATTAATCAACATATATTTATGGTTCTTAAGTTTAGTCCCTAACTAATACAGTGTACTACAACTAATCTGTTAACATTAAGCCGAAGATGCTTGAATAATCAGAAGTTTTAATGACACAACACACAATAGCCAGTCAAAACGACTATAAGCGACATACTTAAAAATTGTATGAATTGAAATCTTTCCTATTGTTTCTACTTCAACAATCTAGAATTATTTCACATTATCGGTGCTACGAGGATGACTAAAATATTTAGTGAAGCAGTATGGTTTCACATAAAGCGATGTTTGCAATCAACAGTAAATAGTTAAATATGCCATGGGATAGCACCAATTATTATCGTTAACAAGGGTCTTTGTTTTTAAAACTTATCTAAGTAAATTTTTATGCGAAAGAAAACAAAACGAGATACACTGCAGTTCACTTGAATAGGAACGACCGTTTTTTTGAAATATTTTAAAATCGGTCCAACTTTTCCAAGATTGACTTTTACAGGATTAGCACTTGTTTAAAATTACATAATTTTAAAATAAAAATAAATTAGTAGGCCAGAAGAATTTTATTTTATTTTGTTTTTTCTTAAAAACTGTGATTTTTGTTTGTTTCACTTGAATAAACATAAAAAAATTTAAATATGGGTCGAGGAAAAAACTAAGTAGGGAAGAAATAGCCCAAATTCAAGTACTTACACAGCGAAAATTATTCTCTACAGTCAATTGAAGATAAAATAGAGAGAAGTAATACTGTTATCTTCAATTTTACAAAAAATCCAAGAGAATATGGCTCAAACAATAAAGGCCGAACTGTTGAGGCCACATCTGCAGCCGACAAGCGGGCCATACTAAGTGCAGCACCCAATGCGCACTATCTTGTGCAAAAATTAAAGCTAGAGTTGATGTGAAGGAAAGCCGAATAACAATATGGATAGTGATTAAAAAAGCAGATCACCTTATTCGAAGAAAGCTCCAAACGAAACCACCTCTAAATCAGAAGAGGAAACAGAAAAGGTTAGATTTCTCAAGGCAGCATATGACATGGGCTGAAAAATGGAAAGGTGTCGTTTTTTCTGATGAGAAGAAATTTATCCTCGATGGCTCCGATGTGTTTAATTATTATTTTCACGACCTTCGAAAAGAGGAAAAGTTTTTAGCAAAACACCACAGCTGGGAAGGAGGTGTTATTGTGACCGCAAATGACCTCAGCAACTTACAAGGGCATCCTCGAAAAAGCATTTCCCCGCTTCAATGATACTTTGGGGCCATTGCCATGGATATATCAGCAAGATAATGCCCCTATCCATACAGCTAACATAATCAAATCATGACTATCGCAGCAAGATGTAGAGCTTTTGCCGTGGCCTCCGTATTCTCCTGATCTCAATATCATGAAAAACGTGTGGAATTGGCTGTCTCGGAAAGCTTACGAAGGTGGTCGGCAATTGGACGGTAAGGAAAGCCTTATTAAGGCGATAAATGAAGCCTGGAACCAAATTTCATTAGATTATTTAAAATCTTTGTATGACTCCATCTCAAGCAGGTTGTATTAAGTTATTTTTAATAAGAGAAGTAGTACACGTTATTAAAACCATGTAAACTCAATTAATTTTTAAAAATAAATCGAATTCAATTAAATTTTTAGTCAATAAATAACTTTTTATTAAGATTAGTTAATCCTTCTTATTCAAGTGAACATTTAAATTTACCATTATTTTAGAAAAAACAAGAAAGCAAAATTAAACATGAAAAAATAAATTTGTTTTTCCTTTAATATTTACTGCTTAATCAAAACTTATAATTCTGTAAAAAAAATATTGAAAAAGTTGGATCAATTTCGAAATATTCCAAAAAAACCGTCGTTCCTATTCAAGTGAACTGTAGTGTAAATTACATTTTTTTAGTACTTGATGCGAAATATTAACCTTTATCAATGCTCGATCCTATATAAAAAGATTATATTCAAATATGTATACAACCAGCATTGTAAATTAATATTGTTTTCTCTTATTTCAGACATGGTCGCCGATCGGGGTGTTCGACGGGTGGCGGTAGTAGTACAACAAAAGCAAAAGCAAAATGGACATTTGTGTTTGATCCGGCCGGCCGTCTATGCTACTATTGGTCAATGGTTGTATCATTGGCATTTTTATATAATTTCTGGGTGATAATTTATCGTTTCGCGTTTCAAGAGATAAACGGTGAAACAATTATTGTATGGTTTTGTTTAGACTACTTCTCAGACTTTTTATATTTAGTGGATATAGTGTTTCATTTTCGTACCGGTTATTTAGAGGACGGTGTATTACAAACCGATTCAATCAAATTACGATCACACTATATGAATTCAACAACATTTTATATAGATTGTTTATGTTTGTTACCATTAGATTTTTTATATTTATCGATCGGATTTAATTCGATATTGCGCTCGTTTCGTTTAGTGAAAATTTATCGTTTTTGGGCGTTCATGGATCGTACGGAACGTCACACAAATTATCCAAATTTATTTCGTTCGACATCCTTAATACATTATCTATTAGTTATATTCCATTGGAATGGTTGTTTATATCATATAATTTATAAAAATAATGGATTCGGGTCAAAACAATGGGTGTTCCATGATTCTGAATCGAGTGATGTTGTAAGACAATATTTACAAAGTTATTATTGGTGTACCTTAGCATTAACAACGATTGGGGATTTACCGAGGCCCCGATCGAAATCAGAATATGTGTTTGTTATATTACAATTATTATTTGGATTAATGCTGTTTGCAACGGTACTAGGACATGTGGCTAACATTGTGACATCTGTAAGTGCAGCACGAAAAGAATTTCAAGGTAAGACCATTTTTTATATAAAATTTAGTAATAAATTTGTAAATCAGCTGAGGTTTATTATTTTTTTTTATTTTATTTGGTTCGTGCTATAAAATTCAGCATGTCGTATTCTCAGAACATTTAACCCATTTCTATAAAAATTTCTTGTAATGAACGATTGTTCTTTTCCTTAACCCGCATACATGAAAAATATAGTCGAATACGAATTTAGAGAAAACAACCAATTTAAAATTGTAATAAGAGAAAAGAATAGAGGTAGAGTTTTTATTTATAAAATAATTTTAAGGTAGCACTGGAGATACGAAAGCGACAGAGTTCCAGTAACAAAATGTTCAATCATAAACGTAGGGTTTAAAACAGCCTTATATACTCTATTTAGTAAGATACTCTGACTGAACTCTTTCGTTACTTTGTGCCACTATGTATCTTCTTATTATACATTACAAACTAAGTCAAACAATTCATCTGAACTATATTTTTCATTCTTATTGTTTCGATATTTGTTGTTGTACAGTTATTTTCCTCTTTAATAATAACATCTTCGGCAACAAAACCAACAACAGCATAATAATGGCAAAAAGAAAAACATAAAATAAATAATAACGTAGAGAGAAAGAGAAAAATGTCAGAGCAAAAAGAAAAAGAAAATAACAATCATGAAGAAGAAAAAGAAAATTTATATTTATTTGTTTCTAAAAATAGAATTGGCTTGTCGCATAGAAACGGTCGATATCATATCGCTGATGCTAAATTTAACTCGTACTTGGTTTTCCTTTTTTTTCCACATTTTCATCTCCATATTCTCTCGTCGTCGTCCTCGTTTATAAATACAACATTATATTCTGTACAATACATACATACATGTATAGTTTTCCGAATTTCCGTATTTTCCACAACTTTCTGTCTATTTTACATTAAAGTTTTCCATCCCATCTCACACTCGAATTTTACTTTTATACATTCCTTTTTCATTTCGAATTTTCTTCTCGTCTTCGTTTTTTTTTATGTTATCCTGTTTTATGTTAGTGGTGAATATTGTTGTTGTTGCTGTATTTAGGGGTTGTTTAGCCTACTCTTCTGCAACATACATATACATACATACAATTTTCTTACAGTTTTTTCGTTTGTTTCGTTATGGACTGTGATGTAACAGATAATTTTACTAGAAAAAGCAAAACAATAACAAGTAGGTATTTGGTATACATGCTTGTACACATAAGATGTGAGAGGAGAAAATGAAAAATTTAATTCGAAACCTATATAAATATATATATACGAGTATATGTATAAATAAGTATAGAGAAACCAAGTGGAAATGAGTGAAGAAAATTGGTTGGAAGACGTATCCACCAAAGCGCAATAAAATGAAAAACGAAGAAGAATTAGGGAAAAAAAAAGGTCAAATAGATTGTTATCATCAACGAAAAAATATAAACAAAAAAATTATATAAATGTTATGTTTTAAATTACATTGGGTGACGTCATCATCTTGGGATTATGATTATTTCATTTAATTGATGTATTTATGTTTATAATATGCCTCGTTGTAGTTTATTATAAAGTCAATCAGTAAATATTTTTATTTCCTTTTCAGTTAGTTTTATTATTAATGGAAACACTTGGGATTCGACTTTTTACATTACATATTTTGATATATACTCGAACGTATACACAAATCTTTAAATAGTGGATTAGACATTATTGATTATAGATTTGTGTAATTTAAATTAAACTTGAATTATTGAAATGGTTAAATACAAACCCAAGATATATTAAACCTATACTCGTCTTAATTTTAATCTGTATTCAATTGAATAAATTATCTGCGAAACGATTTTAAATTATAAATCAAAGTATTTGGTGTTCTGTTTCTAAATTATATATCCGTACAAAATTGATAATTCAAACATAATTCTAATCATATACATACGAGTATATATAGCGCAGCTTGCAAATAACAGATTTTTATAATGTTTCCACTTCACATATATACATACAATATAATATATGGTTAAACTTTTATTAAACTTATTTAAAGAAGGTTTTTATTTCTTACTTTACAATATAGACAACAATCTTATATGAAAGCCACATATAGCTAAAAAATAATATTAATTTCAATACACCGTTACCATATTGTAATTATGAGGTTAAGGTATATCGTTAAAGTACAAGTATACTCTATATATACACTTTGTGTGTTGTATATAAATAAATTTATGGCTGTACAATATATTTATGTATACAGATAGACAATAACATACAGAAGACAAAACAGCAAATATACATCTTTGTTATAGGAATTAAGTACAGTCGAGTCTTCCTTCTTTCTATTGTGTTGACTGTTTTCAGTTCTTATTTGTTCTTTTCAACTTCTAATAATACAAAATTTTCTAAAGATCTTTCCTTTTATTTTGGTTCCAAACAATGATTAAAGTCATTACCATGAATTGTAATAAAAACCATAAACATATAGATAGTATCAATGTGGCGATAAATATTCAATAAAATACATAAAATTTGGAGGGTCTATATAAGATGATGTTTGTCAATTGTTAATGATGTAGAGGAATATATTTGTCTTCTCTTAATTACTGTACAGTAAATTAATAGAAAAGATTAGAATGTGTGCGATTATATATCAGACAAGTTTCATGGCCAATTTAAATGTAATCTTCACACTTGAATTTTCTCTTTGATAATTTTACTAAATTTAATTTTTAATTTGATAATTTTTACTTTGATCTTTGTTAATATACTGTATAAAGATGAAATGAACTCTAGGAATTCTTAATAAATACTTTGTAAAACAGTTAAATTACTTCTGGTGTCCTTAAAATTTTTTTTTTAATACTGAAAACTATAACACTCCCTTTCAAATTTACACGTCGCTTCCTAATACGATTTCATCAACCCTCAAGCACAAAATAGTTATATAGGAAACTTATAAATATATAAAAGAGGTGTATGTAGATTGCGTTGAAGAAAGTAATATCTTCATTCTTGAAACTAGGTTGTTAGTTATGATGTGTGCCTCCCAAAAATGTATCAAAACTTATTCGAAGTAAGAATTTTTGATCTCTCCTTCTTGATCTCTGATGTTTAGGAATTAAGATACCTCTAGCATGGAAATTAAAAAAAATAACTATCAAAATTCATGAGAACTCATTGAATATTTTTCAAATCAGGGTGTCCGCCAGGAAGGTATACTACTTTGTTTGTTCATAATTTTTGATTAAATCAAAGAGAATGGATCTTATATTGATAAATGTTTTATTTAATGTCGGCAATTATGTATGGAATACAATATCAGATAAATGTCCGCCTATGTTAGCCTCACAAATGTGAGCCTTTCATTTCATCACGAACAATTTTTTTGAGTTGCTCAAGCGTTTCTGGTTTTTTTTTTTATAAATATGTTCTTTATTTGTGCTAATAATAGTTTACAAATTCTCATTGTAATTTGTAAACTATTATTAATAAATAAAGAATATTATAAAAAATCTCATGATCTTAAATTATTTTTGCTTACTAATGTTCCGTTGGAAGCTCTAGTAATATCTTTCTTAATTAATTAATATTTTGTGATATTTTGCCAATTGTAACAATTTGTGAGCTTTCTAAACTCATTAAATATATTAATGTATGGGCATAAAAATTAGCGATAAAAATTATCAATTTTCTGTTAATTTAACTACTTATACTAACTTAGTCTAAAAACATTATTCTAAAAAGAAAAATGTAAGATGAATTTTTCACGTAATTGTCATCTTTGCAACCACCAGTATTTCTCTTTTTGAGGTAATGTATTTGTTGTTTTCAATTTTTTTTAATGTAATGTTAAATCGTAAGTTTGCGTTGAGATTCCTGAATTTCGCCGAGTCGAAACCTTTCTCATTTGGTCGTCTTTTAACATGATATAATATGGGTAATTGCAGATCATCTTGTATGAGTCCTTTTTTATCTAGGTATAGGAAGGCTTCCAGTCCTGGTATGTTGTTGATTTCTATACTTTTTTCTATTATCTTGTCGGTATAATAAAGTCCAAACGTTAAGGAATTTTCGCAATTTATTGTTGCCCTGTTAATGTGGTTCCTTATTAATTTGATAATGTGGATGTCAATTCGAGCGGTTTTGAATTTCTCATATTGGGTTCAATTGGAAATATAGTGGCGATACAAGGTTTCTGCTTTTCGGTGTTGTCCTGTGCAATAGCGGATGCACTTTCCCTCAAAGATGCGTAATCGCTCCATGTTACTATCGTTGCAATTAAACCATACCGGGCAACCATAGGATATAATTGGTCTAATCTTGGTTTGATAGCATATTCTCTTTTCTTGCGGCTCAATAAATCTAGAAAAGAAAATTGCTTTATTAGTAAAGATGGCATTTCTGGCCTTTTGTAATTGAAGATTTAAATGTTCCGTTAGGTAGCAAAACTGATCGATGTAGATTCCCAGATATTTCACGTCAAGTTTTTTTGTACAATATTCGTGTTCTGTAGTTTTATCTTTAGGTTTTTTCGGTTTTCCCTAGTATCGTTATTTGCGAACTTATATGGTCTTCTAAATAAGATCGTTTCGCATTTGGCAGCGTTCAGTTTGACCCTCCATGTGTGCAAAAAATTACTTATAAAATCAGTTGCTATTTGAAGATTTTCTTGTATTTTGCATATTTTTGGGTCTGAGCTGAATATTACGATGTCATCAGCATAGGCGATTGAGTGAACGCTGGTTGAATTTATTTCTGGTTTGTTTGCAAAAGCCTTGCTTTTCAGATATCCCCACAAAAAGAAGTTCAAAGCAGTCAAATCAGGCGACCGTGGAGGCCAATCAATATCACCATTTTTTGAAATAACTTCAAACCATTTTTTGATTTCATTTCATTGCCCAGAACCGACTATTCTGTTTATTCACACATCCATTCAAATGAAAATGTGCCTCGTCACTCATTATGATTTTTTCATGAAAATCGGCGTTGTCATGGGCGAGCTGTAACATCCTATTGGCATATATATATATATATATATATATATATATATATATATATATATATATATATATATATATATATATATATATATATATATATATATATATATATATATATATATATATATATATATATATATATATATATATATATATATATATATATATATATATATGTACGGCGGCGTAAATTGACTGGTGGAAGAAGCTCTTGTGTCAACTGAATCTTAAATGGAAACAAATGCAAATCCTTGTGCAAAATTGTGGCCAAACTTGTTCTTTGAAGACCAAGCTCCTAAGCACGATGTCAAATTGAGGTTGTAGGATTATTTTGAACACTTTCTTGAGCAGCAGTAATGTTTTCAGCCGATCTTGCAGTACGTTGTGACCCATGCTTGGACCTATCACCTACAGACCCCCTTTCTTCGAAATCATTCACTACACGATAAATAGTGCGTTTTGTTGGCACGTTGTTTCTCCCAAAAATTTCACGTAACTTTCTCATCGTCACAGTAATCGATGATTGATTTTGAAAAAATGTTTTAACGATTAAAACACGTTGGTTTATCGAATATTTGTCCATAATAAATTTGCCACGTGTCTACTTCACGACTGTCAAGACTAATGTTTACCAAAATGACGGCCAAAGTATACCTTCCCGGCGGACACCCAGTACAAGTACATTATCACTGTCTGCGGAAGACGCTGTTGGCTTAAAATTTTATATAATTGTAGGCTACTATGTGCTAGGTCAGTTATCGGTCTTTAATCTAGTTAATATTTTTAATATAAATTTCAACTTATACAAGAACCATAATAGTTTAAAATAAACAATGCGTTTTCACAAATAATAAACGTCACGACTAATAGGCCGTATAACATTTTGTCAAACCAAAGCACACGAAACGACAAGGAAATTGAATTCCATTTGGCATAATTTACTGACATCAATTACATAAAAAAATAAAATTTAATAAAATTTAAATCAATACAATTTATGTTGATGGCCCTAAAAATGTAAAAAGGAAAACCCTTTTTTCCTCCTTACTTTGCTTATATTACATCTCTTGTATTTTTTATGTAGATATATGGAGATACGAAAGACGTGCCCAAAATGAAAATAAATGAGAAATAAAATTCTTAACAATAAATAAAAAATTGAAATGAAATTGAAATTAAAAAAATAAAAGAAAAATAAGATGTTTTTCCATTAAATTTTCTTATTTTTTAAAAATTTAAAGGATTATTTCTTTTATTTATCGCTGTTCTTATACTGTGTGCTGTCATAAGGACTTGTGGTAGCACAAGAAAAAAAAATTTCCGGTTGTAATATTTTTATGGGATTTTATTCGTAGTTCTAATATTTCATAAGCATCAGGGGCAGATGGAAGTGAAAGGAAAATATAAAATGAGTGTTTACATAATTTAATTTCTCGTCTTGTGCTATTTTTTGTTATTGTCTTCACAACACGCCACATAACCGCACCCACATGTTAAACCGCAAAGACTTACCATTCGGTTTGGTTTTTTTTCTCTGGTGTGGAATTAAATTATGTATAAATGTGTTAATGATTCATGCGGTATTGATAATAACAATATAAATGTGTATTGTGTTGGGATGATTGCAAAAACATTGGTACACGTACATGTTCATAAATATATGGAAGAAAAATTAAACAAAGTCTAAAAAAACGTACTTATCAAATATATGTGCACAGTTATCGACTACTTACATAAATAAAGCAGCATAAAGGTTGCCAATTAGAAAAGCAGAAACATAACCGGTTCAATATATCGCTAGATTTACATTAGATAAAACACTAGCCTTATAGAACTAGTATACCAATATAGCCTTGTTTAGTATAAATAAATAAATTTACAACAGATATAATGGATGATTGCCAATTGCAGATTAAACTCTTGCGGTTATGGATGGTAGTAGAATTTATTATTCGAATAGCTCGTCATACCACAAATCGGACGAACCCTATATAATGATTATAGAGGCACGGTATATTTCAATTATTCACATAATAGGACATAGTATAGTTATTTCTTATAATAATTATGTTAACGCCAGTTGGGTAAGAAAGATAAATTAAAACGATTATTTTTCGGATTATAATTTTATTTACAATACTACGAATATACATTGTTCACAATTATGAAAATTTCACTGTTTTTTCTACAATTACATTCAACCATGGATACTTAAATATATCTCCCTTTCGGATCACATCACAAACAACAGTTAATTTATACTTAGAGATGCCCAATTTAGCCCAGTTTGACAACATTCGTAATAAATCTTCATCCAATCCTTTGCATTTACAAATTGCCAAGTATTTTAATTTGGTGGCACCTTTAACAAATGCAACAATATCATCATTATCGATTGTATAATTGGAATTACTAATATCAAGATGTTCCAAAATGCTTTGAGATCTTAAAGCATTCAGTTGAGCCCCATTTAAATTGGTCGTCTTCAAATATTTTAGTTTACTAAAATATTTTATTTTGTAGATATCACCCGAACTGGATCCAACAAATGTTAACGACTCAAGCTGGTCTAAATGTGCTAGATTTGTCAATAGGCCCGGTATACTGTGACTAACCGAGAATCGTTTAAGACATTTTATTTGTGAAATTGGTTGGATCCCCGATTTTGTGTATCGAATTTTTCCGGATTTCGGTGGCAACGAAAAATCCTCTAAATGCTCGAGTTTATGGACAATTATTTTTATAATAGTATCGGTAATAATATTAAGTTTAATTCGTTTTAGACCCGGATTATTATCACAAAGTTTCATGAATAAATCGGCATTCAGTTCTTGTGGAATATTCAAGCATAAGCTATGAAGGTTTTTCAAATACAAAAGATTAGATACATTTACTTCCTCGCTAACAGTTATTAGCGTTAAATTTTTCAACTGGGTCAAGTTTTGCAATTTTATATTGCCACGTATATCGATTGTCTCTAATTTACGAAAGTTGACAAGTGCGCAAATTTCCCTTAACGAGCGATCATCGTGCATATAAAATCCAATTCTTAAATCAGTTATATTACGGCAATGATGTAAAACCAATATTATTAATGCTCGACATTTAAGTAACCCATTCATCGAGTAAATTTTTCGGCTTATCTTAAATGATACAACATGGTGTGCTACCTGTTTAATAAGTATAGACATTTTGCCCACAGTTTTAAGCTTATCGTGTGTTGTTAAAAAATCCTTTGCATCCAAATGAGTATAACGTCCATACAATCGTTCAACAATCTGATTTAGCCGCGAGCAAGTCCTACTACAGCTATACAAATCACCAAGCGGTAAATAGGACAGTAGTTCAAGAAGACAATCATCGTTTAAATTAAGCATATTGGATGTATGTTGTATTGATCGCTCCTATAAAAAATAAAGAAAATAGTCATTAGGGATTATGTTTTTGTTTTAAAATTAAAAGTTTAATTCTAGAATGTTAAAAGTGTTATAATCATTTCTATCGTTGGTGTTTATCTCTATACAATTTGTTTTGGGATCAAGGCACTTCAACTCTTTTGCTCACCTTCCAAACGTTCTATATTGTATATCTTACCTCGAAATCAAAACACAATTATATATCTGCAAAGCTATAACCATGCAAAATATTCAGACCAAGGCAGGAAACCCAAATATATTTTCCACATGCAATATTAACCCTAAACACGTTGATGTGATGGAATTGCTAAAAATAAGAACATGGAATGATGGAGGAAATGTTTACCATACCGAACACTAACAGTTTTATTTTTGCCTACATGCTCTTTTAATTAATGTTATGATCTTATGTACGTATTATGCTATTTCTTAATCTTTTGTTTAATTTTATAGCATTCAAAGAAATATAATATCGATAAACCAGTAAAAGGCACCTAAATATAAACTCAGTATTGTTTATGTTATTTAATAACGTTTGATATTACGATTAGATAGAATTTGTATTCAAATTGCGTTAGTTTTTGTATGTTTCTTAACCTTGAAGCTAAATAGTGATGCAATACTTAAACTAGATTATAGAATTTCTCAATAGCTTCGTTAAGTTAGGCGAAATTACCATTTTAAAATTTGATTTAATCTGTCTACCTTAATAATATATATATATATATATATATATATATATATATATATATATATATATATATATATATATATATATATATATATATATATATATATATATATATATATATATATATATATATATATATATACATAAAGTTGTTATACTTTATTATTTATCCGTTCATGTATCTTATGAATGCGACTCTGTTTGAACTCAGCAAACAGTTTTCGTTTAACAGTAAGTTGCAATAACCATTTTATAATAATAGAAAATATTGCATGCAATTTTCGTTCAAATTGGTTCAATAACAATTTTTTCGAACTCTTTAGCATTAATACTAAATAATACGTAATTGAAAATGCGAAAGCCAATTGAAACATTACATAATGTGTGACATTACAAAAAATAATTAGATTAACTTACCAGCAAATATATTGTAAGAGAAATTGTTTCTATAATTTTCCTTAAATTGAACAAAATTCACAATAATTCACAATTTGAAGACTAATCCATCACAGTGAATATTTATGCACAGACTGAATTCGATATAAAACCGATCAGCTATGGAACGAATTGAAAATATAAATTCCTGCTCTTCACACGAGTGTTGTTTCGATCGTATATAGAATTATTTTAACCCAAACAGAAATGCATCTCGACACCATAAAGCAATATTATTCAATTTCGTTTTATTCATCATTTGCGTTCTGGAATCGCAATAAAATATAAGTCATAAAAACAAAATGGAATGGTTACAGAGCAACAGGCTAAACAATAACTATATTTGTGAGGAGAAATATATAAGATCGATAAATGTATTTTGTTATTTATTTTATTTTTGTAATCATTCAAAACAACTGAATGCTCGTGATTCATGAGTAATGTAATTTGTCGCCAGTAAAATATGTGTTCTTTATATGCTATCAACACACATTCAACGTTGCCGGTTTTGTTTTTCAGTTTCACTATATTTTCTATTATCTCCAAGCACTCAACCTTAGTCTTGATCTTTCGATATTTTTTTATTTAATGTTTAAATATGATCTCTTGTGATAGAGTTTGGATGAAGGAGTGGACTAGCATTTCAAGTTACCTCAGCTATGATCATCGTGTTGTTTTGGCCGCGATCTTGTTTATAATCTATAGTTTACTGTATCGGGAAACATTTTCACTTCGATTAAAACATGTGGAGAATATAGTTGTAAATATTAATCTAGTTATATTATTTAACATTGCCAACCTGAGATTTATACTACCAGTATCTGGATGTCTGAATCCAGCGGCGACACTAGTGGACGCAGAACTCTGCGTTGCGGAAAGCCCTCAGCTCGGGAGGCCATAGCTATAGGGATTTATACTCTCAATAGCGTATATACTATAAAACTCTTTTCTGCAGTTATAGTGCGGGCTCACAAATATACAACGATTTTTGTATACAGCAGTCTGTAGTTCGCATTTCAACGAAAAGTTTTAGCCTTTTTAAAATTGCATACTGAACAACTTAAAATATTGCGAACTGAACAACTTAAAATATTGCGAGACCCCTTGCACGAAACCCGTAGATTTTCCAATGAATATTTAAGAACTATATACCACAAAATATGGATCTATAGAAAGAATGTGGCTTTGCTATTCCCCAAAACTTGATGCTGTTATGGCGAGCATTATATCAGTAACGGGTACAAAACGTGAAGACAAGAATATGAGCAGTTTGGAGTTTGTTTTGTATGTTGTTTAAAATCCTTAATGAGGTACATATATGCCATCAAACCATAACTTTAGATCTTCTGATCGCTTCAACATCTCAAAATTTAAAACAATATATAGAAACATGTTTTATTCAGGCAAAAATGGAAGCTGTAGAAATAGCGACTTCGTGACAGATTAGTGCAATATTTGTTCAGAAAAGAAGGAAAATGGTGAATTATCCACAGATCACCATTTTGACAGTAGTGAGGAAATTTTTGTATAAATACTGTTATAAAAGTTTTGAACGTCTTGTTTGTATGTTTGTTTGTTTTTTATCTCTACAATCTGTTTCGGGGCTCGAGGCACTCCCAACTCTTTCGCGGTTCGCTTATTAACGTCCTACTTTACGCCATTACAGCCAAATCGAGGACTATAGGTCCGATTTACGTAGAACGATCTGCACATTGCATAGCTCCATGCCAGCCTATAGTACTGACATGGAAGATGGGTCGGCCCATGAATTCTGCACTCCAACAGGGGGTCATAGATGTGTTCATTCGCACCACCGATCGTAATCGTGTGGTGAAAAATCCCTTTGCCATCCTGCCCCTATCGGGATTCGAACCCGGTTGCTCCCGCTCCAACTGCCGCAGCTTTAACCACTGCACCATTTGGTCGGTAGTTTTGAACGTCGTTATCAACCAACTCGAGAATAAGTTAAGGGAATGAAAGAAGTGGTACAATCCATCCAAATAAATTAATGGTAATGAAAGAACGTGAAAGATCATAAATTGTACAGAACCCATTCAGAGAAAATATAGTGAAGTTGATAAAGTTTATGGTAAAGTCAATGCTGCAAGGTCAAATATCAAAAATATCATATATACGCGAATTGGCTGACCTTTTAACAGTCAGTAGAATTGCCACCCATAGTTGCAAGCGTTCCACAGGTGATAACAGCATTGTTATGGTTACTGACGTTGCCTGTTACTGTGCATCAGCTGAATGTTCTTTTTCCGTATAAGCGATCTTCTGTTTAAAGGACCGTTTCAGCGATCTTTCAATAATTTCGATTGAGGCAAAAGCAGCTGGAAAAATAAAACTTAAAAACATCATTACCGATTTTGCCAATATGAAGTCAAGGAGATAAGATTTTGCTATTTAAGATCTGTTAAGTTTTAGTTACGTTTTTAAATTATTTTTATTTAATTTTTATTTTGAAATATGATATATGAAATAAATATCTATTTAAGTGAAGTTCAGTTACTGTCTGAATGACGACGATCTATAATCGATTATATATGATAACTGATTTAATTTGTTATCGATACAATCTAGATATCATTATGTAAGCTATTCCTACCATAAAGTAATTATGACTTAGTTTTGTCCACCAAAATTTCTAATGTTTTTTCTAAGAATTTCTAATGTAAAGGAAATAGCCGATAATATTTCTAATCTGTTAATGCGTAACGATACTAAATATTTAATGGTTAAGAATACTTAATCTATCAAACTTAAAATTTAACGAAACATTATTATAATCAATTTAAAAAAAAATCGTGCTATCTGATATCAATACAAGTACAATCTTTAAAACTTGTGCGATTGCCAATATTTTTAAAAAGTATTTCATATAGTAACCTCATCAAACTGTGTTAGTCAATCGTGCGTTTCTATGTAGAATAAATTTCGAAATTACTCCCAGTTTCGATTAACAATATTTGATATACACCGGATTATATCTCGTAGTTATATAAACAAGTTTTCACTTATATAATGCACAAATTTTCACTTACAAAGTTGTACTTTCCATATTACTTAGTATTTCTGAATCTACTTTACACTGTTGATTTTACCGTCAAAACATTTTTTACTTGAATAAAAAAGCAGGCACATACCGAATTCCTTTTAACCAGGAGATCCGAAATTAATTGTAAATTCCTGATATCTTGCATGATACCAAAGGAGATCGAGTACGCTGGCTCGGCCACATTCTGCGTGCTGATATGGAGCGAATGATGCAGTGGTCTCTTCAAGGAGAGGCTAAGAAACTAATTAATAATGAATATATACAATTTATAGTCAATCTTATAAATTTTCTTAAAAATTTGCCCAGGTGGCGCAGTGGTTAAAGCTGCGGCAGTTGGACCTGGAGGTACCGGGTTCGAATCTCGATTCGGGGCAAGATTCAAATGGGTTTTTCATCTACGATCGTTTGGGCAGTGCGATCGGTGTGAAAAATGAACATATATCTGGATCCCCAGGCCGTTTAGAATCCAGTGCTATAGGCTGACATGGAGCTATGCAATGCGCAGATGGTACTACGAAAAAACTCGGACCTATAGCCGTACATAGAGTGGGATCACAACGGACCGATCGCCGGTCTAAGTGTGCGATAGCAGCCACAACAACCTAACCTAACCTAACACGAGGATAATTTAAATTAATTATAAATATACAAATGTGAAATAAATCATTAAACAACTCAATTATATCCTGATAAAATAAATTGTGTATAGGTTTTACAAATTGTTTGTACACCCTATAATGTTGTTACCTCTTAATTCATTTTCAGTATAATTCAATGATTTGATTTATTAGCATTCCCCGCATACATGTCCGCGTGGCAAATGTGCATGACAATTTTCTATTTTCTTAAGAAATCTTCGATTAAAATATAACAGTTCCTAATTCTCCCCTCATGACTCATGAATAAAAACAAAACTTTTCTTTACGACATTTTATTTATTTTCGTACAAAACAAACTTTTCAAATTCCATAAGCTTTGTCATTTTCAATTTTTCAATCTCCCATTCCACCAATGGTGCGCACCACCACTACCTACCCGCATTTTATTATATATCTTAATTTTTTCGTTTTTATTGTTTCTCGATTAAAATCGTTTTTCTCGTGTATACGATTTTCATCTCATTCAATTCTTAGTTTAATAAAAAATTAGCTTAAACGAATTTTCATTTACCGACGACGAACTTTGTAGAAGAAAAAAACACGCATATACATACACACAAAGAGAAGAGAATTGATAAGAAAAATACTTCTGGGAAAGTTTTCTTTTTATTTGTTTAATTTGATGACTTAACTTAATTTCATAATTTATGCTTTTTTGTCAAAATAAGGAATTAAAGTAAAAAAATATATAAAAGCTCAAATTCTACTTAACGATTCGCATTTTTAATAAAAAGGAAATAATTATTTACGAATTTTTCTTTTTCTTTCAAGTTTTCTTTTTTAAGCTTTTTCGAACTTTTTGTAGCGATAAATTACTTCTAAATAAATGTCTTCCTTTCTTCTATATATGTTCTAAATATAGTATTTAGAGCGCTTATCAAACATACAATACACAGGGAGATATATATCACGTACATGAATATGGTTTGGTACGTTTGCCTGTCCTGCTCGATTAGACCATAAATTAAATCGCGCAAAAAAAAACTTAGAAATTCAGTAATTTCTTACACACAGTTGAGTTTATACGACAAGAAACTCCTATAAATCGAACAAAAACATTTCCATTTAATGTGATTTGAATTACAATATGAATTAATTTTTTATTTATTATCCTTCTATCCATAATCCATACGATTTTATGATCGGAATAATACTATACTAAAAAGGAGTCATAAAAAATTTGCCACTAAAATCGAAAACGAAGAAACGATAACTTACAATAATGCCCGCCTTGTTATTCTTGTTACCAAATTTCGTTTATTTATTCGTTATGTTGAATGATTTTTTTTTATCTTATCGCGAAAAATCGCGAATATTTGTAAATTGGATATTATCGAATTCATTTCAACCACCAATCGTATAAATAGTATAATATTGTTCTTAAATAGTAATATATTGTTTTTGTGGTTGGTGCAAATCCCTTTAAAAAGATTTGTTGTTAGTAACGACAGGAACATAGAGCCCACATTGCAATAAGCAGAATACGAACAATTTAAACGACCCACAGGCAAATAAATAAACAAATTAACTCCAGAAAATCACAACCTACGTAGTCCTTGTAGGGGGGTATGCACACAATATACTGATAATTTTTAGAAAACTTTACTAACTAACACTTACATAAAGCCTTGCAATGCTCCCATAATAGCTTATCTGCATTACCGAATGTTCAAGGAAACTGTTTTGGCCACAATCGATACTAAAGTAACCTATTATGTGTTACCAATCTTTGACTATCATTCAAATATGTTGAAAATCGATCAAGCAGCTTTGAAAGCTTAACTTTAATAGATACAGCATTATATTAGTGGCCATAGTCTTCACATGTAAGATCTTACCATTTATTTAAAATAAATGATATTTGTGAATAAAGAACTAAACTTCCTTTTAGAGTTCTTTATTTGTATATTTATTTACAATAATTAACTCATTTGTATAATAAACTCATTTGTAATGAGAATGTTTAGTTCATTTATTTCAAAAATATTAAGACAAATGTTAAAACATAGAAATTATTTTCAAAACCGGCCATCACATACTACACCAACTACTTTGAACGCTAGTTAAATCATTGGTAGTTCAGCTCGACACACTGTTTTGGTATTTTGTAATGATTTTTTCATATGATTAAACATTTTTCAGGACATAGTCCCGATGATCGCTATATAGCAGCACATGGTTGTATACCTCGCAAGGGCCATAAGTTGTTAAGAATATGAACAGTCCGGGTATAGGAAAGAGATTTTGAATTATTTATTTTAGATAAAAATGATTCAATTGGTATAAGGGTTTAGCAAATTAACCAAAATGTAGATAATCATTTCCAAATTTCTAGACAAATTGATTTTATAGCCAAGTTTATCTCAACAAAATCATAGATGTTTAATTGTGAATGCTGCATGTGTACGTATTTATTGTATCTTATAAGAAATGTAACAAGACTTTTCTTTACAAAATCAAGTATTTCAAACAAGGCTTTATAGCCTAAAGCATAACATGGTTATTAAAACTGAGAAGTAATTTTCCTATTTAGTTCAGTTCTTTTCAATGTTGGGTCATATGGAAAACCATATCGAAATTTAGCTAAAACCATTAAAACTGTAGGAAATACCTATACGTATACGTACCTTATATATAAAAATTAGGGTTTAGATTTTCTTTTGAATATCAACATTACTTTCCATAATTCAACCATTTCTATATTTTTTGTTCTTCCAGATTTTTTTATTATTATTATTATTATGATACCCTCTCCATATTATCTAGAATGTGCAAAAAAGCTCTGTATATAGAGAACCCAGTATAGATGCTTATCTCTATATACATATACTCATTTCATTATACACAAGTAAAAAAATAACGTTTTGACCTTTTTCATATTTTAAATTATATTATTCCGTATCTAACAATGAAAATCTAGATCTAGATGCTGCTTGGCTATAATGATAATATATAGAGCAACAACAATCAGAACGATCAAAACCCAAAAACATATATAGTTGTGTATGTGCTGTAAACATAATATGTATATATAAAAAAAAGAAAGGGCCAATGGTCCATATACTCTATATGCACATACAAAAAACACAGTTTTCTTTTATGTAATCTATACGTAGCCTTTTTGTTTTTTTCGTATTTTTCCGACGAGTGGTGTGATGTGTGTGTGAGGAGATTACATAAAATTAAAATAAAAACGGGAAGAAAATCTTAAGATTATAAAATAAGGAGAGAACAATAATAGTAATCATAATAATAAAGGACTATACGAAACAACAATGGCGATAACTATATACAAACATGCAAAAAACAACAATAGTTAAATTAAAGTTAATTTTTATAACTTGAAGGCATAATATTATAAAGCATTAACAAGTTATATAAGCACAATTTTCATTTGTTTATAGAAAATTCGTTTTTTTTTTGTTTAATTTAATACAGGAGTATACGAGTAAATTCTTAGCGAATTTACCCTAATTATACATAATATATAATGTCTGGTAAGAGTATGTATTAATTTGGTCATTACAAAATACAAAATAAAATGAACCAGTTCATAATGTAGAAAGCGTTTTGCTAGATAATGCCCTTAAAATAATTGTATCGGTCGGGTCAGTAAGATGTATATAGAGAGTCACACGAAACACAAAAAATCTCTTAAGTATTGTTTGTCACACTAGAATTTATATACGTTTTTATTGGTACTGATTAGAATTTAGGAGGTTAGTTAACTATACCACACAAACCACCATCATCGAGAGACATTGTAACATAAAAATATCGAGAAAATGAAAATTTATGTTTACGAAAGTCGTTGCCAACAAAACGAGAAATAGAAAGAAAAACCGTAATTTTTTTCTTTTACAATATTCCGAATCTAATTCGAATGGGATGATGTTTATTTTTAGTTTAAATTAACAAAAAAAATTATCCTCAAAGGATCGGAAATATACAAAAAAAAATAAAAAAAAATTAAAATATCCTAGAATCACATCAGCACAGATACACAGAAAACCTGAATAATTTGCATTTTAGGTTAAGTATATGATGGCTGGTGTATTCTGAATATTTTTTATTTCGAAGAATAATCTGAAAATATTATTGGATTTATTAAATTAAGATTTTATGAATTTAGTTAAGATTCTATGGTAGAAATTATTTTTGAAAAATAACTTCTGGTATCTCAATGTTGTATATTATGTAGTGCCAGGAAATGGATAAAACAAAAATTATAAAATTAGTTTTTAATTCACTTGAGAGTTGAGACATGTTTTTGGATAAGATAAAAAATATTTGTATTGACGTATATTGTGACGTGAGCTTTATACAATATAAAATAACCTCATTCTAGAAAAATATTTTATCATATTATGGTAAGTACGTACACATATTAACAATTTATAATATTTCACATGAATATTAAATATTGTACGAGATTATTGATTTTGGTAAGTAATTTCGGTTGCCATTGTTAATTTTTAGATAAAACTTGAACAAACATAATTCAAAACTTTTCTTTTTTCATATGTTATGTAATAACTGGTATACTTTCACTATACCTATTGTCGTAGAAGATGTTCAAACAATATTTCATTATTAGTGTTATTATCTAACCTTTGTACATAATACCATATAGATATGGTACTCTTTAATTCGACTATACTCAGATACACGCATGAATAAATCGTATTTCTGGTTGGTAACAACTAAAATATTTATATAAGTATAAATTACCAGGATCTAGAATGTAGTAAGTAAAGTTCGAGATAATTCATGCTTTTTTCTCAATATCAGACTCCACTTGCATCATTTTACTATCGACATTTAAATATGAGGAAACTAACAAGCTCCTTCTTTGAATGTAACACGTAAAACGCTATATGGTTTACTCAAATCAGGTAAATAAATTATACTTTACTGTTTTACGTAACCTTCGGATTTGAAATATGTTAAATATGTCGGTATTGAACTGGATTCGAGAGATAACATCTTCTGTTTACAATCAGGATATGAAACTTAAGCACACGAGCAGTGGAATTAAGTCTTAAGGGCCAACAATACTCTCGACTGAACTTATAATCTCAATAACCGTAATATATCAATTATACGGTTGGAACAACCAAAAGTAAAAACATCACTTCCTTCACAGAGAGATTTTTGTATTTGCGGATATACTTCGCGTTTAAATTTTAATTACTAAAAGGTTGTTTCCCCCCACGATTTTATTTTAATTATGTATTAAGTTTCATTAAAACAGACTATTTACATTGATATGCATACCACATAAACAATATCCAGATAACTTTATTTAAGTTATACAAACACATATGTCAGTTAGGTGCTGGTTTAAGTTTATATAATATACTCGTAAACAGTTTGTGACCCAAATGCAAAACCATATAATTTACAAAAGTTATATTGTTGAAATGTTAAACATTGATCGCAATCAATTTTTATTTCGATTATTTAAGTTCATCTGTACTAAAAATAATAAATTTGTTATTTTTATCTTGGTTTATTCTACTTAACAATTAAAACCTTCCTAATAAAAATTTCAAACCTAGTTCAAACCTACGTCTAACGAAATTAATGTTGATTTTTTATGACATTATTTGGATACATTAAAAAGTTGTACATACACTACAGTATAGCTCATAAAGATAAAGCTCGTATTCCAACTAGTTTTAATGTTAGAAAAATCGAGCTTTATTGGAAGAAAACGTCTGAACGTTTTGTTTTTAAATATAATATTTTTCAAAGACTTAAATGTGAAAAGTAGATGGCAAGAAGTCCTCTTTTGAATTATGAAAAATATTGAACCGACGATTCGAAAAAAATACTTTTTCATCAATTGAAATATTTAGAAATTAATATTAAATCAATTAACCAATTGATTGAACACGATTTGGGCAACGTTTATTATTTATAAGACGGCAAAACATAATGATAGAACAGATGCAGACGAAATATAAAAGCAATTCTAATCATTAATATTGATAATTTCAACTAATCACCAATGTCTAAGCACCTACCTCGAACGAAAGTTGTGGGTTATCTGTAACTATAGCATATCTAATGCAAACCGCATCACTATCATTAAGTAATAGCAAATACAGTAATCGTTTTTCCAACAATTAGTAATTAACTTTTCTCTGTTTCATTAAATTACCACAATTTCATGTAATTAATCTGGAACGTAAATTGTAAACTTTACACATCGCTATACTGCAGAATTCTAAACTTAAAATGATGGGATAATTTTTTTTTTATAAATTTTATGTCCTTGCCTTTATATGTAATGAGTGATTTCCGACTTTTATTTCAATCGGAAAATCAAGTATACACATATTTAATTTTCCAGGCCCTAATTTTAAAATAGGTTTGTCCTGTGACCCAAATTCATTAAAAATAATTAATAAATTTTTATATATAAAAAACACAGAGATTTATCACCACTATTTCTCCCCTCTCTTTCTCTCTCTCTTTCTCTAATTCTGTTTATATAAATTCGTTAAAACAAAACTTTATTTTGTGTTTTAGATATATAAAAGGATCATGTAGGAAAACTATGGCAATATAATCCATTCGACCAAATAATAGTTTCAGGAAAATAAATTATCCGAAACCAAAAATTCGTATAAAGTCCTTTATCCAATTTATAGTGACATTTCTTGATTAGATTTTCTACATAGTTTTGGTCACTCATATATAATTGAACCAAAAGTAAATTGGTCAAATACTGCATTTGTGTAACATAAAACTTGCTAAAATTTTGATTATTTATTAATTATTTTTGACTTGACATATATAAAATTATAATATTTAAAAAAGTATGTACAATAAAAAATTTAATACATAAACGTATGATACATAGAGAGGTGCTCTTTGGTATTACATAACATAATGTATTTAGCTCGAATATAAAATCGTTTTCAATTAAAATTCCATTAAAAAGTTATTCCATCAACACCACGGCACATACTAAACTATATACGTACTATTTCTAACATGGGAAATAATAAATAATTTTATAAATAATAAGATAAAAAAGCATTATATAATCAATCAAAAAAATCCTCGTATAATATATGTAATTTTGTGCTTCCTTTTATTATACAAAAAGGATATTAGCGCTCGCGAGATGATAATATTTATAAAGACATATTATTTTTCGACATTTTATGTACGAGTACATATGTATTATGAGTACATATGCATATAAATTCTCCATCTTTTATTTTCCTACTTGAAAAATTCATATTGCTTCTTGTGTGATAAGAAAATTAATTTATTATTCGATGACAAAATAAATAGGGTGCAATTTTGCAACATAGGTACTGCAACATATCATTAATCTAAAAATTATTAATTTTTTCGACGGTGATAAATTAGCAAAAATTGATTTTCTATATTTACAACGATGATCGATATAACAAATTAATATTTAAAATATTACTCTAAATTACTACTTCATTGTAAATTTGCATTTCGAATACTATTCTAGCTTATATCAATCGTTAAATAAAATATCAAATTGCGAACTGTCAAAAGCAGCTACTATCTTGCGAAAAATAACAGAAAGCTCATCACGGAATGTAAATTTAAAAAAATGTATCAATATCTATTATGAAATACATCAAATTATAGAATTATTTATTATACGATTATGATAATATTTTACGTCAAAACTAATAAAATTAATATTTTGTTTTATATTGTTTATTGCCGCCATCTGTTTAGAAAACTCAATAACTATTTCTAACCTGTAGTGGCAAAGCTCCATACTATTTCTTTCGTTATTTTCTGGCTCTTTCGATACACATGATCTATAGTAAAATATATTTATTTTAACACAATGGCGGTATACTAAACTCTGTTTTAAAAATATTTATTGATATATGTACATATATCGTTAAATTAGCATTATCATCAAATGAATTTTGTGGAAATCATAGCAGTTTCGTTAAATTCAAAGAAAATTATTATATTATAATTTACTTATTAGTCACTATCACTACTACTTATATTTGTGTCAATTCAAGAAATACTTAATCAGTTCGATTATTTTTACATAAAATTATGAATCGATTTTGTTGAATTAGATAAATCTTTCATTGAATTTAAACACTACAATGTTTGTGTGGTTTGACTTAACGAAAACCAAAGCGAGAAAAAAATTAAAAATGCCATTAATTAGAGTGACTGAGATCGTTTTTTTCTTTTTTCTTTTTCTTACCGTGGATATATTTTGACAGATGCGTGTAACATAACCAATAAATTAAAAAAAATTTTTTGTTTAAAAACAAAAGACAAAATACACTTTAAATCTACAACAATAAATTAAACAAAAATAAACTTAACATAATTATTCATTATTTCAATTATTATCACAATGAATTAAGATGAATGCCACAAAACGAAATATTTAAATTATTAATTGACCATAAAAAATCATCCATCTTTATTTTTCCTATAAAATGTTTCTCCGGTACTGAATAAAAATACTTCTCTTCATATATTTTGTCAGTACTGCTATAATTATTTTCTTAGTAACCATAAAAATTTACTCAGTACTGAATACATTTTTTTTACTGGAAATATTTTTTATTTCAGTCGCACTTTAAGGAAAATTATATTTTTATCCCGCCTTGACTATTTAGTCAGTATTTTTTCATAATGGAAATTAGGCTTTATTGATTATTATTGGATTTAATTTGACAAAGGGCTCCCCGAGTGATGTTCATATTATTTTGCTGCCCTGATTGTGGAATTGAAACTAGAAATGGAGTAGGAAACGAAAGTAACTTGAAGTGATATGTGCTTCTATAGTAAAACAGATTTTTTTGCTTAGAGATTTAACTGTCTAATTTTATGTTGCTCGGTCATAACATTCAAACTGTTCCGTTTATATTATGTTTCAGCAAATCACAAATCGCACTTTATTTCATATTCTATTATTGCGTTGCGATTATTGTATATGTGTTACAATACAATTGGTGTTGGATGAGGATGAAACGAAAACTGTAACATTTTTCTGAATCTTCAACAATTTCAATATCAAAGGAGTTTTAATTATAAATAAAATTCATAAAATTACGAATTAATCAGAAATTTAAATTATATCGAAATACATGGACTAAACCATCTTAAATAGAAGTACGAAATAGAATAAACTAACCACAGAAAATGATATTCAATAACATTTTAAAGTCTCATACATTTTTACGAGTACCATAATTGTCATCATTGAGTTTTTAAAATTTATTCGAATGAATAGCACTTTGAATCAAATATTGTTTTAATCTTATATAAAATTAGATGCAGAAAATATGCAATTAGTACATGCAATTCTTACGAGATGATAATCGATAACAAGTCTTACACTTATTATCGGATTAGTTTACGAAGCTCGACTCTTAAAACAAAGTATCTTCATTGGTATAGGTTTCATAACTGATTTAAACTCAATTATAGAGTAATTTATGCAATTTTTTATATCAATCGATCAGTATGCAAAGTTTTATAGATAAAATTCAGCATCAAGGTGCAGAAATATTATGCTGCTACGGTTATGACACTTTCTTTAACAATAGTGTTTTGTATCCATTAGTAGGGCAATAAAATATTTCCTCATTTATCTTATTTACCACGAATTCAATACACATAAATGTACCTGAATTGATGATTGAAAAAATAACTTCGTTTATACTGATTGAATGAACAACACACCCACGGAAAAATGAAAAATCGTTTTCCATCTTTTTCCGTTTACCTTATTCGAATTTACGAAAACATCGCACCATCCTTCTACTCAATCCTATTCCCAAAATCAAGCGACAAGAATGAAAATAGACGGAAATCGATGACTTCTGACTTTTATTTTCCTTGTGTGTATGTATATATATATGTGTGTGTGTGTGTGATATGTGTGGTTGTAGATTTTTTGTAAATTTAAAAAATCAAATATGAAAATAATACAATTGACATAGTTATAAAATTTGAAAAGATAGGAAAATACCGTTTCCTCTCTCGCCGTTTTATTGGGAAAATGTTTGATATTACTATATTTTGTTGTTGTTCTTGGTATGCCATACCTGTTTATCTATAGCCTTATACATCGTTATTATTATGATTATTGACGTTGAATTTTATCATATGAACGAATAATGTGTTCGTGATATCACATAGCATTGAAAATAATAATAAATTGAAGTTATACGCCAAGTCAGATTAGATTATATAGAAACTAAATATACGATTGAAAAATAATATAAACTACCTTTACTTTACATCTCTCTGCCCAACAATTGTTGAGTTTGCAAATCATTGTGCTTGACAAATAATTTAGCTTTGTAAATTTAGTGAGTCTAATAGTGATTTACGGAAATCATTTATTTATTCATTGAAATTAGATTGATTGTTGGATAAGATCAAACCGATTCCATAAATATGCAAAGCTTTATTTAGCTACGTAAGCTAATAGAATTTCTACCAATTCAATTTATTATAATTTTTTTTAAATAAATGTATCTGTATAAAATACATCCTCCTAATTATTTATTTTACAAAAATATATTATATTTTAATAAAAAATATATTTAATTTAAATTTGAACTAATAAATAACAGATATGTGTTGTGGTAATTAAATCAATAAATAAAATTCAATAAAAAAAAGTAAAAACCTCAGCTGCATAAATTTGACTTTCGAAAAATATTTGAAATATTTTTAAAAGAAACAAAATAAATTTAAAATTAATTTAAATAAGAAATCAGAAACAGAAACTTTCGCATTTCAATATATTATGTATTGGTAAAAATCGATTTCTCTCGATTTCAATTTAATATTAATTTTATTGTGTACTCGTCGTATATGTAGTATTTTTTTTTTTTTTTGCAGCAAAATTGGATGGTGTAAAAACGTACATGCGAATGAGAAGGGTACCAAATCATTTGCAAGTAAAAGTAATCAAATGGTTTGATTATTTATGGCTAACGCAAAAATGTTCGGATGAGGAGCGGGCTGTATCATGTCTTCCTGATAAATTAAAGGTAATTTAAAGAAAAAATTTCAAAATACATAAAATTTAATTTTATTTTATTTTATTTTTATTTGGTAAAAAACAAATATCCACAAAATATAAATAAATTTAAAATAAGAAAAAAATAATTTTGGATTTTTTTCTTCTGTTATTTTGGTGTTTCTATATTTGCAGGCTGAAATAGCTATTAACGTCCATTTAGACACATTAAAACGGGTTGAAATATTTCAAAATACCGAAGCTGGTTTTTTATGTGAATTAGTTTTAAGATTAAGGCCCGTATTATTTTCACCGGGAGATTATATATGTCGAAAAGGTAAGAAATATTTTATTACGTAATTTTTTTCCCGCTCAACTTGAAATTGTTTGGATTAAATTAAAAAAGTTTAAGATATATAAATATTATATAATTTTTTCATTATATACGTAGGAACAAACTCTATAATTTTTTAGAATTATGGTTAAAAAACAACACATTTCATATAGAGCCAATAGGAGATTTTACCTCGTATTAAAGATACATTCGCAAACCGGCTGCTTTGCGAAAAATGGATGAAAGGCCGTAAACGGTACTAACCACGTCTCAACGGCACATTGTACAGGCCAGTCCAACTAATAAACCAAATAAATTATTAAAGATCTGCCATTTTTAATAAATATGAGAGACGTAAGCAGTTCATTTGTAATCCTAATTCTGAAATAATTTTAGAATTGTACTTTTGACGGACAAACACAAACAAATCCGTAAATTGAAATATAATTGGTTTTTGACAGAATAATATCAGAATTTTTACAGGGATAAAATTAATTGAAGAAATAGAACACGTTCTTACTATCTTACTAGCTTACGCGGTTTCTACATTATTCAGATTGAAATTGAAAATATGTTAGCGCAGCGTAAGCACAACCACTTAAACAAACATCAAACATTTTTTTACTTCGTATATTAATAATTCATAACATAAATAGGGGGCTTTCAACACTATAATATCTTATAATTATGGATACAAACATGTCGACAATTTACTAATTAAAACTTAAGTTCAGTTTGTACATGTCACGTGCTTCTATTAAATAACAATTCGGTAACCACCTAATCCCCAAAATTATTTTGAAAACATTGCCACATAATCGTATTATTTTATAACGTACCAATAGTTTTGTCAAATTGTTAAAAAAATTGGTTTACTACAACCAATAATCCAATTGCGGTATACAGTTTCGCTTATATATTTTATACAATAAAATGCAACAAAGCTCGTATTATTCTAAATGTTTCTGTACAATAAATTGTCACGTAAATAATAGTGAACATATGTTTAAACTACAAAGTTATTACAAATTCAACATTAAAAATAAAAATAATAAAACAAAAATGTAGTTGAGCGTATGTAAACATATTGATTTGTTTAAATATTTTGATACGATTGATGAATGGAAAGTGATAAATTGTCAGCTTCACCTGTAAAAACTAATGTAGTTGGTAATCCTCACAAAATTATCTGCATCCAACTGAAACCGAATGACACAATTATATACATTATATGCTTACTAGAATGTAAAAATATAATCTCATTAAACTGTTTTTGCCGCATAACTAAACCAAAATAATCTTCTGCAGTGTTACCATTTACTATTTTTTTTTTTTAAGAAATTAAGTTTTCTAATTTATACAAAGTAATAATCTTGGTTTAGCTTGAACATACTATATAAAACCATATTTCACTATTTATACGACTACAATAACAACTGCTTCGTAGTTTATTGTATAAATGTAATAAAAATAGTTATAGTTGTAATAATAATAATATTTTAATGGTCTGATATAAAATCTTAGAAAAATATTCTTATATTTATAAGAGTTAGGAAATTTAACAATGCTATTTTGTAATAGCTGTAATATTTTGTAATTCACATTTAATATTTAATTTCAACACACAAAATATAGCATTTTTGACGGCTTTTACAGGAAATAATTGCCCCATGCTGTGTCAATAATCTGAAAAGTGAACATATGGTTAAACTACAAATTTATACTGTTGCAAGCAAATAGAAGATACCAGATCGCTCTTTACGCCGTGGAGCCATCGTCGTCGACAGCAATTTCTTCGCTTACTGAAAGGCGGCTCTCCCATAAAAGATCGCTGTATAATTCGGTTCTGATCAGCACGCAGATCATGACCGAGCCAACGTACTCGCTGTTCTTTGATTTCATGCACGGTATCAGGAATTAAATTCCTGATCTCGTTATTGAAAAGAACTCGGCATGTGCCATTAACATCGCGTTTTGGGTCATATATCACACACATGATTCTTCTCTCGAATGTTAGAAGCCATCTTTCCTATTCATCAGTCAATGACCAACTCTCACAGCCATACATGACAACGGGTCTGATCAACACTCTATATGTACATGTTCAGCTTACCCGTATTTGCAAGATATTTTGATTTCAGAACTGGGCGTAGAGGTTAAAAAGCTCGATTATCTGCGGCAAGACGAACGTTGTTATTATCTCCCACACTTTTATTATGAGTAATGACTGACCCAAGATACTTGGATCTCATCACTCCTTCAAACATGTGGTTACCGCTATTAAATCAATTGCACTTTGGTCTCGAAAACTAACAGAAACTGAACACTGTTTCAGTGGATCAAGTATCTCTTTCACTCCGTTGCCATTAAATACAATCACATAGATAACTTTTGCATGTGCAAAAAGATGATTGAATTATCGGAATAAGATGTTGTCATTTCAATTAGTGTAACTGATGTTTTTAAGATCAGTGTCATAACATAATTTAACATTTATCAATAATTTAGCGCAATGATTGTTTTTGGCACCGTTCTCTAAAAATATTGATCAGATTGATTGTCTTTCTGTAAATTGTGCATTTGATTTTGAAAGTATAAACTAAACAACTGAATAAGTTTTAGGCATAAATTGTTTATGGTGGCAAATTGAATCAAATGTTTTCCGGAACTTTATGAAATCTTGCTGTTCCAAAAATATATTACATGACGATATAGAACTATAGAACTGTTGCATACAACGAATGGAGCATTAAAAATAACGATTAAAGTTATTCATTTAGTTTTTGTAAATACATGGTAATTTATTCACGGTGTTTACACGAGACAAGTAACATCAAAAATTCCCTCATGTCTTTACCTATAAATTATGAAGGAGCGGAAATTTTGCTCTTTTTCAACACAAAATTTAGCTTCGGAACGAGTTGAACAAATATAAGAGCGAGAGAAATAAAAAACATTTCCAGTATAAAAAATTGATTCAGTACCGAACAAATTATGGTTACTGAGATAATTATTATATCAGAACTGCAAAAATATTTTACAGGAAAAATGTATATGAATGAGAAATCGTTTGTATGACGTCATTGTGAAGCATTTTATAGTAGCTATTTTATGGTCAATTGATAATTTTATCATTTCGTTTTGTATTATTTATCTTAATTCATTGTGAAATTAATTCAAATAATGAATAATTACGTTAAGTTTATTTTTTTTTTGAATTTATTGTTGTAGATTCAAAGTGTTTTTTGTATAAAGTTCCGGCGAAGTCAAAGTACTATTTAACGAACTAAATTTGTAATAGATTAGAGCAGGCGCTCTATTTGTAGCAGAAAGGGCTCAACAGGGACCACATCTACGAACGGACATTTGTATTGGTTTACGAACAGAAATTCCTACATAGCAATTTACCTGAATGCCTGTCAAAACATATGATTTCCTGGACATATACCAATATTCTACAAGGAAGTAAATGATCGAATAAGTGAGCTGAACGATTGTTGAAACACTAAAAGAGAACAAAAATAATAAATATGTAGGGAACAAACAAGTATATAGTATCTGATTCTTCCATGAATCAGTACTTATAGAAATCAAAACTCCAACATACTAAATCACAACAGCAGAATTATTTGTCGGTTATCCAATCCACAAGGAACTTCAACTAGTTTAATTTAATTTAGAATCGTTTAACACAGTGGACCATTCAGCAATGTAGATCACGAGTAATGATGTTTCCCCAATTCTAAATTCAGTACAATCACAATTCTAAAATAGATAATAGTATTTGAACATATCAACAACCACATTCACATATGACATCATTTAACATATTTATGCACTGGCCAAAATTGGTACAATATTAATTATTAATTACAACAAAAATGCTTTATTATAATATATAATTTATTATTGTCTACGGAGGGGTATAACCTATAAACATTTTGTTAACAATTTTTGAATTTTATTTTTTTATTTTTTCTTGGCTGTACACTCGTATTTTGTAGTAATAGTGCTGAAATGTAGGGCGATTTTTTTCTTTTTTTTAATGACATCATAACTTATTGGTGTGTTGGTAAATAAAGGATATAAACTTTTTAAGCTTAATTTCGATGAGTACGGCTTGTATATTTAGGAGCTTTGATTCTAGTTAGTATTATTTTAGACAATATTTGTATATATAAAATTAAAAAGTACAAAATAAATATAAATACTCAATATTTATGAATAATTTTTATATTTACGACTAATAACTCCAGGATGTGTGGTGTGCTTAAAAATACAGATTTTATTGTATCAGCCTATATTAATTATTGTTTGGTCCATATAATGTAAGGATATATATCCAACACTAATTCGATAAATTTGTCAAATTGCTTGGGTATTTTTTATATTTGGTTAGTAATCTCAATACAAATAAAAAAAGTATCAAGTAAAACATGGTTTTGGCGTCTGTATGACAAACTTTTTAATTAAATCCAAACAGTTGTATATTAATAATTAAATTTAAAATTAACATTTTTATCTAAAAAAATATTACAGGTGAAGTTGGCAAAGAAATGTACATTGTAAATCGCGGCCGACTGCAAGTGGTCGCTGACAATGGTAAAACTGTGATGGCATCATTAAAAGCAGGTTCATATTTTGGTGAAATTAGTATCCTCAATATGGGAACTGCAGGTAAAGAACTTGGTAAATATCGAAATTCACGCCAGGCGGACAAGCAATATCATAATTCCGTTTTGTTTTTATTAAAGGAAACAAAATTTGTTTAAAAAAAATTTCAATCAAACGTTAAATAATTTTTTTTCAATTTCTTATTCTTAAAAATTTATAACCTTTTTCGTCGTCTTTATTAGTATTGTTTTATTAAGCAAAATAAAATTATTTTCTAAATTAATTTGTAATTTTTTTTATCGTAATCGAATAAATGTAATAATTTTTTGAGTGTCGTTTCCCGTACCCAAAATTATTAATTAATTTTATTAATAATAACTATTTTTTTGGTAGAGTTTTGAAATGTGTCTCATGATAATGTTATTGTGTACGCTTTGCTTGGCGATAATTACCGAAATATATTATATTATTTTATATTTTTGATTTAATTGTAATTTAAAATTAAATATATTTCTATAAATTACATAATTAAAAATCCATATTTAAATAATTGAATCCATGAAAATTTGTTTTTCGCATATTTAAATGTAGCTCTGAGTATGATAATTCCATATTTTTTCATTTAATTTTATCATGATAAAAAATAAATAACTTAAGAATAATAATTTATACAAAATTAAATAAATTTTTATTTTTATATTTAATTTTTTTCTGAGAATAGTTGTATTATTAAGCAAAATTCCTAAAAAGTTCCTTCTTTTATTTTACAATACAGAATTTTTTATTAAATTATTATAAATTATAAAAACAACTTATAATAATACAATATACAGTTTCAGTTCTCCAGTTGCTATCATTTTTAATGTTCATTTTTATTTTAGTACAGGGTAACATGAAAACTATTATTTTCGTTTTTGTAGCGTCTTGCTTCTTTAGTTAAATTATTTTTTAGTATATCTAGTACATAGTAATATCAATGATTTTTAAATAAAACGCACAAACTGGAGTATTATATATATTATATATATATATATATATATATATATATATATATATATATATATATATATATATATATATATATATATATATATATATATATATATATAATATAAAGCCTCCAGTTATACTGGTATTAGATGACAAATGGAAATTAACGAAAAATAATATAATTTATCCCTATTATCAATAACAGTTATATGCAAATTTTCCACTTCCGGCGTTGTTAATATTTTACGATCTGACTCAATCAGATATGTATCGCAGATATCGATATCTATTTCTCTTAAAATTCTTTTAAACTCCCAGTTCACTAAATTTGTGATTTATTCATTCTAAATACTTAATGTTGTTGGTACAAACTGCAGGTTATATGGAAACTTCATTATCGGACTTTAGCTAAGAATTTTGTTATCCACCTTTTATATCAAAAGTATACCATGAATATAGTTTGTTATGCGTCTCTATTTGAAATTCATTTTTCAAGCTATTCCACAGCACATAAACGCTTTGATTGTGAGTATAATATCTTTTATCTTTTAATTAATAATATATTGTATCTTTCATCACGAAAATCCAAGCATTGTATCTTTGCAGAGGAAACTATAGTGAAGTGCCGTACATTTTGCTAATTTGTTGGCTTTTGGGTATATTACCAATTTGTTTGAGTATTTGCACTCCATAATCACTTGTATTTGTATTATAATCATAGAATAGTGTATGTTGAAGGAATGATCACCATTGAAAAATTAAATTAATTATCAGATATCATCATGTACATATTCCAGATAGATAATAGAAATTGTTTCTTATAAATATGATTATAGGTAAGATATGTCTTGACTTGATTTCAGTTTGTGAATGGTTAATCCTCTATTTGATGTAGTGTTAATATGATTACAGCTAGTCTTGTTTAATAAAACTCTGTGACATTGTCGATTAAGGCGGTTGAAATGTACGAAGTTTGATTATTTCATTCAAAGCATGAAGAGGCAAGCCTATTAAAGAAAGATTATATTGTTTAGAACATCAGAAAATTTATTTTGAGTTCAGAATAGTCTACTAAAATTATATGGGAATCATAATAAAAGAAACAATATATTATCTCTTGTGAATGTTATTTTATGCCATCTATCCATAGGTGTTTGGTGAGTACGAAGAACTTAGATATATATATAAAATTAAAATGATTGCCAGAATTCTACTAGGTTCGAGTTTGTAGTACTCCAAAGCGCGATTTTTCTAATTTTTTTTTCAAGATATTAAAATTGCACATAAGTAAAATTTAAAACACTAAAAACTGAAATACAATCATAAACACATAAAAATCAATAGTTTTAAATAAACAGCAACCGATAGCATCTATTTTCCAACTCATTTAAGAACCATTGTATGTATGTATATTAAAAAACATTAAAACCATAATTACCCATTATACAATCCAACATTCCTTCAACTAGAAAAAAAACATTATTCCATATTGAAACGAAAATCAAACAACACATTCAATGTTACACATGAAATTCTCAGTAACTAAATTAGTTCGATAGTTTAATTATAAAATGGTATAATGTTATAGTATAATAATTATACTAATTGTTATAATAATATCATATAATAGATGTTTAAATAAATATAATGGGATATCGATCTCATAACTTAAAATCCATAGGGTAAATTTACCTAAACTGGGCAATAGATCGATAGATAGATCGTCCTTTGATATATATATATATATATATATATATATATATATATATATATATATATATATATATATATATTTATATATATATATATATATATATATATATATATATATATATATATATATATATATATGTATATATATTTATATATTTATATATATATATATATATATATATATATATATATATATATATATATATACATATATATTTATATATATATATATATATATATATATATATATATATATATATATATATATATATATATATATATATATCGACCTAACAAAGTTACTATTTTATTCAATTAAACACGTTTTGAGAACTTTCCTATTTTTCAATCTAATTTTTATGATGTTGCAGTTTTACAATCACAACAATGAAAGTACATATTCTATTTTTTACTGATCCATTTTATTTTCCTATATAGTTGACTAGTCAATTCATGATTAAGGATATTATATACTCGTACATTATCGAAGAAGTGTAACATTAGATGATAGTTGTCTACAATGTTTCAATATTCAATAGAACCAACATATGGAAAAACTACCTTGGAGTTTTAGGTCTATCGATATTTAAACAAACTCTTTCAATTTATGATAATTTACATTACAATTGCAAAAATTGTAATGTAAATAAGCCGCTTTACTAAAATAATGAAAGTATAATGCTTAAAAACCAAATAAGTATACATTTTATAAAAAAACGTCAAACAAACGGGTTTAGACACGATCATTTTGATGGCCCCTGTGTCTATCAGTTCACGTGTTCTCAAAACAACACTACATCGGAGCACTTACAAACCAATTACCCATTAACTTTAATTCAAAGCGTTATTTACCAATCTCAGACCTGACGCATAGCTCTTCAACCAAAGTTATGACTTAACCTTTTTATTATTTTTTTATTCTGAATTATATCTCGTCAAAATTAATGTAAGTGCCTATTTTTTGGCTATCCAGATGACCAATTTAAGGGTTTGTCCATTTTAAGGTGCTTTCAACAAAATATATCAGGTATACATAGTTCATATAGTTACAATTATTGTATGTTGTTCTTTAATTTTGTTATAAATATGGTAATACACAATTTTGGGATTGAAATTTCGAAATATAATTATGTTTATTATTAATCCATATAATTAAAAATAACTGTATTTCTACTGCAATTTAATTAGTACACATGTAATTATCTTTACCATTTATGAATAATATATAGATTGTGAAAATTAAAAATTCTAAAATTAATTAATTTCAATCATTTCATAAAATAATATTGGTATGCGTAAAACCAACATCCAAATATTAAATTAATAAAATCAATTTAAAATTATATATATTTATAAATAAAACAATTTGAAATCATGAGACTATAATATCATTCGAATATCTAACTATATTTTATGAATTTATTTTAGAACATGAATCCAAATGGTCCAAACCCTTTATAAAATTATAATGTTTGACCCAAACGCTTAAACGTTTCTATTCATCGTTTTTGTATAGACACGCTAAACTACAATAAAATGATGAATGAAAACATACATGTATGTTTATATTCCGCCAAATAAATTTCAAATTAATTCACAAAAATGGAAAATTAAAATTTTCTAATAAATCAAAATTTTCGATTCGATTTCTTTTCTCATTTTCCAAATACTATATGCTTGTTCATTTGCTCTGCTGATTGATTTTCCTTTTATTTATTAGGCAAACCGGCAAATACCCTTAAAATACAAATAGAAAAATGAATTCGAAAAAAAAAATATAAATAAAATAAATAATTGATATGTGATTAACTAGGATTTACGAGAATGTATCCTTTTTACCAAAAAAAAATCTTAGATTTTATGCTTTTGGTATGCTCTCTGTGTAACAGAATGGAAACCCCGAATTCATTTTTGAAATTTCCTTTTATTTATATTTTCTTGTATTTCTTACATTCGGTTGTATATTATTAACTAAACGAGAGTGCACACAAGACCCATTTCAAATGGAGATACATTTACAAAAAATTGAGTTATGTATGAGAATCGTAGCAGATGGTTGTGATACTTTAATAGTATCGCATTAGTACATCTAGAAAATATCGAGCAAGTATATTGTATTTTTTATTATTCCAGTTGGGATTTTGTGTTTATGCTCACAAATAATTTAATGAAAAATAGTTATCGGGTAGTATTGTCTTTAAAACTTTTTTTATAAGTGTTATTTACCAACCGAACATTATAATAATAGATCCAATATAGAGCACTAATTAATTTAGATATGTAATTTAAACATCGATAATTGCAGTTTGTATATAATAAATAATTATACATGTTATGTAGATAGACATATATACACTCTTTATTTAAAACTATTCCATACATATAGTAACGATACTCAACCATGAAAATACCGATGGCTTATATACGGTTTATATTCGTAATAGTTATATTTCAAACAGTTTATGCTGTAAAATCATTTTTGGACAATTCTAATTTAATAACCGCCATTAAAAATAAAAATTACATCGATATCATAATTGTGCACGATAATTACTATGCAAATAAATTTAACTTGGATGATTTTGTGAGAAAACTTCAAAGTTTAATTTTAAAACCTGTTACAATCATAAACTGTGACAGAAATTTTACAATTCGGTCGAATATAGTTTTCAATAAAGTATCAACATTAAATTATCATGTTCATAAAAAAATACCATTAATCTATTTGTATAATAAGCATTGTTTATTCATCAATTTTGTCGAACGTCATAATAATAGTGGATTATTGAAACTAACAAAATTTCTACGTAATAATAAATCGATATTTATTGTCGATGAACCGCAATTGGAAAATAAGAAAATTTACGAAATATTCGAACATCATTTTAACAACTCCATGTTTAATGTAATATTGATAAATGATTATGCCAATGACTTTTACTATATAGTGCCATATGATAAAATCAACAACAGCTTTAATGTAATACATACAAAAAGATTAAGTGGCGGTATACTAGAGACATTTAACGACCAAATTTTGAACTACAATAAAAATAATTTTTATATTGGAGAAAATAAAGAACTTCAAATCCCCGATGGATCTTTATTATTCAAAGCGTTGGGACAAGTGATGAACGCCACAATTGTACTGTGTAAAACAGAAAATCGTAAGGACTTGATGAATGACTACAAATCAAAGAACATTGATATGATTTTTAATTTATATCCAATCATATCGAATTTTTTTGATGCACATTTATATCCAATGCTCTCGTCTGAATCCATATTTTTACTACCAAATCGTAATTTGTATGAAACATATAAACTAAGCCGTAATGAAAAATATCTACTAGAATTAACATTTTTAGTTTATATATTATTTATAATTTTTATAAAATTATTTAAATCTTTATTAAAACAACCGGCTAATTTATCATATATAATTTTCGAACTGTATAAAATAGCGTTGAATTTAGCTCACAATCTAAAATATTATAAAATCGAGTTATTCTATTTGATTCCTCTTGTCGTATCTCAATTTATATTAATACAATATTTGTCCGGAATTTGTATCAGTTTACTTCTAATACCACGGCATGAAACCAATTTCAAAACTTTGAGTGAAATTAATAATTCCGGTCTAAAATTATATGGCCTAAACACACAATATCAATATGTAAAATTACAAAATTATAGCTCATTTTTAAACGTGGATCATAATGAAAATTTACACCTTGTGAACGACACCGAATTTTATAATCAAATCAAAAATGTGAATGCTGGTTTCATTATGGCCCGAACAATGGCCCAAAATATTGTAAATACTTTACAAAATTGTGACGGTTTGTCTTATTACCATATACCCGAAATTATAATACACAAAGAATTACTCGTATTTCAAGTGCAAGCGGATTTGGCAAACTTCGATTACATCAACAATATCATAATGCAGTTTAGTTCGTATGGACTCTATAGTACGTTTGTTAATCAATCAACATTTAAACCGAAGCTAGAATTTTATTGGGACGACGAATTGAAGGAATTTATTAATTATACTCATTTCATAACTGTTATGAAATTGATTGCTACTATGCATACAATTTCAACAATTGTGTTTTTTATTGAATTATTGTGTTACAACATAAAAAATATACGATCGATTATCACAAAGAAATACCATTTGTGTAAACGTGCTTTTACAAAGTGATTTTAATTTACCTAACACTTTATTTTATAAATATTTTATAAGTGGTCAATTACTTATTTGACTTATAGATACTTGAACAGCATTAATTTTAAGCTAGAAAAAAATTTAAACTTAAATTAATTCTGTCTTTTGTTTTAGGAGAAACACAATAAAATAAATTTTAATTAAAAACCAAAATTTCTAATAATTCCATTCAACTTAAAAATATCACCGCACTATAATAAAGCACTAAATATATAATATTCATGTATGTTGGGCAAATTTCTGTATTTTAAAAAAATGTTTGGTTTAATAAAAATTTATGGAATTAAATTTATCTTGTTTATGCATTCAAATAGATTTGATTATTATACGGAATTGTTTTTATTGTGCATAATATGTTCGAGTACATATAATTCTACAGTTGTTGATTGTCTATTATCTAGGTTTTCACCAGCAGATATATATTTTCTATATATTTAGCAGTTTTTTTTTTTTTGGTTTTTTTGGTTTTTTGGTTTTTCATAATAACATAATAATATTCGAACAATAATAGAATTTCAAACAATTTTGGTGCATTCCCAAACAATAATTATATTTCTGTGTATGTTTAAAAGCCAATGTGGTTTATGTTATATTATATTATAAATGGTGAAGTGAACATGTATATTTAACTTAGACGAAATCGCATAGAATTAACAAACTATATTTGTTTTAACAAAGTTCCAATACTTCTCAATAGATTCTATATACATAACTGTGATCAATAAATTTTCTTCTTTAATTAACAAATACCAGTGACCTTAAAATATCAGGGGGCTGTAATCAAATAATCCGTTTTCCAATTTTTCCCGATATCGATACCTATTATGAAATTATTGAGTGGAATTTGTCAATGATAGCATGAAGTTAGCTGTTATGATTTTTGTAATTCACTTGAAAATGTTAAGTTGTTACGGAAACACAAAATGAATAATTTCGATAACAGAAAATTAAATTTGTCTACTAAATAGCAGTCGAATTTTGACATACAATTTTTGAAAAATCCGATTTCGTTTTGTGCGGATTTTTCGATATCGGATTTTCATAATAACAAAATCTACTTTCGAATCTAATATTGAATGACCCTATATACACTACATATAGAAGGACCCTTACCAATAAACAAACAATCTATTTAATTTAAGACGGCATAATGAGCTCCATTTAACTAATAACTTATAAGTCTTGAGCTCTGACTAGGGAAACACCTCAAAACCCAACTAAACTTGTAGTTCATAAATTAAAATTTACTAAAACTATTCGTATCGATGTAGATTGTATAACAGGTTAACCCAACGAATGCTTTTTACAAACAATATTTTTGTATCTCATCCAGTGCTTGATCAACGGTATGAGAATCGGTATTTAAACGGTTGCGTGATTAGAAACTCTCGTATCCACTAAGCTAAAATCGGTGCTAGTCAGTTCAACTATTTAAATATCTAATTAAAAAATAAATGTTTTACCATATTAAGAAAATAACTAAAGGACTAACCACAATAAAGTTTTATGTTCGTATTGTGGTAAAATTGAAGCAAACTATTCCTTTGAATTAACCTTAGTAAACTGTATCAATTTAAATATTTCATTGTCATCCATGTCTTACAATCAATTAATATAAGATTTTGTGGCTAAACGCCAAGATTTTGTGGCCGAGCAACCCAAATAAATCGATTTAAGTTATTTCGAGTTAAGTTCTTGTAATTCACTAATACTGTCGCGTCACGACTGATCGTATATATATGAGTCGCACAGTATGCCTGATGAGATGGATATGATATTTTCGATCACAGTCATTCATTGACGTCATCATCATCAGATCGTAATCAGCATAGTGTTTTTCCATAACTCGGATTTACAATTCTTCACTCTCAAAATGACATAAAGCTTCATAAGATTACATAAAGCTAACACGTGCTTCAATTTATGTTAGTCCAATTCTCTAATCTCTACTACTTAAATGACATTTTTTGATCAAATTTTCCTTATCTTGTTACGAGCGAAGCATAAATTTAATTAAATAGATTGACGACTTATAACCAAAATACATAAGTCGATATAAATTGCTCTTATTATTCAACCACTCAGCAACTTGTCCATCTACACTATGGAGAGTTATAGAATTCAAATAGGAGTTAGATCTGAGTGCTTTCTATATCTCGATATCTCAAACTGACCAACAAAGCCTATGGATCGATTAATTTAGTGTTGACTATGCGTTTCTTAGCATTTCCCGCTCAATAAGCTGACGTCATATTTTCTTAATAGAGTACACCTCTGATTGGTTTAAAGATTGGTCATAATTTTGGAGTATAATACATATTTACTGAGTGTCTACATGCAAAACAATATTTTCAGTAATAAAACGCATCGGATATAGTATAATAATCAAATAAAATTGAAAGCAGTGTATTCAAATGATCTGTCAGCATCTGACAGCACAGTAGAAACTTTCAAAATCAAAACTTTAAATGTAATGGCTATTTTAGGTTGAGGCCCTTGTTCACCACCTACACTATAAAGTTCATCTCACACTGTTTACATTCAAAAAAGCTTTCCATATCATCATTGAAATGTCAAAAATATAATTTGTCATTTATTATTTACCAAGCAGATAGTTGCATTACACACGAGCAAACATAAAACACGGAAATATTAATTAATCAATCCTTTCTTTGTGCTTTTGTGCTGAATTTTAAAATGTAATTGTTAATTAAAATTAAAACATCATAGCTCCAGAACAATGATGTGATAGTTTGTCAGAAAGCTCGGTTTATAGTTTTTGCTGTTAGATCTATGAACTAAATACAATTAAAGTAATATCGAAATACATAAAATCCATTGTCTGCATATACATATTGTATAAACAGAAAAGCTTCAAACACATACTGCTTTTATTTATGTGCTACACATAAAGATAATCATCGCAACACTTTCTACATTGTATGTAATATGGATATGCTTTTGAAATTTGTCTACTGTTGTTGCTCCACGCCACTGTTGTTTTGATATATTACAGATCTGTTATGTACGAGTTTCTAAGAAAAATAAATATTTTGTAACACTTTGATGGCTTGCAGGAGAGTAAAGTAAAGTTCGAAATTCATGTAGGTCAAAATGCATAGATTGTACATGTATATGCTGAATGTATGCATGCATTGGAAAAGTTAAAAAATTGAATTATCTGTCATATGTAATTTTGTTCGATTATGAAATATAAGGAGTAAATGTGTACATACATAAACACACAATGTTAATAAATTACCCGATTAAAATTCCAATACGAGCCAGTTGTTTGGAAAATGTATTCCGCCGATATTAAAATATTTATAAACTATAATTTCTATTTAATGAAATTAAGATAATATTTTTTTACTCGGTTCAGTTATTTTATATATCAATTTTAGCTGAATAAGATTAATGATAAAATTACAAAACTATTTTTAAATGTCTATTCGTTTTATTTAATTATGCATCTGTTACATTAAATTAAAATTTTCATTTTTTCATATTTCATAATTGATTTAATATGCATAGTTGGAAATTAATTATGGTGCAAAATATAAATTGTGATGGGATGAATCTCGCATGAATGAGTTTTTTATGATTATTTTTACCGTACTATGCTGAAATAAAAAATTTTATATGCATATACTGCGGTATCGATAGTTTTGAACCAATATCGCAATAACTTTATTATAACCAATTATTGATGGTACTCAAAGTTCGATAACTAACGACAATAACGTATTGCGAAGAAGACTAAACTGTTAAAAAATTTACCTTATCAGGTAAAACGTCCGAATCATTAACGATGCATTTGATATTAGGTAAACCAATCTTATAGAAGTGGTTTGAACCCGAAACAATATTTATTTTGTTTATATTCTAAATTTATTAACTATAGACATATTCATAACTATTTTTATTTATTGATATGTGCTACATACAAGTTTTTTAGAAAGCATATATTAAAACATCTATTAAAAAAATAGTTTACCTTTTAGAAATTAAATGCAATCTGGAATATCAAGATCCTTTATAGAACTTCTCGCTTTTAATATTCTTAAATTTGCTGTTCACATCACTGAATAATAATTCCTACCGACCAATTAGAAATGATAATTAATTGGCTTGTCGTGATTAATTCATCCTAGGTCTCGTTACATGAAACCTTACTAAATAATGAATTTTGATTTAGTTAGATTTAATGTTCGTTACAAACTGTTTTAAGATTATAGGTTATATGTATTTTTTAATTATGTTTGATAGATTAGTGCTGCTTATGTTCATTGTCTGAGCTAAACTTGTTCCAACGAATTCACACGATTCTCATGTTAATTCATTGAATGCAATATTGATCATGAACCAATGGCTTTGTGCAGGCAGCCTCGTGGAAGTGTTCAAATCATATTTCTATTTTATTTTTGGATATTTCAAACAGTCTCGATGTCAACTGAGATCTTTCGAACAATCCCGGAAGTAAACAACACTTTTATCCACCTGTGATAGTTTCTTAAACGGATTGCCAAAAACATACAAATGGTCATAGAACTACATTAATTTGAAGTTTCTATAGTAACAAAAAAAATAGCTAATGTGAAATAAAAAATAAATTTACAGAAATTTTAAATATTTATTTAATTTAAAGTAAAATATTTGATTTATAGATCAACTAAGAATAAAAAGCAAAGTATAAAACCTTTAATACCTTAGTTACAAACATTTTAATCAAATTTTACTAAGTTTAGTCTTTATACTCCAGTTAAAAACTGTTATTTGCTCATATACAAATAAAAATCCAGATGCCATGGTAGCCAAACAGACAAAATATAATTTTTTTATTTTTAAGCTTTTATTTAGCAAACCAACTTATTATAATAATAGCAAGAATTAACGTTGTTTATACTCATATACAGAAAAAAATAACCCTATAATTTCTATTATACTTATCACATTTACACAAATAAAAAAACAATAAAAATCAAGACACAATTCAATTCTTAAAAAATAAAAATTCTTAAAAACCGATTATAATTTACAAAGTTTTATATTTTTATTTGAATAAAAAATAATCATAAATTAGTAAGCCCATTTTCAAAAATAAACACCCCCAAATAATTTGTTGTTTTGTTTTATATTTTTTCGTTATAATTAATTATTTTTGTGCCCCCAAAACAACAAAAAATATAAATCTAATTATAAACTTATAATTCTTATTATATATATATATATATATATATATATATATATATATATATATATATATATATATATATATATATATATATATATATATATATATATACGTGTTTATTAATTCCTCCAAATTAATATTGCTTTGCCTGGCAAATAATACTCATTTAATTTTGTTTTTCATTCATATTTCAATTTTTATTTAAATAACCCTTATAATTATAATAAAAATAAAACTAAATAAACCAACAAAAATAATAAATAGAACAATAATTTAAATAACTAATTAAATTTAAAAACAAAACGAATTTTAAATTTTTTTAAAATAGAAAAATAAATTTGTAATTTTTTGCTTGCGAATAATATTTTTTAACGTCTGTTTTTTTTTAAAAATGATATTTATTGTGGAGGCAATTTTGAATGATGTACAAAGTAATTATGTATAAGAATGTATAATTATTTCTACCACAATACCCATGTAAAAATTGTTGCGTACGTTTATATATGTATGTATATACATACACCCTTACGGCCACAAAATACAAAATGTTTTATTATTTATTTAATTGATATCCCCCAAAAATTAAAATAAATGTTTTTTTACTGTTACATAAATTTTAACTAAAATTATGTGGTTTCGATATTTTCATTTTTATTGATACATAATAATACACATGAATTAATTTTTATTTATATATATTTCATCGATTTATTTTCCTATTAATAAAATTAAAAACCAACAAAATTTAATTTTAAAATAAATATTATAATAATTTTTTCTATCGACAAATATAATAATAATATATTTATACAAATAATAAACAAAATCTTTTTTAATATTGTAATGCATGAATAAAAATATTAATTTAAATAATTTTTTTATAAATAAACAATATTTTTTATTGATTTTGAATATGTATTATAAATTAAACACGTTATACAATTTACAACTATAACTATTAATATATTTTTAATTTTTTATTTGAATAATAAAAAACTTATTAAATTAAACCATTTAATTATTAATTATACACACGTCATAATATAATTTTGAGTCAAGTACATATATATTCTTTATTTACAATAATTATTGTGTATAAACATTTAATATTTTATTTTAGATACTGAGAAACGTTGTTACGAGGATGTTGAAGTTAACTCTTTTTAGGTAGTTCCGAATCTTCTTAGAATTCATTCAACTTCCTAACGCACCTAACGTAGGTCCAACGAAATTTTATTTTCCGTTTCCTCCATTAGGCTTTTGTTAAACCTACAGTACCTCGATGACTTAATTTTCGTTTTAAGTTTAATACTGTGGCTGTTTGTAATGAAGCAACTGATCTATAGTGACTATGGTAGACTAACTCTTTTGTTCAATAATTCAATTTATGCAATTCCCCTGCTTTCAAACGCTAAATTGATATTTTTGCATGAGGTCAAAACTATTCCCATTCAACTTATGATCTTTAAGGAAATTATAGTATTTAGTCAGATAAGATACACTTCTACCAGCCTAAAGATTTGCACAGCGATTACTCTACTAAAACACTGTGAAAATATCATAAAACTTATTTAATTAATGAATTAAAAATGTATACGCCTTTAGGTATAAGCTGATAAATGTTTATATCAGTGGAACAAATAACAGTTAAACGTTAGAATAGTTGCAATAGGGTTCACACTAGACTTCCTGTTTGCGTCTAGAGGCTTGGATGTTTAACAGTGCAATTTCTGACTAATACTTAACTATAAATAAATTAAGAGTTTAACATTTACCAACTTGATAAGACTATATATACTTAAACAATTATTTTCGGAGTACTGACATTGACAAAAGTTGTTTCATGAGCATTTCGTCTTTGGACGGATGTTATGACGAACCCTTCAGGTGAATTGTCAACAAAAAATATCAGTCGTCTAGTAATAAACTTTTCGTTTCAATCACGTTATACGGTTTTATATGTACATTAAGAATCTTATTTTTTGATTTTTAATGGCGTTTGAGTTAAAGAGGGGATTAAACTGATTAAAGCACAAAAACAAAACGTTATGAAATTTTAAATATATCGATTTTTAAGAATAAGACGGTAACAGATTTATCATTAAATTGCAATATTTATTTATGTAGGAATCTAAGTATAAAAAATTATTGCATAAATATGAGAGCCTGATTCTTTTACAATGTGAACTCGATTAATAAAAATTATAATGTAATTTATTATTTATTGGTTCTCGTGTAAATAACTAGTATTTATATGACGTGTTTCGACCAGTACAATTAACTTAAAAAACAAGCAATCAATGAGAACAGTAAATATATTATTATAATTAATTGTGTGATTATAATTCAAGCTAAAAATAAAAAACTAATAATTAAAAATAATTTAATTTTTTATTAAATATGTTTTGTATACGCATCAAATTAAAACTTGCGCATGTTTCCAAAAAATGTCAATGGAATTTATCCCAATAACTCTGTAATTTAGTTCAATTCTTAAATATTTTTTATTACATGCATCCATATAAAAGCCATAATTAGAATATTAAAATTTTGTTTTTTTCGTAATTTTATCGTATTTTAAAATCATTTTTAATTTAATTTTTAATTTATTAATTTTAAAATTTTATAATTAAAAAATATTTTTTTTTTAAATTTATTGTTTTCCTCACCTGCCAAATTAGGTAATCGACGAACAGCCAGTGTACGTTCAGTAGGGTATAGTGATTTATTTGTATTAAGTAAAAAGGATATGTGGGACGTACTAAAAGAGTATCCAGCGGCCCGAGTGAGATTGGAAGCAATTGCTGTGAAAAGATTAGAAAAATATAAGAAGGCACCCCTTGAAAAAGGTAGTTGGATGAAATTTAGGTATTGCATCCTATATTTTTGTGTATTCTCTAATTTTTGTAATGGTTATTTAGTGAAAATTCAAAATTTTTTTAATTTTGGTTATTTAAAAAAAATAATATTTAATAACCAAAAGCTTTTTTTCTATACACAATATACTTAATTTATTTTTAATTTTTATTTAATTTTCTTTAGCTATAACGAATTTGATATTTAATATAATTATATAACATACAATAAGTAAAATTAAATTACAGTCGTTGTTGTTGTGTTTTGTACATACATTTTTACGCCGTTCTTTATGTCGTCTAATTAATTTTAAAATTTAAGAATTCTTCTTAAGAATTAAATTTGTTTAGTAATGAAGAAATTTTTTATTTAAATTTTTATGTGAATGTATAGTGGCCATGGGAAGGTGTCAATCAACACCAGGGCTTGTTGAAACAAAAGGTAGGATAGCGTTAGAAGATATGTGGCTATCAACAACATCAGCACCACAGCAAAGTCAATATATCCATCCGGTTGGTTATAGGTAATCTAAAAAACAATTTTTAAAGATTAGTTTTCATTGCACTTTAGTAGTAAATTACAAAGTTAATTTTTTAATGAGTTTTAAGTTTGAGATTGAAAATGTTTTTTTTTTTATATTTTACAAAATGTTTGCAAATACAGTCGAACACAAAGTCCTAAATCACATCATGGTGAATCATCATATACAGAGCGTGCATCACGTCCTGTGGATGATTCCGGTTCATTAAGTCCGAGTGCACATAGTTCCGAAGAGCGACCTAGAAGTCGAGCGGCGTCTTCACAATCACGACCACAATCACAACCTAGTCGATCAGGTAAGTTTGACGATTTTAACCCATAACATATGAACCTATACAAATTATGTAAAAAAAATTTAATAGGTTAGTGGTAAACTTGATTAATTTCATTTGCAGTAACTATAATCTATATCGAAAGCTACTTAAGTAATAAATTATAGAGCTAAACTATTTGCCATATTTATTTAAAATAAATTAATTTTAAAATTTCTAATAGTTATTAAAAATTAATAAAAATTCAATTGTTTATATTTCATTTCCAAAATTTGTATGTAAAAGCCTTTACTTCTATTTGTTAAAACTAATAAACAACATTAACCACTAAACCATTTAATATTAATTATAGAAATATTAATCAACAACAACTTCATAGACTATATTATCGCTTATAATAGAGTTTAAGTTTGTTTCAAATACATTTTTAAGTTGAAAATTTAAATAGTTGCATTTCTATTTTACAGTAGCTCCTTGTGGATCATTAACACATCTTGAATCATCTGGTGCCACACCACTATTGGGCTCCCACGAAGCGCTGGAAGATGAAATTCGACGTTTACGTGAACGTTTACATACCGTAGAAGCCGAAAATGTAGCTTTAAATACAAAATTAGCGCAACAACAATGGGATTTGGAACATCGATTGGCCGAAATTGAAATGCAAATATGTGGTCAATCATCCGAATCAAGTATAAACGAAGAACACGAAGCTGAAGAACTAGAAAGGAATCGTGAAAGTATCATATAACACGGAAGCGTGCTGCCCCAAAAACTTAATGCTGTGGTTTATGTTAGTTGTGTTTCATGACAATTTTTAATATTATACAAAACAAAAAATATCTGTATTTGTTATTTTATTATTTTATTTAAAAATGTTAATTTATTTTAAATCTAACAACCAAAACCAAATATTTTAATAGTCAACTAATATTAAAACTAATTAATTAAAGCATCAAATACGCAACAACTTTTATGTTAAACAATAAACAATTAATTAAATATAAATTATTTTTAAAATATGACTAAAAATGTGGGCAGCTGTTTTAAGACAATTTTTCTCTCACTATTATATATGGTATAAACAACCAAGAAAATTATCTCTGTCGCGATGATAATAAGTAAAATAAAATAAAACATTTATTTTTTTTTTAATATTAAATAAATTGATAAAAAATAAGGAAACATTTCTAAATTACAACGTAAATTGAACTGTAAATATTAGTATTTAAATATATAAATAATATAATAATGAATAAATAAAAAACTAATAAGTATAATAATAATAAAATAATTTTTATTTATATAATTATTATAAACATATTTTTTTTTAATTTAATATAAAATAATTAGTAAAAGAAAATTTAGATATATATTTAAATGAAAAAAATATTAAAACTTTTTAAAAAAGTTATTTTATTATATTAAATATAAAATAATTAGAATTTTTAAATTATTTAATTATTTTATTCATAATAACATTTCTTATGTACAAATATACAGGCCAACAAAACTATTTAAATACTTAACAATTTATTTGTTAATTTACTAAATTGAATGTATACTTAATGATGATTTGAACCAGCGACTATTAAGATGGAATAAGTACTACAACTTAATGTAATGAAATTTCATATCTGTCACATAATATATATATAATCATCTACACAAAAAAAATTCTGCCATTAATATCATTTTTAATATCTATATGTTTTTCGTCTAAACATATCTATTTGTGTATCCTAAAAAAATAAATCAATTGTGTAAGAAATAAATTTTAAAACAAAGTCCAAAGATTTTAAAAAAAAATCTTATACTAATCCAATATATTGGATTTGTTTCTTTTATATTATCACTTATCAGCTTCATGGCTTAAATAGTCCCACTCCATCATATGCTTAACATGCATTGTTACCAATTAAAAAAATATACAAAAAAAATTTAATTTGTATACATACTGCGCCATTTTTCCCGGAAAGGAGCTTACTTAGAAAATTTATTAAAGTTAATAGCGTCCTATAACAACATATTTATCACTCTCGTGATATAGCACTCTTTCACTTTCCGTTTTATGCTAAACAATATTTTTAAATGATAAGTGGGAATATGAGGAATCGTTTCTCCTATTTATTTTCCTTGATTACTTTGGCAGTCGGTATGCACTGTAAACAGATTCAGCATCATTCGAATTTATCTTACACGATTTATAAGAACCAATAAATAGTCTGGTGAATCTGGTATCGCTAGTTTCAAATGCAATTGTGTTAGTTAGACTACGAGTATGTTTCACATAAATCATTCAGTTTAGTCTTTGAGCAATTTAAGAAGTATTCACATATTAAATATATATATATATATATATATATATATATATATATATATATATATATATATATATATATATATATATATATATATATATATATATATATATATATATATATATATATATATATATATATATATGTTCAATTTATTAAATTAATAAATAAATCAACGAAAACTAAGTTACAAAAACATAAAAAATCAATATTTGTTTCATATATAATGATTTATTATTGACCAATTCAATCTTTATTTATCTAACTTTCATTTATATTCCTTACTATTATTTATAAATCTCTATTCAAAAATAAAAATAATAACATACAAAAAATAATAAAAGTGTTTTGTACAGGTAATACAGGTAAACAAAATAATACTATAATAATAAAATAATTCTTATCAAATACATTTATGTTTTCTTATACTTTCATTTATTTATATTAAATATGAAACTACTGGTGCAAAAAACATTAAATTTAGTAACCAAAACAAAAATTTATTTTATAAATAGTTTAGACATTTTTATATTATTTTGTTTTATCCAAAAACTCCAAAGAAGTTTATAAAATGTTAAGCACGGAAAATTTTATTAATTGTTAAAATAATTTTTAAAAATTTAAAATAGTAAACCACAACAAAATTATTTAAAAAAATAACAAAAATTGAATCGAAAAAAATCGAAAATAAATTGATTTAATTTTTTTATTTGTAGTTAGAACAATTTAATTTTTTATTAAACACATATATATATATATATATATATATATATATATATATATATATATATATATATATATATATATATATATATATATATATATATATATATATATATATATATATATATATATATATATATATATATATATATAATTATTTAAAAATATGTTATTCATTTTATTATGCTTTAAATATATCGAAAATAAATATTTAATTAAGTAAATGTATATATATATATATATATATATATATATATATATATATATATATATATATATATATATATGTATATATATATATATATATATATATATATATATATATATATATATATATATATATATATGTATATATATATATATATATATATATATATATAAATATATATATTTATATATATATATATATATATATATATATATATATATATATATATATATATATATATATATATATATATATATTGAGAAGAAAATTAATTAAAATAATAATTAATTTATTATAAATGTTGCTATGCAACAATAAAAAGAAAATAATAATACTTTAAATAATGGATATGTGAATTACATTAAATTAATTTAAGAAATAATTAAAAAATCGTCAAATAATTGTAATATTAATAATAATAATTACTGTTTAAAATTAAAATATGACTAAAACAAAATTAATAAATTCACTAGTTATTATTCGTGTATAAATAAAACAAAAACATTGAATAGTGATATCGACGACAAAGATAACAAAACAAACAAAAATATGATAATTTCAAAACTATCTAAAATTTAATTAAATAAAATCTAAAATATTGAACATTATTTTTTAATAATTTATTTTGTAAATAAATTATACATAATTTTAAAAAAAATCATATAATTTCTATAATTTGAATTTCATGGTTGATGGTTTTGGATAATTATAAATATGTTTAAATAAATTATTTATTTTAATTAAATAATTTATCTTTAATTTTATATAATTAACAAATAATTTTAATTAAAATTAACTTTTTGATTTAACGATATTTGCCTTTACCAACAAACTTTACCATAGGCATTCAAATTTAAAGAGGCTCTCCTCTATAAAACAATTATAGTAACGTCGACCAAATATCGTTTTTGTTAGTCCTGACGTCCTCAAATAACATTTTCTTCTTTCTTCTTCTTTTGTGGAAATTGTCCTTCCAGGAAATGCTTTGGTCCAAATTTGAATTTTTTTATGCAGCGAAGTTTACAAATAAATGGTTATAGTATACATACTCATAACAAATAATTTTCTTTTACACTAAAACAATTGTATCCTTTTACGGTATCGTTAAAAGTCTAACAACTGAAAAATGTGTAACAAAATTCATAATTCTATTCATTTTCTTAGGAAATGGTTACTTATTTCTTGATTTGAATTAAAGTTTCTTTAATTTGCTTCATGTTTTCTTTTGTTTTACTTCTTCATGTTTTTTTTTGTTTTGTATTATTGTTGAATATTTTTGAGTTGACATTTAAGATGATTTTGACAAAATTCCACGGTTCTAAGTATGAGAAGTCAACCCTCTAAAATAAAATAACGTTTCGAGTTTATGAACCGTCAACTTTGTTTGCCGACATCGATTACAAGTCACTATTATTTATCGAAATTAATAAATTAGTAAATAATCTCAGATTATAACTTCAACCTGACATATGATAAAATTACATCATATTTTAATCAACATACTAATTTAACTATCATATTTTTTCGTAAGATTAATGAAATCTGTTCACACGGCATAAGATAAATTGAACGTGTGTTTTACTTCGATAATTATTGATTTCATCATTCTATACAGTTTCTCGTCATTGTATCTTAGAGAAAAGAATTATTTTTATCACGAAATTGAAAGATTCCGAGTATGTTGGTTCAGTCGGAGTTCGTATAAAGCGATCGCTTAATATTGAGCCACCTATTAACCCAAACCGATATAGTCAGATTGTTGACACGGTACAGACCAACTTTTTAAAACCATTAATTATTGACTTTTGAATAGATTCACAATAATTTCTATACTTAAATAATGACCAATTGAATAGTTTTAAGTTGAAATAGTATTGTTTTAAACTATATATTTAGTAATATCGGTTTGTTTAAAATAAAATTCATATAAATCATTCAAATGCCATCAACCCGAAAGCTTTCTAAATTATTATCGCAACCTGTTTCAATTTTGATCCTATTTTAAATAAAAAATATGTTAATTAAAATAACTATAAAACAATTAAAAGACTTTCTTAAATATATTCCAAACACCCAAAAATAAATATCAAAGAATTTATTTATTTATTTATTAATGAATCTTTACAAACTTAAATTTAAAACAAAATGATAATTAATTTTTTTTAACTAAAATACAAAGAAAGAACTATATAATACATTTGCCAACCTAATAAAATTTTAAATATTTTTAATTTACATACATCAATTAAAACCAGAAAAAAATAAATTTAGAAAATTACGGGTAGCAAAACTATTATAAATATTTTCCAATATACATAAATTAATGACTAAACAAAAACACAACTTATAATACAAAACATACAGGCCATCAGATTGTAATATATATATATTTGTAGCTTTTTATTAAAAAAATACAAAACTAAAAAAAATAATTAAAATAAACTCGATTTATATATATTTATTATTATTATTATTCCTTTTTAAATTACACAGAAAGGTTTTTATTTATTATTTTATAAATCATTTTAATTTTTCACTTAACAAAAACGAAAGAATTATATTTAATAATAGAATAGACACAATATAGAAAAAATATTAAGCATAATAAAATAATTATTATAATTATAATAATTGGATATATTTTCTTGTTACAATATTTTAATGGTCCTCGATCACTCGAATATTTAAACACGACGAATATATTATTAATTAAGAAAACTTCACAAAATTACGATAGCTTTAATTAAAAATATTTCAACTTAAAAATAAATAAAAACATAAAATATAAACCCAAAATTTGTGAATTTTCTTAATATACATACCTACAATAAGATAATTTCCAATTTTTATAATTGAAATCAAATATTTTTAATAAATTATTAAATTTCATAAGTTTTCATTTTTATTCAAATCATTAATTATATATACAACCAAACGAAAATATTAAACACAAAAATTTAGTAAATTTTATATATTTTTTAGATAGTTTTGATTAAAAATTTTAAATTAAAAATGATTATTGAAATAATTATAATTATAAATTATATATTAATTTAAAATCTCTAGATTACCAGAAAACAAAATAAATTAAATATTTATTTAATAATGATTTAAATAAATTAATTTATCCAATTGATGATACTGCCAAATTTAAAAAAAATATATATATATATTATTATAATATAAAAAATAATTATAATAGAAATTTAAATTAAATTTAATAAACAAAAAGTATATAAATATTTGATACCATATTTAAATATTTAAAACACTCACACACACACACACAAAACCAGAAAATAACAATTTATTTAATTATATTATAATAATAAAAAAACATAAAAACTTGAAAAAATTTAAAGAAAAATCTGAATAATATTTAATAATTAAATTTAATTAAATACCTAAATAATAAAATAATATAATAAAACTAAATATATTGGAAAAAAAAATTTAAAAATCGAAAAATAATTTTTAAAATTAAACACAATAAAAAAACAATACATATAGTGATTATTATTATTCTTATTAAAACCAAATTTTAATTTTACTAATAAATTAAATTTATATAGTTTTTTTATTATTTAGACACACATACACTCACATAAAATAAATAAATTGTTATATATTGTTTTAATTATGTAATATGAAAAACAAAAGTTATCTTTTAGTTTTGTTTGTAATTAAATTTTAATTTTATTATATAAACCGAATAATTATTATATAAAAAAATTATATTTTGTTTTTCAATTATTTTAATGAGATAAATTGACTTTCGAAACAAGTACTACAATTTAAATATTTAATTTGGTAAGATTTTGTTTATATTTTTAAACAAGGACAATTTTAAACAAAACAACCAATAATGCTCAAAGCATAATCTCTATTTATAGCAAATAACTTATAACACTATAAAGTAAATCGTGTCAATTTTCATAGTAAATGCCAACGACAGTATAATTTCGGTAAATATTAGGTTCGGAAAAGATTTCTAGATGGCATACCAATACGTTTTAACGAGAACATAATTTAAAAAAACAAATTTGATGAAATGACATAATTTAAAAGAAAGAAATTTTGTTTTATTTATTTATTATTATTTATAAATATAAGCCCATTTACTTCAAAAATTTCAATTTCAATATTAAATTGATTTTTTTTTTAGATTTTAAATTTTAGTTTCGTTAATAATTCGTTGAATATAAAAAACTGCAGTTAAAAAATGTAAACATTTCGTTTAACTACTACTAGTGCCATCTTTTAATCTTCTCCGGAATTATATCATGTTCGCACATAATATCGACGCGATTCCCTTTATAGTTATTATAAGTTATTTGATTTGTTGTTTTAAAGTTAAACCATCTCAACAAACAGCACTTACCATTCTTAGCACGTTATCTAGGTTTGTCAATTCGGGTCCAACAGTCAATGTATATATAAATAAATGATAGTATATTTACATACTTGCTTGAAGTAGTCTACACAATTTAATTGAAGTAGTTTTAACTCAGTTACTATCGAAGAGGTCCCACTCTGCAAAACTGCGCTCCAACATAATCGCATTGTCTTCCCATTGATTCTCACAACGTTTACTGTGTTACCTACTAAATATACTCACTATATATCACAGTAAAGATATCGTTGGAGAGGACGGTATATCGACGATTATGGTATATCAACCTCCCAGTTTCGGTGACTTTCGAGTTGTTCTCTTCAGTTTGTAAAACTACATTTGTTGTTTGACCTGAATACCTTCAGCACTAACCTTGATATCGTACCGCGCCTTTATTTTGTCACTCGCAATTATGATACGAACTCGGACTTGGTTATGTATCTCATTCAATTTCATCTAATTTCTCAGATCTTCACATATTCTCGTAATCGGTATATCCAACTGGGAATTGTGTTGTGAGATCCTCTTCCTGTTCACCTTGAGATTCTGCAGCACCTCCAATAACTCATCTACCCATTTTAACTCACCTATGCTGATTCCTCAGATACTTTCAGTTCCCACATACGGTCTGATCCAAACACTTTCTTTCCAGGCTTACGTTAAACGAAACATCATTACACTTTTGTAAATTACCATGTTAAATAAAACATTAACGTAAGTAAACCAATTTTAACTACCAATCGAAATTTCTATAATTAATTTTCACTCGTAATAATTCGGATGTTTTTCTGCTCCAACCAAATTACTACCGACATTTTCGTAATTTATTATAAACGATGCATACAAGAATCGATTGAATGTTTTAAATTCCAACATTGGTTAAATCTTCTACATACCTTCAGTTTTGCTCTTCAGTTTTGAATTGAAATGGACAGTGATAATCGGTAATAAGTGTTTAATTAAATAGTGATGAATTATAGTGTTATTATTTATTAATTTATTGTTGTATTTATAAATTGAAGTAATAGAATTATAGTTTATATGTATTTTTCACAATCCAGTGATCGAATCCAAGAAAATATTTAATTTGATGCTAGTCATAATCTCAACATTATTTAAAATAGTTGTTTTGCATCTTAAATAATAATTTTTTATTTAAAATATTCCTTATTTTAAATAAAAAGAATATTCCTTATGCGGAATTAATTGCGTAATTCTATGAGTGAATGAATCGTTGCCGAAATAATCATATATATATATTAAAAAATTTACGCAATTAATTCCGCTATAAGGAATATTTTAAATAAAAAGAAAAATATTATAATAATATTTACACACACAAGGAAATTTAAAATGAATTTCCATAATTTAAATAATAAAAATAAACAACATAATTAATTTAACAATATATACAAAAAAGGCTCAACAGACATTTTTGAACTCAACACGGACACTAGATAACATAAACATGATCAACAAACTCCGCCGGTTGTAGCTTAATGGTTAAGAGAGTTTCTCATCACGCCGTGGTCTCGAGTTCAATTCCCGCCGTTGAACCGTTAACATGCAACCGGACTTCATAAAAACGCGTTTTTGTGTAAAAACATTCGTTGGGCTGACCACCTACAATCGTTAAAAAAACTGGTTCGTAAGGTCTCAGTTGAGACGCGATAAGGGCCGTTTACGGCCTCTATGCCATAGATTATTATCTTTAAACTAAAAATGATATTTATTCGTCTTCCACGGAGTGTATGGAAAAAGTGTTTGGTTAGTTTATATACCGAATATTTTTCAAATTCACCAAGTTGTTTATAGGGCAATTTTAATTTCCTCACGGATTTAACATTCATGGCTTTCATGAAAGTTATTTTGATTATTGATTAGGTTTGTTTTCTGGGCATTGATGTACACTCGGTCAAATGTAGCAAGAAATTGACATTTCAAATATAAACATTTTATATTCAATTCATGTATTAAAGTGCGTTCAATCGTTCATTATATAAAACATGTCTAGTGATAAACGAACGATATACGTCGGTGGATTGGCGGAAGAAGTCACAGAAAAGTTAATAAATGATGCATTTATACCCTTTGGAGATTTAGTCGACATACAAATGCCAATTGATTACGAAACACAAAAGCATCGAGGATTTGCGTTTGTGGAATTTGAAACTGCTGATGATGCAGGAGCCGCTATTGATAATATGAATGATGCCGAGCTTTATGGACGAACAATACGAGTAAACTTGGCTAAACCACAAAGAATTAAAGAGGGTAGTAATCGCCCGGTATGGGCCGAAGATGCTTGGTTACAGAAACATGCTGGTGCTACTCTTGCCGAAAATGAAGGCGGTGATACTGAAGAAACTGATAATATATCTACTAATGAAAAAATTGTTGAACAACCCGAAGAAAAACGTAACCCACAAGTTTATTTCGATATAAAAATGGGTAGTAGTGATGTTGGAAGAATTGTTATGGTATTGAGAGCAGATATTGTTCCAAAAACTGCTGAAAATTTTCGTGCCTTATGTACGGGAGAACAAGGTTTTGGTTATAAAGGCAGTACATTTCATAGAGTAATTCCGGAATTCATGTGTCAAGGTGGAGATTTCACAAATAACAATGGAACAGGTGGAAAATCAATATACGGTCGAAAATTTGCTGATGAAAATTTTGATTTAAAACACACCGGCTTTGGAACCCTTTCGATGGCAAATTCAGGACCAAATACAAACGGATCACAATTTTTTATATGCACTTCAAAGTATGTATAAATACAAAAACAATTGTGTATTTTGATTCAATTTCTTTTTTAATTTTTGCAGAACAAATTGGTTGGATGGAAAGCACGTCGTTTTTGGTCATGTTATAAGTGGAGTGGATGTAGTAAGAAAAATCGAAAAATGTGGTACAAAAAGTGGGACCCCTAATCAAAAAGTAACAATATACGCATGTGGAGAGTTAAAATAAATAAAAATCAAATTAAAGATAAAAATGCATTTTAAATTGTATTTACACCACCCATCAAATTAACTACACGATTTTTGTAACGTTTCGATATATCTCGTTCTATTTGATCCTGAAGCAATTTAGTTTGTTCGATGATTTTTGATTGCGTGGGCCTCAATTCTTTTGCTTGTCGAATGAAATCCTTGGATTTTTCTTTGTACACTTCGACGTTAGCTTTAATCTTATCGACTGCTTTTAACTTTTGTTTAAGTTTATCGGACAAAATGTTTACATAATTTGACGAATGTTTAATTTGATGCAGATGTTGCACAAGAGATTCAGTGATTTGGCTCAAGACAACATCTACACATTGTAACATTTCTTCAATATTTTCAATGCTATGCTCGGAATACGCTTCCAACAATGATACAGCTATAATTGAAGAATTATTTGATGTTGATAGCTCGTATAGACGCATCTTGAGAAACGATTCAAGTTCCATCAGTTCATCGATAATACGATCACGATACTCTGGAAAGTCTAATAGTCTGTAGGCTTCATCTCCTTTAGCTATACCACCTGTTTGTCCATCTTCTTCCACAACAATTCCACTTTCTTCTAAATTTACATCAGTATAGATTTGATCACTATAGTCAACTTCAGCGTCTGCATTCCCCCAATCGATATCACCAACTTCTAAGTTAATATCTTCTAATTTTATGTCATCAAAATTGATTTCATCCCCAAAATCGATTGCATTATTCTCATCTTTATCGTCATCATCGTTCACATTGATCTTGAGTTCGGGTTCTTCAATGTCGGTTGGTGATTCAGAGTATAAAAATTGATAAATAGTGGTATTTCCGAACGAAGATATATGACGTATCAACGCTAGTACATCTTTTGATCGAGCAAATTCGGTATACAAATTAACCGATTTATTCAGTGATGGAAATAGTTGAGCAATTTTATAATAAATTCCAGGTAGATCATTTAATTTCTCAAGCAATTCTGTTTTTATTGATCGTCCTTCGATTCCCAATTGTTGACATAGTTGACTATATTCTGATTTAATCACGTTCTCAGATTTTAGCAAATCATGTACTTTTTTATCTGCCTCATCACTTAATTGTTCAAATTTCGTTATTTGCTTTTTTAAACTGGGAATTTCATATTGGATATTTCGTACTAGGATTTGAGATGCTTCAGCTAAATAAACATTATCTCGTTCATACAACCGCGTCACCTCTTGCCAATCTTTCATACGCTGACTTTTGTACATACCAAAAACATTTTTCGATTCGGCCTCAGTCCGTTTCAATATATCAATAATTTGTAAACAATGAAAATAATTTATATGAGCTCCAGATAATAGTCGAACTAAAGACTCATCTTCAGGCATATCCTTAATGGCATTATTAATTTTATCTCGGATATCAGGTACAGCTTTGTACCAATTTTTTTGGACAATACGTCGACTCACCAACCATTCCTGTAATTTTCCCGTGTGTATATCTATCGGTATATCTTGTTCCTAACAAAAAAAAAATAAATTCATTCAAAATAATAATGGAATTGTACTATTAAACTATAACTTACATTCATTTTCTAAAATTGCTAATAATTATTATGTGGACACGTAGAATATCTTTCAAATATAATTGTCAAAATACAGAATTGACAACTTAATGCAAACAAATCATGCGAGGCAAAATTATGTTGAAGCGTAGTTTTTAAATTTATATAATCTTGATTCGTAATCCGTGTGTTTCGCGAAGTATTTTATTCCGGATTCTTTAGCAAAAAATTCCATCGTTTAGACGAGTAAAGAAATTACTGGATTTTTTCAAATGTATGTGTAAAAAATATATCATTTCGGTTAGTGAGAATTTGTTTTTATTCAGTTTTGTTTGTGTGAGTGCGAAGAATCCGAAGATACCAAAAAGTTTTTGGTGTAATCCATAATTATCGCCAGGCAAAACCGGGTTTACTATGGAAATCGAAAAAAATTCGGGAATAAAATAAATCGTATAAAGACACGGAATAATAATAATGGCGCAGGGGTTAAAGCTGCGACAGTCGGAGCGGAATGTACCGGGTTCAAATCCCGATAGGGGCATGCTGGAAAAGGGTTTTTTTTACCAATGAATATGTTCGGTGGTGTGAATGTACACATCGACGTTGGAGTGCAGAACTCATGGGCCAACCTATTTTCCATGTCAGTACTATAATTGGGTGGCATGGAGCTATGCAATGTGCAGATGGGTTCTATGTAAATCGGACCCTATAGCCGTAAGTCCTCGATTTGGCTGTAATGGCGCATGGTAGACGTAAATAAGCGAACTGCGAAAGAGTTGGTAGTGCCTTGAGCCCCAAAACAGATTGGAAAGATAAAAAAATAAAATTTAAGTCTTGTATGTAGTTTTGCAATATATTTATTATTTGTACATATGTATAATATAAAAAAATATTATAAATTGGTATAAAAGTATCTAACTTTTTGTAATGAAACCGTGAGCATAAAAATAATTTTGAAAAAAATCGCAATTTTGTAATTATACGATATTCACTCGACCAAGTACCAAAAAATAAAAAGATATGTGAGGGTGAGCACAAAAATAACTATATATTTTTTCTGAAAGTTGGTAAGCTTGCTCAAACTTGAATATTTTGCCTCTGAGAGCCGTGATATATCATCATTTGAGTAATTTTATTGGAGGATTTTCCGGGTCAAATATATTAGTAAATCGTACCCAAAACGTCCGAGCGTATGAACCAACTGTTACCGGATGGAAATGGAGGAAATAACAAAGAAATATGAAAAAAAAATTAAGAATTTATTCAAAATTAAGTATTAATTCAACAAAATTATAAAAATTACATTAACTAAAATATTATTTCATTTGTCCATATAGCAAATAAAGTTGTGATTTAAATAAAAATACTTTCCATTTCAGTTATTGTAGAACACATATTATTAGTTTTGCAAGGATTTATGATATTTACGTGAATAGAATTCTTTTTTGCGTTTATCCACGGCATCATACACAGACAATTCATAAAATCTATGTTGCGCTCTCAAATAACTGCTCTCGGGATGGAGTTTGACGGCCATACTAAAACGTCTTCGGGCTTGAATCAATTGATAGATATATTCAGTCATCCAGATTTTTTTAAACCGTGGATCTTTATTAACATTTGATTGTACTGTTTCAGATTTTGGGTATACATTTTTTATTGGTTTGCTACAAATAGTAACTCGTTCCTTTTTATTTATCTTACGCACCGCTTGTAATACAACTGTTTCAGTGCACGATTCTTGATTTATTTCATTCATGTATTTTTTAGCATTAATCTGGATCGTGTGTTGATATTTTATTTGATTCATCATATCTAACATTTCACTAATGCATTGTTGAATACAATTTGAATTTAATTGTATTTCACACACTATCGCATTGAAATCGTCAACCGATAAAAAACATTTTTCATTAATTAATGGTTCTATAACTGTTATCTCCATATTTATTTAATAATATACCAAACGTATTTGAATTTGATAAATTTAGTTTACTTTCTTTTAACTCAACTGTTATTAAATCTTTTTCGATGTGTTCTCGATTGAATTTATAACATCCGCATGTTTTCTTTGTATAAAGGAGCCACTGTCAATTGTTATTCTGTAATCTGTTACCGTTATGTGTTACCATTTTGAAAAAGGAAAGGGTGACATCTAGAATAAAATTTTAGTATTCGTTTTTACCCACGGATCTTTTGTAAAGATCGTTAGTAAAGATCCGTGTTTTTACCATAACATTTAAAAGCAAAACGATCTTAATCGGATAGTTTAAATTGATCCTACACATTTAAACATTTTTAACAATAGAAGATACACCATTTACCTGACAAAATTTAAATATTAACAAGATATAGCTAGCAGCAGGCAAGAAAATTTTAAAAACTTACATGGCTACCCAAGTTTACAATGCACTCCCAATCTCAAAATTATTTTATTAGAAACTTATTTTTTTAGGTATATAATTCATTTTATTCAATAAAATAATCTATATGCAGTGTCTTTTGAAAGATTTATCTAATGTGACACCTCGATATTAAATTCATAACCTTGTTTAACACAACAAATATATCAAAGGTAAGATAATAGACAACAAAAATAAAGAATTCTAACGATAAACTAAAAATAAAAAATAGATATTCAGGTAACCAAGTTTGATTTAGCTTGTATTTTGTTCATTATCTTCTGCAAAGCCTGATAATCTAAATAGTTAAGCTCTTTCTTCATCGCTTTTTCGTACACACGATCTAATTTGCCAATTATTTTTGCACTACACTCATCTTTTTCCAGTAATGTACGACATTGATCAACTAAGTCTTTACACTTGAGCGACCAAGCATCCGATGCAATTATATTTTCAGGAAGTTCAATGTTAGCTTCTTTAGCGATTGAAATAGATGGTTTGTCTATGATATTGACAATAGCTAGAGGATTTGGTTTTAGATGCGATTCACTTTTATTTTCTTCTTCAGTAGAAATATATTTAAGATTGTAGTATTCCTCTATTGCGCTATTATAATTTGGATGTTCGAATGGTGTGAAAATATATTTTACATGTCGAAATAGTTCATTTCTAAATTCATTAGTTATTGGTATATCCTCGTTCTCGTTTTTTAATTGGGATGCTATATTCTTTAAAGCGTCTAAATGTTGTTTACCTTCGCGCAAACCTGTCTGACCAAACAGGATCATATTTAAGACACGACGAGATCGATCAGCCATTTTTTGTCCATTTTTTGACTTTAACGTTTCATTAAATGTCATCTTGCGGTAAACTTGATTAACATCACCCAGATTTATTTTCAACATGGCAAATAAATTATCGATAAATTTGATAAGTGGTTTCTTGTGCTTTGGAACCTGCAGCGATTGTTCTAATTGCTTTCGTTTCTGTTCCTTACGTGCATCTTGAATATAATTAACAAAATCGGAATGAAATAAATTTTGCTCCTCCGGTAAACCTGTTATATTGAGAACATTTCCTCTCGACTGCCACTCCATTTTTACGATCACTTTATGTTTATTGCAGAGAGAACTTATAATATCCTGCCCCGAACTAGAAAGTAATAATTGACTATCTTGTTTCGACAGATACATCTTCGCTGTACATTTTTCTTCCGAAGTTGAAGGTTCTACACTTTCGTTTAAAACTATATGACTTTCATCAGATGGATCCTGTATTTTACTCATCGTATTATCTTCATCTTCATTAAGTGTTAATGATATATAATCCCGTTCTACCATATGATCATTTCGGCCAATCTTTTTAGAAAATTCTTTTAATATTGGATCATGCTTGTTTATTATTTCTTTCGGTGGTTCCTTATTTGGTTCCTCACCCTTTTCATAAAATTCAGAAAAACTATAATTTGAATCGGATTTTTCTTCAGCAACAGCAATTAATGATTTATTACTAAAAGCATTGCTAGAGGTAGATGGTAAAGAATCATCTGGTTTATTAGGTGTTATGAAATCCAATTTAAATTTTTGGTTGATATCAGTTTGTGTCTTATTGAGTTTTTGCATTTCTTCGGAAAAACTAAAATTTTCAATATTCGAAACATTACCAATAGTAGCTGGTTTTGAAAATTTCGAAAATGGATTCAATAACATATTATTCATCTTTTTCATTTTTCTTTTGATCTTTTTTTCTTTAGCTTGATTTTCTATTGCATTTACAAATCGACCGTAGTAAGTTTTCTTATCGAGAGAGACGTATTTTTGTAATTTTATCATTACTTCAGCTTGGGGTTCCTTAACAAGTGAAGCTTTGAATAAATTCTTATTCGATGAATTATTTTTAGGTGCATTTTTATTTATTGGATACGATGGTGTGTGGTTTATAATTCGGCACGTTGGTGGAGGTGCATCTAAAAACCGTACAGCATTATCACACGATTCGGCCCAATGTCCCTTTTCACCACAAATTGGACAGTATTTCACTTGTGAATATTCTACCTTGGTTTGAAGCGGTGTATTGTCACTTGTCTATAAACATATTTTAAATATAGATTTATATTAGATAAAGTTATTATAAATTGTAAGTGTCTTACTGTAGAATGATATCGTCTCCAAGAATCCGGACAATGTAGCGAAATATGTCCTTTTTGTCTACAGACATTACATCGAGAGTTGACTTGAAATCGACATTGATTACATGCTGCTGAAAAAACTATATTTGGCGTGCCACACTAAAAAATTACCAAAATAAATAAATAAAAAGAAAACAAGTATAAATTAAATATAAAACGTTTCTCACTTTTAAACAAATTTTATTAGTACATCTGGGTTCCTTATGTTCTTGTGAACCGCACATACGACATAACATGCCTTTGCGCGGCTGTGGGCATCTAGCTCGGATATGTCCAAGCTCACTACAATTCAAACAACGAACTTTGTTGAGTTTTCCATGCCTCTCAATTGGAAATTTATCATCATTTCGAATACGCCATAACGATGCTGAGCCTTTAATAAGAAAAATTAATGTATCTCATTATTTGCCAAGGTGCGGTATGCTGTACCTCCTTCAACAATATATATGAAAAAGAATATAAAATATCCAAGAACTCGATTTTTTTCACGAGAAAATTGTTGAAATTTTACTAATATGGGAAGTAATATTATATAATACATACGTATTTTCTAAGAATGTTATGATTAATGAATTAAGATAATTTACTCTTCTCTTTAGATTTATTAACTAAATTATTAAACTATTTAAGATACCACTAGTTATCACTGTGATATTGTAACGGTTACAACTAAGATGAAAAGGGTAAATAGGTAAAATAATTTTCGTTTGGAAGCACGGTGCAATATTATGTCAAGATGATTGCACCGTGAATGAGTATTAATAACTAAAATTTCAGCTTAATAACTAGATAGTTATAGTAACACTCATATGAACTATAAGCTCATAGTTTTGCAAACCTTAACATGATACAAAAAGAAAAGATAGTTCTCTACTTAAAGCTCCGATAGTTACAACAATCTAGGATTATTAAAACTTCTATAGTACACCCAATTTAAATTTATATAAATAAGAAAATAGGTTCCCGAATAGATAAAAATATTACTAGGACTGAATACTCCATAATAATTGATATATCAGCCTTCGTAGAGCATTCAAACATTGCATAGATTTATATGAATGATTTTGATATAGTAATAATATGAAAGATGAAATAATACAATAGTTTCAGATTGAAAGAGGATATCAATCCACAACATTGATCGTTAAACAAAGAATGGCAAATACACTTTGTATTCCACATCTATGTGAATTCTATCATGGTATAACATGGAATTTGGTTTTTTGCTTATTTATTAACATTGATCCCTTTCTAATTCAATGCAAGGCTACTACTGGAGTTGTATTATTCTAAAATCTGAAGAAATGTTTTATAAAAGAATGAGTATGAAGAAATTAATGTTGAGTTGAAGTAATATTTACAATTAAATAGGTTGAAGTAATAGGTAAAATTAACTAATAGATTCTAAAATAACTAACACCAAAAAGAGAGCTTACTTACCTGATTTAAGATCAAAAGTAAAACCAAACCAATATTTACTAATGAGGTTTTTAAAATAAAAAGTGTGAAAAAAATCTCGTATGTTAACTTATTTTAATAAATTAATCATAAATTAAATAAATAGTCGGATATAATGTACTTACCTTTCATTTTAGATTGAATTTCAATCAAATCAAAATTTTCCCCTCCCCATGATTCATTATAGAAATTCCGCATTTCTGTATTCCATCCGATTTCATCGTCATTACTCTCATCGACCAAGGAAATTTTTTTTCGTTTTTTTGGCATTTTACTATTAATATTATCTTCAATCACACTCACAACGGAGTCATTTGGTATTATTTCTTCAGCGGCTGTAACAACATCTTCTTTACTCATGTTTGTAACATTTGTATTAACACCAACATCTTGCTCCATTTCCATTGAGTCCGCGTCTAAGTTATTCTTCGTTTGCTCATTTGATAGATCAACATTTGCAATTAAATCTTTAGCAGTAATATCTTGTGGAGAATCGTCCTTTTCATTTTCGCTACAACAAATATTTGAAAGAGTTGATATAAAATCATCATCCGATTGATTGATCGAATTAAATTTTTGTCGTTTTTGTTTATTTTTCATTCGGGGTGCCGATAGTTTGGTATCCTTTCCATGAAAATCAACTGCGGATCCACGCACTATATACGGAGTACTAGTTTTGCTTCGATTTACAATCGAAACATGTTCATCTTGTTCGTCATCCTCATTTGATGATGCATATTCAGAACTTTTATTACTTCCAGACGATTTACGTTTATGTAATCTTTTTATGCGATTTTCGTTACTCGATGTATCGATTATGTTGGATTCATTAGAATCATCTTGATTCTGTTTTGCTTTATCATTATTTGGGGCTAGCCGATTATATATACTTTCTGGTATATCTGAACTTTCAGCTGATTCATATACATCAGTTTCGCGGATCGATGAATCAGCTACCTGATAACTGGTTATATTGGTAGGAGCAACAAAATTATCATCCTTCGTTTGTAACAAATCTGCACCTTCAACATCAAGTGGAGTTTCTTCAATTGAATTGACTTCATTAGACGTTGGATTTTCGACATTTGATTTATCTAACAAACTTCCCACAGTTGGCTGCCTACATTGTAATTCATCATCTTCGGTTATATTAATATTTTCTGTAATTACACGACTACGATCATTTTGAATTATAAAATCATCTGAAATAACTGAACTAGTAGGCGAACATGGACGTTCAGACCTATGTTTCTGTGAACCACTACATGATGGAACATTTGGCGTAACAAAAAGATTTGTTTCATCTTCATTATCGCTATCATCAATACAAACCATAGGAGGCGATGGTAAAGGTATTTCAATTACCGCCTCATCATCATTATCACTATCTTCGGATGATGAAAGTACTACTGTTTCCTTAGGTATAATATTTGCTGCATAAGTTTTAGCACTCGGTATAACCACATTATTTAATTTATTCAAATCTCCTTTCTTTTTTATTGTATCAATCCGCTGCTTTTTCGCAACATACTTACCTATTCGTTGTTCTTTCGACAAACTGGGATTTTGGCGGCTATTTTGGTTATTGCGATTATTATTACGATTATTGAAGTTTCCTTGATTTTTATTATTTTGTGAGAGATTGCCAAAATGTCGGTCATTATTCTGACCATTACTATTATTTAAATAGCTTATGTATGGAGTATACGAATTAAAAATCCTTGGTCGGTTACCGGATGGAATATTATTAGGTTGATTTGTTATTCTTTGAGTAAATCCCATTACAGCTCTATGATTATGAATTTGTCTATTATTAAACTCAAAATTAGAATTAGTAGATGTTGTATGGCGCCAATACCTTGTTTCGGCCATATTACGGGGTTGACCCAAATTGAACGACGCTTGACTATTTTGAAACATGTTTCCAAGCATGAAATTTGGCCGCAATTGGTTTGGTTGCGTTCCAAAAGGTGATAAATTTATTTGATTTTCAGGTAAATTACTAACAGAATGATGTACCATCGCATATAAAGTTGCTTCTATATCACGAGTGTCCATATTGTTTTTTATTGGACAATACTGTTATGACTGTACACTACCTTAAATAGGATCAATCTACACTTCAAATTTATATTGATGCCTTTTATTTATTAATTAAAATAACATTTTACAATATTTATAGTTTGAATTCGATATTAATCATAATTATTTTTAACAAAACAATCGAACACACATGGGATATTCATGAATTTTGATCACTTTTTTTTTACCGGAATGTCAAACATTTAGCCCTCGACGCATAATCAGAATTGTACTAAAAACGAAAGAAAATACAATTAGCACATTTCTGTTTGGTGGTGTTTAGACGTGTACGTGTATTCTTTCGGCGTTGTTTTGTGTTGTCACAACTACCTTTCGAGTTTACACGAGTATTCTTTCAGCGTTGTTTTATCAAAGTATGTGTGCAAGTAATATAAGAATTTTTTTTATTTTTTATTCCAAAAAATAAATATTCTTAAATTCGTGTGCAGCTATCTAGATATTTTGTTGTTAATTTGCCATTTTACACTGGCACTCTCGCGTCAATTTCGCTTTTTCGTGCAGCAGAGTTTTTTTTTCATATTTGTTTATGTGTGTGTGGAAAATATTCCATTATCAATGAATACTTGGTCGAGCGAACATCATATAACCAATGAAGAAAAAAAAATTTTAGCACGATTTTTTTCATATTTACAGGAACATCTATATTTTTTATATAATTTTATTTAATATATTATATATGTATTTATATATTTTCATCATTCCAGCGTTTTACCATTTTAAGAAACGTCATCAATATATGTATAATATTTTATTATTAATAAAAAAATATTAAAATAAATCAATGAATTCCATTACAATAATAAATAAATAAATTACAATTTATATAAATAATTATAAAAATAAATTACAATTTATCAAACTAACATACAAAAATTATATTTTTTACGAATCAATATATTTTGGGTCCGGGTCACACTGACATATTTTAAAATGTCATTTTTCAAAATAGCATATTTCAAAACGACATTTTTCAAAACGGCATAAGGTACAAAACGGCATAAGGTTCAAAATGACATTTTTTAAAACGGCATTTTTCAAAATTGCATAAGGTATAAAACGGCTATTTACTAAAGTTATTAGCACTAATAACTTTCGCTGGTTGGAAATAGTCCTGCAAACCTTATAGCTATCCTCTCAAATAGTGGTCCTACATTATACCTACATATAATGGTGCTCCTACATTATACAGTAGGAATACTGCTACATACTACTGCTAGCCTACTGCTATAATGGTGCTCCTACATTATACTTCCTACTTCCTACTTTTGTTGTGTGGCTGCTACCGCACACTTAAACCTACGTCGGTCTGTTGTGATACCATTTTGTACTGCTATAGATCAGATTTACCCATTGCATAGCTCCATGTCAGCTTTTAGTTCTTACATGGACGATGCGACGGCCCATGTATTCTAAACTCAACAGTGGATCCAGATGTATTAAATTCACACCATCGATCGCACCGCCCAAACGGTCGATGGTTTTCAACCGAAAACATCCCGTTGTGCATCCTGCCCCTATCGAGATTCGAACTCGGTACCTCCCGATCCTAACTCCCGAACTACTGCACCTTTAACCACTGCGCCACCTGGGCGGTCTTTCGCAAACATACATTTTTCACATTTTTGACACCATTCAGTCACTGCTTGTCTACATCCTGCCCAGTAGAACCTTTTACGTACTTTAGTTAAGGTTTTGTTGATTCCTAGATGACCTCTGCTTCTTCTTCCGTGGTATTTCTTTGAAATTTCTGCCCTCCTGATCTTCGGTACCACCACGATTGCTTTGTCGTGCCATCGGAACAATATCGTTCCATGAGGGCCGACGTTCTTCCTCCATGAATTAAATATTAACTCTGTGATAACATCGTTGAACCATTCATCAGCTGGCAACACTTTCATATGCTTAATTTCGATGGTATTTTCCCTGTTTTATACCCGACCACAATCCACTCGGAATGGCCCTCTTGATAATGCATCCGCATTTCCATGAGTGCTTCCTATCTGATGTTGAATTTCGTAGAAAAACCAATCGCTCAATCCACCGTGCTACTTATCTTTAGGGATTTTTGATTGAAGTAGCCATGTCAAAGCACCATGATCGAACTAAGTATTGTTAACAAAAATGATTGGTCATAGAGGTATTTCCGGAAACGTTCTACACATTTCACTATGGCCAACAATACTCTTCTTGTCACACAGTAATTGCTTTCTGGCTTTGATAATATCTTGGAATAATATGCAATGACACGCTCCTATCCATCGATTTCTTGTATCAACACTCCTCCCAAGCCATCATACTTGCATCCGTATCCAAAATAAAACGTTTATTGGGAACCGGGTACGAAAGCAATGGTGCTGAAGATCATCGCCTCGTATTCATTACTACAGTGAAACGGCTTGTTCTTCTGTGGTAGTTCGTGTAAACTTCTCGCGATGTTAGCAAATCCTTCCTGGCATAAATCGTCAATAGTACGTGTATAGTCCAATGGAACTCCTTAGCTCATGTTAGTTCTGCTGTCTTGGCTAATCCTTTACGGCGGAGATTTTATCTTTATCTGTATGAATGCCAGTTGTTGTTTGTGTCCCAAATATTTGACTACGGCCCCGAACAGTACACATGTCTTCGAACTTAATTTCAATTCTGCTGATTGGATTCTTTCTTTAGATTTTGTAGATGTTCATTGAAGTCCTTTCCCATAACGATAATGTCGTCTAAATTTGCCAGTGGAAACCATAAAGTACGCGTTCCATTAGCCGTTCAAAAGACGCAATAGGTTTACAAAGTCCAAATGGCATGATTCTGTCATAACCCATTATACACACTGAACAAGGTTTTTTCCTTATCTTCATCTCGTACTTCCACTTACCAATAGTCGCTCAGCAAATGCAATGTTGAAAAATAACCTTCTTAGCGCTTGTCAAATTGGTGACATATATATATATTTCTGGAGTAATTCCTTTGCCACTTGTTTTCCTTCTGACGTTAATTGTTCCGTCCATTTCTGTGTTAATTCCTCTGTTATTTCCTGCTGTCGTTGACCCTTGGCTTTTACACACGGGTTCGTCTCTTGTTTCCGTCCAACATCCAATACGAATCCATTTCGTTTCATAAAATCCATTCTCAGGATGACCTCATCCACAATATCCACAACCAAAACTTCATATTGAAAATGGTTGTTGCCTGTTCGTATTTTCACCTCTTTCTTTCTTTGAATAGCCGTACTGTCGCCTGTCTCGTACTGTCATAGGTCGAACTCCATTCATAATAAACTCCCTTCGTTTAATTTGATATCCATTCGTTTTAACTTGATTGGGCTGATGGGTCGAGCAATTTGGTTTCTGATAGTCCCTAAATCAATTAATTCCTGCTCTATATTCATAAATCGTTGGTCAGCCATCTCAAATTGCTGGTCCATTCAAATTTTGAAGGTGTCAACTTTTGTGTATAACGTAACGTCAAGCTCTCGAAATTTCTCGTTGACACTTTCCTCTTGCGGTTTCAATCTTTCCAGAACTAAAACTCGATATTGTTCGGTTCTCATACTCTTCTGTTCGAATTTTACCAACAATTTTTCCCGGTAGGCTCGCATTTGATCCCTTAGGTCTCTTTTTATTTGTTCTTGACCGGATCTGCTCTTCTTCACCACGCAATGTCCTTTGTTCAGTAATCATTTCGGTTTTAAGACCGCCAATAATTTGTTGCGTTTGTATAGTTGCATTTGTTGCATAACAGCCATTAATTGCCCAATGTCAAATCTATTGATGTTGTTGGAGTGGTTTTCCTTACGGCGACATTCTAGTCTTCCACTCTGCTTGCTCTGGTAATTGATGATGTAGTTGATTCCGTTGTCACTTCAACCTGTTGCATCTCAGTTGAATCCGGTGCCTCCGTATTAAATTCATATTCGAGTCAACACTCAACATTTTCCTCCATCAAAGCAACGTTAAGTCTGAACTGTAACTCGTTTCCGTTGCCAAAAGTTGGTAAAATACACTGGTCAAACTTTTTCTTTAAATCTGCCACTTTCAAGTCCACCAATTTCATTATAAGATATTCACAATCCCAGCGCTGTCACCAATTGTTAAGATAATTGTAATTATAATTTTTAAACATAATTTATTTGACACTTAAATTCACGAATAAGTCACAATTAAATAACATCACATACCGCCAAAATGCGTAGTGATTAAAGCTGCGGCATGTGGAACGGGGGAGGTACTGGGTTCTAATACCGATAGAAGCAGGATGCAAAAAATGAATTTTCACCATCTGATTACGATTAGTGGTGAGAATGAACACATTTGTGATCCCCTGATGGATTGAGTTTAGAATCCATGGGCCGACCCATCTTACATGTCAGTACCGACCCATCTTTAAAGCTGGCATGGAGCTATGCAATGTGCAGATGTATCCACGACAATTGGACATATAGCCACATGTCGTAGGGATGTCACAATGGGCATAAAAATAAAATGAAATCATAATCATATTTTTCAATTTCCAAAATTCAAAGTTGATATGCTTTGTCATTTCGGGTTGTCATTAAATTTAAATTTATTCTGGGAACTTGAATACATCTGTAAAAAAATGTATAATAAATTGCTTTTCAATCTGCATTTGTTGGGATTCTCGTTAAAAATGTTCCTAACTATAATAAATTTCATATTAAATAATACCAATTGTCCAATTGACTATCGTATTAATTTTGATTTGTAGCCAAAGCAATTGGATTAAATGACTAAAAATATTAACTACAATTGATTGGTTATATGTACATATATACATATGATAACAACATGATATATATATATATATATATATATATATATATATATATATATATATATATATATATATATATATATATATATATATATATATTTATATATATATATATATATATATATATATATATATATATATATATATATATATATATATATATATATAGAACTAAGCATATCAGATTGAAACATACAAAAGGAATCGGAAATGATTACAGGGATCAAGTCTATAATGTGCTAAAAACAATAAGTTGAAGGTAAAGATCTTAATTAACATTTACAAAAAATTGTAATGCAGTTTTACAATTTGTAGCGACTGTCAATAAGGGTATTAAGGAGAAAACAAACCAATACACGATGCGGCAACTGTGCGTTTTGGAAAGAACAGAAGTTCATAATATAATAATTGTGTAGAAAATAACATTGCAAACTATAGTGGTGTACAAAAAGATCCAAACAGTTTCTCATTGTGAGTCCTAAGAATTTCTCAATTATTGCTTATTTACATATCCGTTTTGATTATTAACATATCAAAAATGTGGAAATGTTTCTCATTGGTTAGAATAAATTTGATTTTAGAACATTCATGAATGATTTTTACATTCATGAATGTTCTAGAAATAATATAGGCCCCAGGTTCTTCGAATTGAATTTTGTACGAGTGTATCAATTTATTTTTTTCAACATTCGCTAAAGGTGCAGCAGGATCATTTCTACATGTTATTCGAGATACGCTAGATACACTAGTGTTTCCGCAAACAGATACAGATATTTTGAATGTTTGTCCCAAACAGCTTAGATGCTAGCTTATATTGCTGGCGAAAATCATAGAGTATGCAAAATGTACTTTTTACAGAACAGCGGTTTAGCTTATTGATTTTTGGTATACACCTTACACTGACGCATTTTCATAACAATTGACTAAATTTGTGATCACTGTCATGTTTAATGATCCTTGGCAAGTATACGTTATAATTATATATTAAATGATAAAATAAATTTTTGATTTTACGTAAATCAATTTAAATTAATTGTTTTGGGCTCAATTTATAATGTAATGAATTGAATTGATTTGTAGCTGAATGTTAGTGAACTTCTTTATTTGGAATTTGTTTCAAATATTTCATTAATTTATTTGTTTTAAGATGATTTACAAGAATTCGTGTTTAAAAATAAAATAATAAACTTTGTAAAGTAAATACCGTATAAATAATTTATTTGATTTACAGCACAGCAATAACAAAATCAGAAGCACTATATTATCAGTCTCACTATTGTACTCACCGGGAGATCCTGCTTATGTTTGGCGATACACAGTAATTCATGGATTGGATATATATATATATATATATATATATATATATATATATATATATATATATATATATATATATATATATATATATATATATATATATAATTAATTATATTATTACATTCTTGACATTTGTAGTATGTAATGAGTTTAAAGACAGTTTAATTAGCCCGTAAACAACTGTTAAATACCTTATTCAGTTATTCTTATACTTTGGTCATCTTCAACTTATTTTAATAATTTAAGTCACCGTCAAGATATTTCTTTGTATATATACTTATTATTTTGTTTTAAAATACATTTTAAGATGATATTCAACCATCGTTATACAGAAGCTTTTTCATAGACTATCTACAGCTTAAAATCTAAGTAAAACAAGTTATAATAGGCTGGTTAAATCTTTGGTTTCCAACGAACAATCAGTATGATGAAAATTAAGGAAAAGATTGCAAAAGTATACGATTTAGCAATGCGATCAATTCGGGCTTCTGAAGATAAGGTACATGATTCATCATTATTTAAGACCTGGAACAATTCCTATTCCAGATCTTTATGGTATCAACATTGATGCAGTTTTCGCTCGATTGTTAGCTCGTATACTCCATCAGTTTCGATCACGAGCCTGTCTTCATACTGTGGCAAGCAACCAGAAGATGCCAGATCGTTTTCCACGCCGTGAAGTCATCATTCCGAAAGGTGGCTCTCCCTTCAAAGATCACTGTAACGGTCGGTTTGGATCAGCACGCAGAACGTGACCAAACCAGCGTACTCGCTGTCCTTTAATTTCATGCACGTTTGTTAAATGCCGTAATTTTTAACTTAATGTAATATAAATGGAATACCTATAAATTTCAAGTGTATGCATATTTGTAAAATTAATGTAATGTCTTATATAAATTAAAATAATGTCTTATATAAAATGTTGGTAATAGCCTATCGAGAATTTATGCAATTTATTTTTATGAGTAGTTTAATTTAAAATTTTATTTATTTATATTCAACAGTTATTTAAATTATCCTGATTGATTACTTTTATTTGTACTGATTCGACTATTATAAGTATAATTACACATATTATATAGATTCAACTTCTTACTCTAGCTAGATATGTTTAAGGAAATTTGTTGTAATGCCAAATTTTAACTGTACATATTATCCGGTACATCGTTTGAATATCAAACATTGGTCATTAATTGTTTTTCACTTGTGTTTTTTTCAAGTTAAATAAATGTTGGTGACATAATGGTTTCAATGGCCTGGAATGGCAACTGAACGAGAATTAATGCGGTGTAATTCAAATACTACTACTAATAGTTGGTGCCAACAACTACTAGGCTACTGCCAACCAGCAGTGCTACGAGCAAAAATTCTGATCTAATGTTTAAATTATTTAATAAATTTCTTTCGTATTGTCTTCAGTGGCAATATTAAAAGGTTGTTTCAGTGGCAATATTATACTAAGATTTACAATTTTGTCTGCATCAGATGCTGCTCATTTTGGCTCATTAAACTCTAATGTAGTGTGAAATCAATAGTGTTAAATTTTATAAGCATTTAATAAATTAATTAAATCATTAGGTAATATTATACATTTTAAATACTGGTTTTAAATCAAACTTTAAAAGTACAGAATTGCAAGTGTTCGAATATATTGATTGGTTTGATTCTGATATCAATATCCCGAATGAATTCATTATTTACAGAATTCTCAACATTATAATGTGGTTAAATTAAACTTTAAATTATTTTGTTAACACAGATAGTAAATTATGTTCCCCATCAACTTATATAAACCAAAAAGTGGTTAGTGTAATTATGTACATCATCATCATAGAACAATAATATCATATACAAGAAGCAATACAAATTCAGGATTAATTGTTATTTTATTTAATATAATTAAATAAATAAAAAATTCAATTAATTCGCATATAATTGAATTATACACTCGAGTTTTATTGCTCGATTTGTTGCTGTTCCATGTACATAGCGTCTATTTAAATTTGTATATAAAGACGGTTGATTCATTTAAATAAAATGGTCAGTTGACACAGTTCGTGTGTCTAGGACAAATTTTTATTTTTTAAGTTTTATTTATTTTAAATTTATATAAATTTTAATTTATAACAAACGATAAAATTAAAATTTTGTATAAAATGAGTTTTATGTTAAGTGATGACGATCCAAATGGCAATCTTACGGTGTTACGACCAGAGGCACGATTAGCTAGTGAAACCCGATTACTCGGTTGGAATGTACCAAAACACGAATTGATCCATATACCAGAGCATTGGTTATCATATTCGGAACCTGAGGCCTCTCTAAATTATTTACTAGGGTTACTTTATATATTTTTTACAATAGTATCGTTAGTAGGAAATGGTTTAGTAATTTGGGTGTTTTCAGCGTAAGTTATTTAAAATTAAAAATGCATAAAATAAAATATCTAAACTTTGTTCATATAGTAATACATAATATTATTCTAATTATATTATATAGTGCCAAGCCATTGAGAACACCATCAAATATATTCGTAGTCAATTTAGCCATTTGTGATTTTATCATGATGGTGAAAACACCAATTTTTATTTATAATTCATTTAATAGAGGATTTGCGGCTGGATTTCTCGGTTGTCAAATTTTCGCATTTCTTGGATCTATATCTGGTATTGGTGCTGCCATGACAAATGCATGCATAGCATATGATCGGTAAGATAACTGTTATATTTAATAAGACACAATACAAATGTTATTTTTATTACTCAGATATAATACAATAACGAGGCCATTTGATGGGAAGTTGACTCATACCAAAGCGATGTTTATGACGACAATAATTTGGGGATATACCATTCCATGGGCCGTAATGCCACTATTAGAGGTATGGGGACGTTTTGCACCAGGTAAGCTTTATTAATAAATTTATAATTCGTTTTCATGTGGTTGGTTAAAATGCGCTTAACATTTATCGAAAGTATTTTTATTGTTATGGTTAAATATTTGTTTAGTGTTTGGTGCTTATAAAATTATTTTAATGAGTTGTTATCAATTTCTTTCTTTACTTTTTGCAATGCGTTTGTCTATAATTTCTATCGAGTTTGTTGGTAGTGTAAAATGAAACGAAGAGAAAAACATAATCAAGAATACTAGTGTGAACGAACACCACTGATAACAGTGCTATACTATGTACTTCCAAACAAATTGTATTTATATAGGTAGATATAATTGATCATGTTACATATTACCAGACGAGTTGTCTCTCATATTAATTTAGGAAGTATGTGTGTGCAAAAAGATTTTAAATCATTCGTATTAATTGTGCATTAGAAAAATGATTCTATTGATATTTGAAGATAACAATTAAAATTATGTATCTGACTAGGGTACATTGTTTACTGCCGTTAACTTTTAGTATCCAGTTTTAAATTCTATAAATAATGTCTAATTGTCATTAGACTGTAGTTATTTTGAGTCTCAAAAATTGCTCGGTTAAGTAACTATATACATATAACGATTTTATAAGATAATGTGAAATGCTCAGTACAATCATATAACACAAATCGACTAATGTTAACATGTATCGATTGCCGATATCGAAATACAATACCAAAACATCTCATATCAATAGAGTGCCTAATTTTTTTAATTAACAGGCAGTCACAAATAATTACAAATTGATAAACCTTCAAAATTAAACTGATTATTATCATAATAAAAAATATTTATTACACACTCAAAAATCAATAATTTATTATAATTTTCAGAATAAAAAGCATTTTATTTATCTACACAGCCTGAAAAAAATAATTTCCTCTGTTTTCTCCTTATTGTAAACTATAAAATATTGTATAGTAATATGAAAATAATAAAAAAGAACTAAAATAAGTTATTTATTAAATATCCATTTTTAATAAAATAAAAATCATAAAATTACATTTAAGAAAGTCTTTACAATTTATTATTTAATTTATAAATTTCATTTTGTTGTCTTTACAGTAATATAATAGTTGTATAATAATATAATGTAATGTAATTTCTAATTAATATTAAAAATTTAATTCTAGAATGTTTGAATTTTGTATGCTTTTTGGATAATGTAGCAAAATTTATTTAATATTATAGCATATTATAATTTCTAGAGATGATTCTGCCCTAATTTGTATTTAAGAAATTAGTACAACAGAGCTCTATAATTTAGTAAGAGCATACTTTTTATTTTTTTTTATTTTGCTACAAATAAATTTTCTAATTTCTATCCTAAAAAAAACCAAAATTAATTCAAATATTTTTCTTCTAATTGGCATTAAATTTTATTGGTTACATTTCCATTGAAATTAAATTATAAGAAAAACGAATTAAATTAGTTCACAGGTTTATAAAATTAAAAAATAGTAAATAATAATAGTAGTAATGGAAAAGGAGATTTCAAAAGCATAAGTAATAACTATTAAATTACAAATATTCTCAATTATACAACCGATATGGTAACATTAATTCCCAAATTTCCATTATCGGCAAATAATTGTGCTATAGCTGTATCAAATACAAGGCAATCAGAATTTAATATTGCATTGGAAACACCCTCGTGTATTGATCGCGGCATTGCTTCCCATGTTAAACGTCTTCGATGTCCGTTCAGTTCTAGACGATAAGCAAAATTTTCTGCTTCTTTGCGAGTTCCTATAAGTTGCACGATTGCAAAAAATTGTTGATGTCCATCAAATTTCTCCTGTTTTTCTAGTACTAACATAAAATGATGACCGAAACAAGATTGCATCATTACCCAATCAACCGCACCGGGCAAATTAATATCAGTCGCTAGGAACACAATATCTTCACCTTGTAAGGTAGTAATACTTTTGTGTGACATCATTAAATGTGGCATTACTAATTCTAATGAACCCTGCCATTTGCATGATGCGCCCGGGCACGGGCACAAGTAAGGACGAAATTCGCATGTATCCTCATGATCTGGTTTCTCTGTATATACTAGGGTTGCTGTGCATCCATAGCTGCTATGTTTACACGGAAATTTAACATTAGATGCCACTTTTTCCATAGCTAAATTTCGTATATTTCCTAGAGCGCCACGACAAGTGGGACAACACGATAGTTTAGAACGGCAGCTAGAGCATACCAAATGACCACTATGGCATTGTAGTATCGGCGGCAGTACATAATCAAAACAAACAGGACACTCAAATAATGAGGCCAGATCGGCAGATGTGCTACTGCCATCACCACCACTAGACGACGATAAGGACGAACTCGATGATGATGCATTTGGTGCTTCACGACGTTTTATATTTGTTGTTTTATTAGGCATGGTTTATTATATTTTTTAATCGTTTATCAAAACTAAAATTGAATAATTTATAGAAATTATTTATGTATTTTCGAAAATTAATGTTTACCAATAATTTTATTTGATTTTAATCCTCGTATATATGTGATCACACAACACACGACATTTTTTTGTGTCCAGCTCAGAGCTCGAAAACAAAATTTTGTGTAACACAGATTAAAATTCACACACGTAAATTTTCTATTTAACTTTTTCGTTTAATTTTATTAGTTGTATGAATATTATACATATCGTAATTTAAATTAATCATTTTAGTATCCCACAATTTTATTTAATTAAAAAAAATTAACTTCGAGATGTGTGACCCTTGTTCCAATTGATACCGACTTGAATTGTATATTATCACGAAACTAAATTATTTATTCACAAGATATTAGATCAATAGATAATTAAATAATAATTATTATATATTTTTAATAAACTAAAATAATAAACGAAATTTACAGTAATAAAAATTGGAAATTCACAACGCACTACGAAATACTCGAATAGACAGCCATTATAAAAAATAAAATAAAAGAAAACATAAAAAAGAATAACAAATCATTTTGAAATCTGGTCACATGCAGCTCCGTCTTTTGTTTTTGTACACTGATCTACTGGACATGCTATGCAAAATATTTAATACAGGATATTAATGGTATCGACCTATCTCGTTTGCTGTTTTTATAATAAAATTGATTTTTAAGGTTTCTAACATAAATAATTGTATACATAATGACGTGTTTATTTATATATTATGTTTAAATACATTTATTTTTTTCATCATGTAAACATACAAAGAAATAGATTTGCTACAATGCCCTGTCGACATAGGTGATATTTTATATCAGTTTCCTTTTATTTTCCTTATACATAGACTTAATCTAGTTGGCGTAGAGGAGAATAGAACGAGAAAACGATGATTCAAGAAAACACCATGAATTTCTTTAAATTAACAACCTCACACATAAAGTTTCGACATGTTTTCTGATGGTGTTAAACGATACCTAGATAGAAAGGATTAGATTTAACGATATTTCGATTATCAGATTTTTGCTTTTTTTCTTTTACTTAAACCATTCATTATATGGAACAGAAAAACTTAACTAATGATTTTATTTTTTTATTTTTAGAGGGCTATCTAACATCTTGCACATTTGACTACTTAACAAACACATTCGATAATAAAATGTTCGTAGGAACGATATTCACATTCAGCTATGTAATTCCAATGACTTTAATAATTTATTATTATTCGCAAATTGTAAGTAATGTTGTGCAACACGAAAAAAATCTGCGGGAACAAGCGAAAAAAATGAACGTCGAATCGCTTCGTTCTAATCAGACACAACAAAATCAATCGGCCGAAATAAAAATTGCTAAAGCTGCAATTACAATTTGTTTCCTGTTTGTGGCATCTTGGACACCGTATGCTGTACTAGCACTGATTGGTGCTTTTGGTAATCAAAGCTTACTGACTCCGGGAATAACAATGATTCCAGCATGTACATGCAAATTTGTTGCCTGCTTAGACCCGTACGTATATGCGATCAGTCATCCGAGATATCGCATTGAATTAAATAAACGGTTACCATGGTTAGCGATCAAAGAAAATTCAATTTCGGAAACAGCATCAAATTCGACTGAAGTTTCACAAAATCCTATCCCATTAACAACGACCCCAGCCACGTAATAAAGTAAAAGGATTTTAACAATTGACCTGCGCTCGTTTCATGGACTATGAGAATATTTTAAAGGGTTTAATTTATTTTATATTTTGGTAAATTTTTAAGTTTTAATAAATTATATTAATAAATTTGAAGCAATTTCAATGGTTTTAAAGTCTTGTATTTACAACACTTAACATTGGATTTCTGTTCTCATTTTTAGTGGTATTTCCACAATTTCATTTGGAAAATCATTCGTAGTTGAAACCATAGCAACCTATATACATACACCTACTAGACCCATAGCCACGTTCGACCCAAGGTAAAACTATGGTATTAACGTTTCTATATCATCTTACAAAATTCATGTAACTTAAACTATTAACCCAAGGAACAATTCAAAATATCATTGCTTGACTTAAGAATGAAGTATTTTGTTAGTATGAAGTTGGGGTTCCCCAAAATATTCATTCAAGTTTGCTGCAGTCCACATGTATTAATTGCCATCACCGCACGATCAAAACTAGCTTTTACATCCAGCACTTATCGTTTCGATCTAGATTTTCCATACCAACTGCCGCAACTTTAACCACTCTACCATTTCATCGGTTAATGTTAAATTTTATACTGTAATATTGCGTTTCGCAGTTTCAATCGATATAACTACAATTTTTGTATATGAGTTAATTTTAGTGATCAACATCGAGGTATAAAAATTGTTACACACCTTGTGAATCTTGGCTACCATTTTCTTCTCCGAATACTAGAGGCGCTTTTGGATCATAATCAAAAAACAACAAAACCTACGTCAAAATTATTGTGACAGTGACATTTAAAAATTTCGTCTCGATTGTTAAATTTTTCTTGTAAAATTATACGATACTACTTCAGGGGCATTTATTAATAGTTAAAGTAAAACCAAATCTTTTATTGTAGTTTTGTAAAGGTCATAAGCTTGTTAAGACCTAATTTAATCAATTGGCGATACTTGTGTAATTAAACAAAATGGTTTGTGTTCCATGTATATTAATTCCAGTTCTCCTATATATATGGCATAAATTTCTTCAACCAATATTCCTGCCAATCTTGCAACGATATTGGAATCCTTGGGGCGAAAAAAAAGATGAACAGGGTAATGTAGTGATAAATAAGCCAGAATTTCCATTTGATTGTACCGGTGGAAAATGTGTGTTTAAACCAAAAGCGAAACAACTATCTGAAGATAAAGAACCACTTACAGATGAAGAACGAATAAAAGCTGATTAAGGAATAAGGAAATACTTCATCATTAATTCCATGTATGTTTTATGAATGAATTGTATGTTTGTTAAAAATAAAATTCTCTAAACAGTATTTATTGTATAAAAATTATTTTTAAATTTAACATTGTTTGATTTTCGGAGATTTTGAGGAAAATCAAATTCAATGCACTACACTAATAGGTAGCCGATGTCCTAGATTTACCTTAAGCGTCAGGTAAGTCATAAAAAGGGAACAGTTATAACTTTAGTCTCTGGGACCATAACAGGTAGTAAATATAAAAAAATAAAAACATCTTTGAACATTGGCCAACGGCAAATTACGAATACGAATTTAATAAATCCATATAGTGTTTTAACATTTAGCAAGCTCGAACGAGCTTATTAGATATGTATATAATTACAACATATATATTGAAATCATATATCTACTTATCAATTAATTTAAAATTTTAGTCACATACTTACATTCGACGAATACAGAAATCGGAAACAAAACAAACAAACTAGTTGCTTTAATAATTATATTAATAACTTAAACAATGCTCATTTTGATTTTATAATTGATAATACATTCTTTCGTTATTTAATGTAGTTGCATCAGTTACATCAATGTTAAATTAAATTGTCGTTTGTTTCTATGATTTGTAAAAACATCATAATTTTTGCTAAAATTTAATTTTTTTCAATATAAATTTAATGCTAAAAAATACATACTAAGATAAAATTAAAAATACATACTAAGATAAAATTAAACTAAATATTTAATTTAAAATAAAATTATAACCGAAATGTGTTTAAAAAATTCGAACACATCTTTTTCTACATTACTTAATTAACATTAAAAATATTAAAAATTATTATGTAGTTATTATATTTTTAAAAATAGTACTGTATATATCATTATATATTAATATTTATTATAGTTTTATAAATTGCACGTATTTTAAATAATAAACTACGTTTTTCGTTTTTGTATATTATATAACCTTAAATGCAAGTATCACTTTCGTTTTGTACTATATCGATCCCTGCATATTAGGGATTAAAACTGTTTGCCAGCTTTTCTTGTCCATCACCAAATACTTTATCAATAAAATATGGTTTATAGTTTTGAATGAATTCATTATTTTCATTTTGATTTCCAACGTTTTGTTGATTTACAAATTTTGCATTCAGTGTTTCATTGTTTTGTACTACTCGTTTATTTGTAACCGTTTCACCATTGCTCGATTTGTCATTGTTCTTTTGTTGTTGTTTTAAATTATCAGGAATATATTTCTCACGAACTCGAAGCATTGATGTATTGATTACTTCACAATCGATTTGCATTAATGTGATGTAGTCACTTGAAAATGAATCTACAAAAAACAACATTGGGTTAACAAATTGATTAATTTATACATAGGGTGGATATAAAATATATATTTATTGTTAATACAAACTTCACTTAAATGAAGTGAAGTTGTATTAAATTAGTTGTAGTCTTCACAACAAGCAAGTACGTTCAAAATAAGATTCTGCAATAGAAATTATAATGCAGAATAAATCTCTCTATTTCGTTTTTAGTACCATACTTCAGAGTTGATCAGATGATAATGTATTGCTAAAACACACTTACCATTAATAGTCAAAGCGGGCAACATTAACGACATTTTTGGACGTAATGTCTTATTATGTGCCAGTGCCGGCAGCAACAAATGATCTCCACTAAAACTAACCACATAAAATGTGTCGTCACGTCGTCTTATCTCTTCAAAAAATTCAGCATACTTCTCTGCATAATTTACAGGGTCAAACACGTGAATATGTTTGGTTGTGTGATATGGTTGGATATCTTTACTCAAATCATTTGAAACCTCAGTTTTTTTCGTTCTAGTTTTTTTCGTATTTCGCTTCGTTAGTTTCCGATTGCGAAGTAAATAATTCTTTATTTTATCCGGTGTAAATAATTCTGGCAATGATTTGACATCAAATTTATTATCAATCTTTTCGTTAGCTTTAGCACTCAAATTGAAAAATTCTGGTTCGCCGATCCAGCGACGTAATTCACTAGCTAATCGTATACTTTCAGTTTGATTGACATGCATCGGACAAATAGGATATATATTTGGTTTCACATCATTGGTCTCGGAATCATAGTCAGACGATGTATTTACTGTATTCTCGTCAATCCATAGTATTCCTCGGCTACGATGTACTACTGATGAAGATATTGAAGATTCCTTAACTAATGAAGTATCCGATTGAGCAAAATTTAAGTAATTCGTTACCGGCCCTATGTTTATTGTTACCATAAAAACAAGTGCTAACAAAAATGCTGTGCTCTTTTTAACTGACGGTGCAGATACATTTGAATTTAGCATACTACCCAACTTCTTACAGTGGCAAATAGCAGTATCTAAATTTTGTAATTGATCGCGTAGTGAAAAATTTTCTGTTCTCAGTTGGTTATTTTCTTTTTGTAAATCTGTTATTTGATTTTCAAGTGCTGTAACATATTCTTTCTTCTTTTTACGCGACAGACAAGCTGACTCACGATTTTTAATCATTCGCTGTTGTTTTTTAAACGCTCGCTCATCAATTTCATTATTCATGTGTAATTTTGGCTTTGGCGATGAAAATGTAAGAGTTGTTGTGGATCCTAGATTACTAGCCAAAGAACATACACTTGTAATTGGCGTTGTTAATTTATTATTACTGAATATTGATTGATTTAATGTTGTCTTTGGCAAAACAATGTGCTCTTTTTTAATAACCGGCGTTGATTGGAGAACAATTGATTTGGAATCTAGTGTCGAACCATTTTTGATATTTTTCATCTTGTTAACTAGTGCGGAAAAATCTTGAGCTGATAGTATAACAGTTTTCTTATTACTATTTGGTTTAGATACATTTCCATTTGATTTTGAACCATTATTAACAATTAGGGCGGGTGGTTTAGGTTGAATTTTTATTTTTTTTTTAATATTTATTCCCGTTAAGTCGGAACCCTGGATAGGTATTGTGTTTATCGGAATTAATGTGCCCTGCACCACCTTATACCCGGTTGTTGTGGCTGAATTTAAAATAATTGGCTGAGGTGATATGGGAGATAACACATTAGGATTGTTTAATACATTTGAAGATGTTATTGTTGTGTTTGATTGATGCATCGTAGGAGGTGAAATTGGAGGAGTATCAAGCACATTATATATACTTGATTTTTGTGGTATAATCGCTGTTTTTCCTTGTGGTACATTTGCATTATTATTTACTATACTAAAATACCCATTATCTGACGACCCACTACTCCCCGATGGTGATGGCGTATTTCGCGGCGGTGAGTTAATTTCTGATTTTATTTCATGTTTGAATATATCACTGATGAAGTCATCAGGATTGACGAATCCATTAAATGTGCTTGTATCATATGCTTCGGTTTTAATATCCTCAAAGCAAGATAATACTGGTGATGATGAGGACATGAAATCTTTGTCATTGTACGTGGTGACTGACGACGTTGAACTCAATGATGAATTATTGAAATCTGGTTGAAATACCGAAAAGTCTATGTCATTTTGTAAAGTCATAGGAATATCAGAATCAATATCCAGCGATGATAAGAATTCATCATCTGAAAAAAAAAAAATAAATAAATTTTAATAACTATTTTAATGCGGCCCGAACGCATCATACATTCCCAATTATAAAATAAAAAAGATGAAAGATAAATAAAAGGCTTTTGCAAACTAAACAAATTGATAACCTAATTTTACAATATTTATCAAATAAGTTGAGTTGTTGCATGTTATTTCCACATTTAATTGCTGATAAAGTGATAACAAATTACTAACACAATTTAGAATCAAAATATGTAATACGTTAGTGATTAATGAAGGCGAACGCGGAGTTACACACTTGTGGTGAAAAATTTAGTTTCGTTTTGAATTGCTGAAATAACACCAGTAGTCAGCGAAAAAATTATGAAAAATGTGCTTAATTAAAGGCTCACATTTGCGCCACGGCCAAATTTCCGCTTGACTGACTTCATATTTCATACATTATTATGATCATATAATACAATCAATGATTGAAATATAATTTATAAAAATTTATTTCATTTAAAAGTCGTTAAAAAACATCGACCTGTAACAGAAACAGGTATCCTGTATTATGGTAGTGACAAAATGTATAGGAGTAGTTATAAGAAATTAAAATTATGTAACGACTCTTCATCCAATAAATTATGTTGGAAAAAATACATTCATAATAAAAATCGAAAGGTTTGAACTATGAACAATCTGAAATAAGGAAAGGGAAATAGAATTAATCAACGCACCAATGTCTTTATTAATAAAGCAATTGCAAGCTATTATTTATCCAGAATATTATTTTAGGTATAGATAAAGGCCGAATTTAATATAAACACAGCTAATAAAACATATTTCTTAACTCGTTCGTAACCGAGAACACAGATAGCTCGACAGCTTTTCAAATCACGATTTTTTTTTGCATGTACACTAAGAATTTGATCGATTAAATCTTGGAAAACATCTAAACAATTATCTGTTATATTCTTAAACCTGATATCAATCTTTGTGTTTAATGTAAACAATAATACGCAAATGCTAACTAACCAACAACTAATCAATATCAACCAAATAAACATAAATTCTCTTTATTATTATAATTTATTCAAAACTATTAACTTATTAACACTTTAAGACATAAGTTCATTGCCTCTTTTACGTCTTGTTGCATAACAGTAATGAAAACGAGTAGTTTTATATTGAAAATATGTTAGTGATAACGAAAGTACCACAAACAAGTGAAATGAAACAAAATTTGAATAAATTTAACTAATATACGAGCATGTATATACATATTGTTACTTATTTAAATCCATACGTGTGATGCGAACCATATCGAAACATTATGGTATTGTTAGTTTTATAGTTTGACTTGAAACAAGTATGTTTAGCTGTTTTTTATCAATAACAAAATAATGTCTTCGAATTTGTTTCTATCGAACAGACGGTTTACATCTCTGATTTTAAAATATTATATCGAACAAACCAGTATCTTAAGCTGAACCTGACCTTCATTCATGGAATTAAATAAAATTTATTTTGTCGTCGTTACTATATACATACATATATACAAGACAAGTTATTACTTTCCATTAAGTTGATAAACTTTAAACATACGAGTATTTTACTAAAAGCTTGAATTTTTAAAATTCGCGAATTTTTTGGTTTAGAATTTTAACTATAAGCTCACCATTATTAAAATATTCTAAATCGAATATGTTAATAACACATTCACAGTTTGCACCATTATCCATTATTTAATTTAAAGCACTATAAATTACACTACATAGGTAACTAAATTGAACTTATAAACAAAGTATATGTGGGTAGTATATATAAATTCATGGTTTCAAAAAGATTATCCATATACCTGTCGTTATCTAATAGTGAAGCCATCACGTTTAACAAGATAACTAAATGAATATTTTTTTTAAATGGATAGGCGTTTTACAACGATTTAGCTATAATGTTCACATAAGAACTAACATTATAGTACTTACAACTAAGCAAAATATTAATTACAACATTCAAACAGTAACAACTATAAAATTTATTTCTCGCTAATATTTTAAAAACTTTCTTTATATCATTACTTCTCAATCACATAGTTGAGTTAAATTAAATGAGGGCGGTACTACAATTCCTTGTGCAAGAATATGGAAATGATTAAAGACCGATTGTTTATATCATTTGAACTACATTTGGAAAAAAAGCCTAAGGCGTACATTATGTGAAAGTCTGCTAACACGTTTTGGAAAACAAAATTTTTTTAGAGACCCAATAGCTTACCTATAATAACATCAAACGGTGAAACAGAAATAACCAAAAAATCAAAAGTTTGTCGCAGGGCAAAATACCTAGTTTATAGTGCAAAGATTAGGCCCTGTGGTTGGGGGCATTCTTGTTTCGTAAATATTACGAACGAAACATGAGACCCATAGAATCCCGAGCTTGTCGTAGGATGCGACTAAATCTGGTTGGATCGCTCGGCTGACGACCCGCATCCGTAAAAAAATAAACCTGTTAAAAATCAACTGTCAACAAACAGAATAAAATCGGATACCGCCAAAAAAATAATGACTCCCCGCTTAAGTACTCGGAAACGAGATTGAGGTTGGGGCCGTCACTTCGAAAACCTGGCGCGTTTGACGGCGTTATCACATGTATGAAAGAGTATCGGTTGGAAGTCGTAGCGCTCCAGAAACTCGATGACCTAAAAGTGGTGACCATGGGACCCAGGACTATACGTTGCTACACAGTAGAGATGACCTCGGAAATCTTGGAGTTGGGTTTCTCATTGGGCCACAGGTAAAAAAGGCTGTACTGGACTTTCAGGCAGTCTATAATCGAATGTGTAAGCTTCGCTTGCACATGAGATTAGCCAACCTGTCAATTGACTGTGTACATGCGACAATGATGTAAGCCAACCCTAAAATAAAGACTCATTTTACAATAATTTGGATAATCTGATGGGCTCTATACCCGAGCACGATGTCAGATTGGTGACTTTAATGCTAAAACTGGCAGAAATCAGACCGACTTATGCGATAATATAGGTCCGTACTCCCAACACGAAACTGCGACCGAAAATGGGGAAAGAATGATGTACTTTGCGATCGCTCATTATCTCAAAGTGGTAAGCTCATTCTTTCTTCATAAAAACATTAATTTGGAAACATGAACACATCCATGTAAAACATCCCGAAGCCAAATTCGTAGGCAGTGATCAATATCTGGTCACTGCAAAGCTACGATGGAAATTTTCGTACAAGTCAGGGAGAACAGGAGAATATACAACGCGATTCTCCTGTGAAGGTCTGATAAATGAAGAAACGCAAAGAAAATATCAAAATCTTGTCAGCAATAGCATAATGCGATTCAGTTAAAATCTGATGATGTGAACAATGTCTGGGAAGTATTGAAAACCTCGGTTGTCGATGCTGCCCAGCACGTTCTCGGTATAGTTAAAACTAAGCCCAAAAATGATTGGTTTGATGAGGAGTGTCGTCTTGCTATTACGAAATATAGCCCACAACGAAGAGCAGACTCGGTTTATAATTGCAAGAAAAAACAAAGCAGTCTTTGCTAGGAGGACAGCTAAACGCATTTGTAGACAAAAGAAGCGCGAATGGTGGAAGGCTAAGGTCTTAAGAGTACAACAACTCAGCAATGAGCACAATCCGCGAGGTTTCTTTAAAGGAATCACCGAATTTCACTATACCTTAAGATCTCGGTCAACTGCCATTCGGGACCAGGATGGAAACCTCTGTGTTAACGTCGATGCGGTACTCGATACATGGCGTGAACATTTTTCTGACCTACTTAATGTTCCATATGTATCACAAGCTGTATTTGAATACCCTCAAATACAGACCGCGGAAATGTTCATTGAGGATCCATCCTATGAGGAATTCACAATGGCCATGCAGAGACTAAAAAAAATCGTTAACCAGGAGTTGATTGCATTAATTCAGAGCTTGATATTCGGAGGGCTAACTTTGTGGAACTGTCTTTCGACCTTGTTCGATTGGTATGGCGAAATGAAGTTATGCCTGACGAATAAAAAGTGGCCGCGTTATGCCCAATTTTCAAGAAGGCTATCGAGAACTTTTGCAATCACTACTGGTGTTCGACAAGGAGATGCGCTGTCCCCGATACTTTTTACTTTTTTAATACTTTTTTTCTCATGTTGCAATACATCCTTTGTAAAAGTGAAACACCTCAGGACAATATCTTATTCCGACAATCCAATCTACTTTTTGCTTATGCAGATGATATCTGTGTGATTGGATTAAATGGTAACAGAGTGAAAGAGATACTTGATCCACTGAAACAGTTTTCAGCATCCGTTGGTCTCAAAATCAATTAGTTCAAAACAAAATATACTAACTCTGGTTTTAGAGACCAAGACGCAAGTGATTTCAGTAGTGGTAACCACACTTTTAAAGAGTGATGAGATTCAAGTATCTTGGATCTCTCATTACTCATGATGATAGTGGGAGAGGATATCAAGGTTCGGCTTGTCGCTGGCAATCGTGCTTTATATCCTCTACGTCCACTGCTGAAATCAAAATGTCTTGCAAATGCGGATAAGCTGAAACTGTACAGAATGTTGATCAATACCCGTTGTCATGTATGGATGTGAGAGTTGGACCTTGACGGATGAGTACGAAAGATGGCTTCTAACATTCGAGAGAAGAATCATACGTGTGATATATGGCCCAAAACGCGGCGTTGATGGCACATACCGAGTTCGTTTCAACCACGAGATCAGGAATTTAATGCAAATTCCTGATATCGTGCATGAAATCAAAGGACAGCGAGTACGCTGGCTCGGTCACGTTGTGCGTGCTGATCTAAACCGAATGATACAGCGATCTTTGTAGGAAGAGCCGCCTTTCGGTAGGCATAGAGGTCGCTGTCGGCTTCACGGCGTAGAGAGCGATCTGTCATCTTGCAACAATATGAAGAGCTGGCTCGTGATCGAAACCGATGGAGTCAGATTGTTGACACGGTACGGGCCAATAATGGCCTGTAAAAGCCGTCAAAAAAATAATAATAATAATGCAAAGGACAATTCTAATTTGAATTTAATCATAAGATTTTTACTGCATCTTATTTGACAAAGTTTCTTTGTTAAGCTGCTGTAAAACTAGTTTAGTTAAAATTATGTTTTAAAGTGATAGGAGTATTGAAATTATAGATTCATAAAGCTACCATTATGAATTGAAAATTAAAAAATTTTGCGATTAAGAAAGATATATCTAACATTCCTTACATGTCAAATGTGATTTAAAAGTAAGAAGATCAATATGACAGAAAATTTAAGTATGACAGAATGTTTAGTCATTTGATGAGTTTCATCTGCTTATAAAAAATATTCATTTCTTTCGTTTAAGTTTACAATAACACTGTCACAAAAAGATTCTACAGTCAATTAAGAATTTTAAATAAATAACTTAGCAGAAAGTAGGACGTGTAAATAAGCTGCCCGCGAAAGAGCCTTGAGCGTGAGGGACTGCAAGGAATATAAAATCAAACAAACTATGTTTGTCATACATGTTTTTGGAATTGGCGAAAATATTTCTATAAAAATGTTTAGAATTAGAAATCGATTAACTAAATTTAAAAAATGGTCTTCAAATCAATTGTAGAGGGAAATTGCAATCGAAATTATCAGAGTTTTATCCGGCTTATAAGAATTCATTAACTTCATAGATTTAAATTTCAAAGGTAAAATTGCACTTCATGAATCAAAATAAGGGTGAGCGAATAATGTAAGACAACATATCTCTATAAAATTTTTAAAAGACTATGAACTAATAAGTCTTAATTTTATGAACTTCAATGGGATTTCGCGGCTCGGGAAATAATTAAATTTCTTCAGTTCATTTGTTGGGAAACGAACATAATGCTATTGAAAACCATCTTCTTCGTACCTATATGTACTCTGTAGTTAGGTTAATTGTATGTGGGATGACAGCAAAAACATTGCCACTCGCACCTAATCTACCACCTTTTTGATCTCATAAAAGTCAAACATCGATTTACTAAGATTATGGCAACCATATTACATATTGATATAATTGACATGTATTATTGATTTAAATTATAACGTGTCAACACAGTTGCACATAAAGCTAGTAAGAACATTAATAAATAACGAAAGAAGTAACATTAACTACAGTAATATAATATAATATGTTAATGTTTTATAATTAAACAACGTACACTTCAGCCGGCATTATCCGCCACATCAACAATATTTTCAATTTTATTACGATTACAAATTCATAACTCACGTTTATCTTGAAATTCTTTTTCTGATGTTATAGTAACAACACATTCACTATCTTTAGAATAATTCATTATAAGTAGCTAAATAAAATTTTATATTTCTTAGGAAAAAAATTATTTTCATTTTACACCGGCATTTTACATACGAAATGTAAATAAACCAAAGATGATAGTAATGGGGAGAAATCAATAGACAATGAACTCCATCCACCATCCACAAATTTGAGATACAAAACAAATGAAACCAAAACAACAACAAAGCCAAGGAGAGCAAAAAATAATACGTAAAAAACTCATGAATCACAATGGTGGATTAATAATTTCTACAATTCCTTACATACATATGTACATATACTTGGTCACAGTATATATACATGCGATTATAAAAAATATAATATACATACTTGTATCTTTTGTTCAAGCGTAAAATTTACGATAAACACACAAATATAATACATACATGAGTTGCACTTACCATCAAACAATTCCTGTTTTGTATTATACAAATGTAAGGAATTATCTTCAATAACATCGGTAATTAACATTTTTACTTATTTGATATTAAAATAACATTATGAAATAAATAATTTATTTATTTTGAGATTGATTAAAATACTAGTAAAATTGACACGTAAATTTTCTTTCCTTCTAAAATAGCAATCGTGAATCGACTTTACTTACTACATAAGTACATACTAGAAATGGGATTGCATTTTTTCTAATTTTTGACATTTCACTTCGCCTTACAAAATATAAAATCAAACGAAAGTCGATAATGTAGTTTTGTGTTGTTTCGATTTTATTTTCATAGATGCTTAACAGTATGTATAAAGAAAAATAAATTTGACATTTAAATCATGCAAATATTTTAAATTTAAAATATTTGATTGAAAAATGTTAAATTTTCTTTTAATAAACTAATGTAAATTTATATAAATAAGTACTAAACAGTTTACATAACATAGTAATATTTGTAAACAAAACAAGTTATTAAAATAATAACAAAATTAATGCTTATGGAAAAAATTTATAATCAATTATTTTGCGTTAGTTTTTACATAAAATTTAGTTAATAAATTTAATTATCATTGACTGTTACATAAAATCGTCATAATCATAATCCCCGTATCCATACTCTTCGGCGTTTGTTGCCTATAATAATCGATAATTTTAATGGTATTTGAATTTTGAGAGGATTTTCTATATACTTACATCATTTCTTTCAACGCGTAATCCAGCTTTTCCTTTTGATTTACCCTTTTTAGTTTGTGCCTTTTCAAATTTTTGCTTTTCAAGATATAAATTATCTAATGTTCCTTTGACTTTCCTCAAATCTGTACTATTTACTAAAATAAAAAATTGTGTTAGTACGATGAATATGAAGGTTAAATAATTTCTATAAATAAATTATGACCTACAATGTGCACAAACACTTCGAACTAATTCTTCTACAAATACAGGATATTCGCTATGAATTTTAAATTGTGAAACTTTTTTGCTAATTGCATCTGAAAACTCTGTAAATTCGGTCTTAGTAGTTGGATTCATCGCGTCTATTCCGAACGACGATTTCTCTGTTATTCCCAATGTTTCTAGGGCAGTTTTTAGATCTGCTTCCTCTTGCAATTTCTGTAGTCGTAATTTTTCGGCCATACGCTCTTCTGGAGTTAAATCATCATCATATTCTTCTTCTAATAATTTTCGTTTCCTTTCCATTTCTTCTTGTTTAAGTTTCTCCTTTTCAGCAATCTTTTCGGCAAGACTTTTTTTCGGTTTCGTCTTCACCGCAACAGCATTCTTCTCTTCATCCTTTTTTTCCTCTTCTTCTTCTTCCCAACTTTCCTTTAAAACAACAAAATAAAAGAAATTTGAATTATTATATTTTTTTACATACGTGTTGACGTATAGACTAACATAACCTTACTTAATCAAAACTATGCAAAAAATAATCCCCAGTGAGTTTACTTTAAAAACTGCTAAAACTTTATACTTACTTTTACATCATCTTCCTCATCTTCACCATCCCATTTATTCACATTTGGTTTAATTGCTGGTGGCACAATTTGTTTACCGTCTGCAATATGTTCTGGAATTATAATATTTCACACTCGTTACCATACACCAGGATGAAACACACATTTTCATACTTTTATTTACTTACCCCAATCGTCTTCCATGCTGAGTTTTTGTTGATTCAAAATAATAATATATATTAACAAATAATCTGTACAATAATTTCTAATTTTTTATTTAAATAATTCCATTCAATTTAATTAAATAGAAATTACAAAAAAAATTAAGACGTGTGCTCTAAGCACCAATTTTTACTATCACACAAAAGTGTCATTGAACTTACACATTTAGTGGAAGAGGAAGAGTGAAATTTATGATTATTGCTTGACTAAACCTTCTCAATTTTCTTAATAGGTGGCACAGTATGCGAATTAGGGATAACACACAAATTGCCCACGTCGCATTAAACAGATTAAATTTAAATTTTAAAATTTTCAGCAAAAATGTTACCAATTTTCGTTAATAATTTAATAATTATATTTTATTTTTACTACTCCAATCGATCATGGAAAACGTGATTTTGAATAGTTCAAGAGTAGTTTCTGCAGTTAAATTAAATTATTTGTGAGAACAAAAATTATGTATAATATTCATTTTATGAATTATATTTAGCAATTTCGTAAGTCTTAATTATAAGGACTTCAAAAACGTAAAACATTTACAACATTCTAAAGTATCTTAGATGGCAGCATTAAGTGATAAATTTAAAATTTTCTAATCTTAACGAAAATTACTACAATTTAACATCAAAATTACATCTTTTTTTACTAAATTGTTAAAAAAATATTTAATTATTTTATATTTAAATTAACAACATTTTGTTAATGAATAACAATTTCGCTTATAACATAGACCTATTTCTTTATCTATCAAAATGTCAAACGAAACTGTACTAAGTGCAAAAAAGTATTATTTGTAATTTTGAACTTAAAGAATACACAAAATTAATAAATAGAAATAACAACCTAAGTTTACAATAATCGTCAAAGTTATGAAAACTAAGCCCATCTATTTTGTCGAACCTTATTTTATGTTCAACTTTAACACATTCAGAATCGAAAATGAATGCTAATACCGATTGGCTTGGCATGCATTGCAAATATTTGGCATGACTCGTGCATGAAAATATAAAGTTATAGTAACCGTAAATTAGTGTGGTAAGTATTGTCTGTATTGTAAACGATAGAATAGTGGAACTGTAAAAAATTCCATCTGTGGCCCTATTCTGGTTTTCCCTGGGAATTGGGAATTGGGAAAAAAAAATTCCCAATTCCCAATTATAATAATTCCCAATATTTTATTCCCCAATTCCCGAAAGTGTATTCTGGCGTGCTGGGAATTATTTCCCCTCTGTGAAACAAATAGTTTTAAATGTTCGCCACTAGAGTACCTTTTTAATGTTTTTTTTCATGGTGCACTATGTTATTATATTTGAATATGATTGAAATATTGACGGATGAATAACAAATTTAAAAAAAAATAGGTGTTTTTGAAAAATAATTAAAAAATTTTTAGGGTCGGAATTATTTTCTACATTCACTACTTATTATGATTATTAGTATTTATGAATGAGCTAATTTTTTTTATATATTAGGGCAGATAAGACCAAATTTAAAAAAAATAGGTGTTTTTGCTTATAAGAAACAATAAAAAAAATTAAATTTATACTCTAGTATTATAATTATGAGTATTTTACCATAAGAAATATGAATTCCCAACAATTTTAATAGGGAAAAATAAACGTCAAAACTGTTATAATTGGGAATTATTTTTTCCAAACCAAATATTTTTCCCAATAGCCAGAATACACTTTTGGAAAAAAAAATTCCCAACTGTTATAAAAACGTCAAAAATTCCCAATTCCCAATTCCCTGGGAAAACCAGAATAGGGCCACTGGTGGCATTAAAATTTCCATCTGGTGGCATTAAACTTTTGTATATTATTACTTACACCTATTTTAATAATATAATACCTAAATGTGTCTGTCACAAATCATATTGTGTAGTTTGTAAACAGAACATCTGTGTTTAGATTTAGGGATTAGTCCATTGAAATTATTATGATTCATTTATAAAATCACATTAACATAAATTTTTGAAATTAAATGTTTATAATTTACCAGAATCTAGTCCTGCCGCAGTAACCAGTTTTGATAACAAGATAATTGTTTTAAGTATATCTAAGATTGTCTACCCACCCCAAAAAAACACCTTTTGTTTTCAACTATTCATTGTTTTTTTTCGCCTTATAAATAATTGAGAGAAAGTGGATCAAGTATTCGGTTCATCGCATATTCAGACATTACTAATAAAAAATGGTAAAAATTATCACGCAAGAAACATTCAATGAGACTGTTAAAGAAAATATCGAAGTATTTTCGATGAGTTTGGAAGAAGCAAGGGCTGAAACAATACAGCAATTTGAAGCTCAAGGTATAAATTTAGCAAATATTATTAAAGATCTTGAAGTTAACGAAGAAACCGGTATCCCTATATTGACTGAAGCGATTGATAATTTAAAAGCAGATACAAATGTGATCGAATCGCTGAAAATTCTGAAAACTCAGTGTGATAAGGTATGTTTGACATGTAATTTATTCCGATCAAATGATAACCTGTTATATCTTTTTCAGAGTATTCCACATCGTATTTTAGCTGCAAAAGAGGGTGCCGCCGACATTATATTTGATTTATTAACAAAATCGGATGATCATGATGTTTGTATATTTAGGTCTAATTTTAAACTATTTCTTATTTGTATACATTTTTTAGATTCTACTTTATTCGTTGCTTGCGCAGACTGCTTTAACCGATAAATATCCTGATATTTTCCAATTAAAGTGGCTTCCAACCGTTCGGGAGCTGTTAAAAAATCCTGCAACTGATATTGTATGCAACACTTTAATATGGTTTCAAAAGGCTTGTATCTTACATGAAAACAATCGACAAAACATAATGAACGAGGAATTTGTAACCGATTTAAAGCCGTTAATCGCTCGGGATGAGCGTGATATAATTATAGAAACTTGCGCAGTTTTACGTTACTTAACACTGGACGATGATATTCGAGTAGAATTTGGGAAGGCACATGAACATGCTCGAACTATTTCAACTGAGATGTTAGAAGACATTACAAGGCTTATCGAAAGTAATGTAATAAATATATTTATAAATTGTCAATTTCTTATGTTTAAGTAATTTTAGAATTCAAGAATGATGAAGAAGTACTAATGAATCTATTTGTAACAATTGCGGCTTTAACCGTTCGAAATGAATTTTGTTTAGTCGTTGAAAAAGCTGATGGATTAAAATATACTATTGAATCGATGACAACATTTCACGATTCAATGAAACTGAATCGTGAAGCATTGAAATTATTAAAAGCACTAGCTGGAAATGATACAGTTAAAGAAAATATTATTAAACAAGGTGCAGCCCCGTTGATTGAGAATTCTTTGAATCGTTTTAAAGGTAATGAAAATTTTGCTAAAGTTGCGCTTGGCTGTATTTCTACGATTAGTTTACGTGTGAAAGAAAATGCACAGGCGCTTCTCGATGTCGGAATTGCTGACACGATTTTGGAAGCAATGAAAATTCATGAAGGCAGCACATTAGTACAACGAAATGGAGCATGGGCCATTAGGAATATTGTATCACGTTTGAAGGACCAAACTCATGTTTTTGTCACAATTGTAATTAAATCATATCTACATGTATTAAAAAATATTCAACCAATAATAATAGGCTTTGTTTTTTAGGGAGTCGAGGATATATTACATACAGCAATGAAGAAACATCTTAATATAGCTCAAGACATTAAATCAGCTCTACGTGATTTAGGCTGTGATGTAAAATTAAATGAAGAATGGACTGGAGTCTCTGAAATCAAAATTCAAAATTAATAATCGATTAATTTGCTTCTCCACTAATTTGATTAAATAATTTTAATTTTTCACATTTTTATTTTAATATTTTTCACAAATAAAAACTTAAAAAAATGTTAGAAACCTGTATTCGATTGATTTATTTATTTTTTAAACGTACTCTCAAACCAAGAAGAGTTTGATATCTCATCTTAAATCATTATTTGACCCATATTATATTAAGGTATTGCGTTTAAAGTTACGTTTCCAATGAAGACGAATTAAACAGCTGATATTATAGTAAACCAATGTATCTACTAAGAACATTATATATTTTCATATTTTACGTCATCAGTTACCATACAAAATATATTCAGATCAGACCTATGTCGGTAGTGATCATATTTACTATTACATTTTAGTTCCAAATTTAAGAATTTAAAAGGCCAAATTACATAACATAAACTGATGTTCTATGCAAGATAAATAGAACACAGTTAGCCTAGATTTGGCTTTTAACGGTCTACTGTATGACAATTTATGTGCGTCATGAATCTGTTAGCAGTGCTTCAGCCACAACAGATTCTAATATTGGTAAAAAATAAACAAGAAATAAATTTTAATTTAAGAACATTACAAACGCGAAAAACTGAAATTTCTAGAACATTATTAGATGAGCACATATAATATCTGTCCTAGAAAACGCAATTCAAAAACCTCATTTAAAAAAAAATTTATTTAAGTGTGTATGTATAATTATCAAATGTGCATAAACTGAGCGAACAAACTCGATAACAACTAATTTGTTGTCTTTTTCTATTATCTTACAGTCGCAATTGTAAATGTTAATCAGAAATATCTGGAAAATTATTTTTAATATAATACACTATTCTAATTAAAGCAATTACAGGACATCTGTGCAATTTATTTGCAGGGTTTGATTTATCTGTGCTCAGTGCTATTGCTATTTCACATTTTAAAATTTAATGAATGTTCTCGTTTATTTTATCAAAGGCATGTTTGTTTTTTTAAATTCTCACACTTTTCTATCTCGCTCTCAATATATTTATTGTGTTTGTATTTTCTCGTTCTTTCCATACAGATAGCTATATAAACTCAAATTCTGCGATATGCTTTATTCAGTTTCAAACAAATCGTGAATTAAAATTAGTGCAATACAAAATTAAATTTTGTATAATTGTTGCAGTATTTTCATATTTTGTGAAGTGAAAATAAATCAAACAAACATGTCGTTGCTACCATTAATATTGAACTTTGCCGAAGATCCATTAGAAGATCCATTTGGTTATGGCTTGTATCCAGATCAATTTTATGATCAACGGCTACGTCGCTATCCCAATTTAATTACAACAAATTTGTATCCACGCGTTTATCATCGACAATGGCCTGTAAAACAACGAAACGAGCATGGTAATTTAACAACATCTAATATTGGTAAACATGGGTTTCAAGTGTGTATGGACGTACAACATTTTCAACCAAATGAAATAACAGTTAAAACAGTTGATAATTCAGTTGTGGTTGAAGGTAAACACGAGGAAAAAGAAGACGAACGTGGCCATATCTATCGACACTTTGTTCGACGTTATCAATTGCCAAAAGAATTTGATATAAAAGATGTGGTTTCAACGCTTTCATCGGATGGTGTACTAACAATTAAAGCTCCACCAAAAGCTCAAGCGGTTGAATCGAATGAACGAGTAATTCAAATCCAACAAACGGGCCCTGCTCATCTTTCAGTCAAATCAAACGAGAAAGAAAAGAAAGAAGCACCGGTTGGAGAGAAAATGTCTGATTAATAATTATTTGTTGTTTAAGTAAAATTAGTCATAATTATTTTGTACAAAAATGTTCAATTGAGTTGTTAGTTTGTATATTATGATATAAAATTATACTTTAAAACCTAATTATTTTTGTTTTTTGTAAAATTATTCCATCATAATTCCCAGTCGAACCACTTGACAACTCTCGTCTGTAACTTGAACTTTATATAAATTTTAAATTAATTCACTTCGCGTTTTGTCATCTTTAGCTCGATTAATATTATTGCCACCTTACCTCTTAGACGCAGCGTTTTTTTTTTTTGATTTATTTTTTGAAGTTTGCCTTTTTTGGATTTTGTAAGTTTGGATTTTTTCTCTTTTAGCTTTTGGGAGTTTGGCTTTTGGATTCTGTCTTTTGGATTTCGTCTTTCGGGATTATGATGCACAACCGAATATTTGGATTATTTACGCTGTACAATAGTATTTAATATGAAAAATGCGCTACCCAATTGTATTCAAAAGCAGGTAAATTGGGTACCTCACTTAAAACCGAGCGATAAACATGACCGTTTAGAGTTAGATCTGAAGTGCTTAAATAATAGGCCAGGTTAAGTATCACCAACCAATATTTATGGCGTCAATTTTATCTTTTGTATATGGTAAGATCATCTGTGTGTGTGTAGTGAATTATGAGGTGATTAATAGAAACGAAACGATTATTAGGGTACGCTATACAAACAACAATTGACCCAATTAAGCCAGCATTCGCTATATTGTTCAGATATTGACCCTTCCGATCGTATAGCATTATTTCTGCGTTGGATTAAGCATATATAATAACTATAAATAAGATGTATCCTATGAACTTAATTTATGAGTTTTTTATTTTAATAAAATGTAATTTGTATAATAAAATGTTTGTTTGTACAAAATTAAATTTTGAAAATCTAATAGAACTACTATAAATCCTATAGAAAAATCTTTGGATAGAACATTTTTAGTCTTTCCAATTTGTTGAACAGCAGTTATCTTCTCATTTAACTGAATTATATTTTAGTAATAGTTAAAGCCAATGGATAATTTGTTGATATCACATCATTTAAATCAACTTTTGTGTATTTTCGGGCGAATCGTCGAGATATGAGTTTATTTTCATCTAGTTTTTGTCCCTGTTTTCCATCGTCACCAATTTTTGAATTTTTGTTGCTTTGATGGAGTACATTCTCATCAATTTCTTTTGTGTGCCTATCTGTCTCCAAACCTGCTATAACTAGATTATACTTATCGAGATATGACTTCAATTCTGTTTTTTCGGAATATTCTGGACATAAACGAATAAAGTCTAGCTCTCCTGCGATTGAATCGTCAGCAAACTTGATCAAAAGTGGAAATAATGACATCTTGTACGAGTGTACGTAACGTTTTAAACACCTTTAATGTTAAAATATGAAAATATGTAAACTATAAACCGATTTCGTTATGCAATAACTTCTTATTGATTCACTTAAATCTTAATATATACTAAATTTTCTAAACTCAAAGTTGTGTTTTATATACTATAAAATAAAATCACGCAATATCGCCATTGTTCATAATATGTGAATTATAAGAAAAACAATTTCACCATGTTCGTTTCGCTGGATGTTTGAGACTATAAATAATTTTTAAGAAACTTGGTTTATGAATTCATCATGGTCAATATTTTTAAAATATATATTCATAAATTTTTATTGTATTTATGACGAAATAAAATTCGTCATCCTTATCCTAGTTACGTTTCATATTAGTCTTTGAACTAAAAATCAAATACTAAAAATATCGTTGTTTAAAATTTTGCAATTTGAAATGCCGAAAGATAAATCTTGTACCTTAAGGTCAAATATTACCAAAAGATGACACTTATTTTAAATTGGTCGTTGATCAATTTCTAATCAATTAGCAACTTAATTGAAGTCATTTTATACAAAAGATAATTCACATTTATATGAAGACCATAAGTACCTTAGAATTCACCAGTATGGTTTGTATATTAAAAAGACATTTCAATCGTGTTATATATATGTATATAAAATTATATTTATTTCAAAAGAACTATTTGATGATAAAAAAGTATAAAAAATCGTATAAAATTTATATTTAATTTACAAATAATCTTCATTTAATTCACCATTCACAGTATTTCAAACAAAAGCTTCATAAAATTCAGTCTCCAGATTGAAGCCTTCAGCTGATAAATTCAACCGGAACTATTCGTTCAGTAGCTTTAAATAATTGTACATCGTTTGATTTGGTTTCGTTGATTTCTTTAGTTTTCCGTTGACTTGTGGTAGTCTGTTCATTTGATTGGATTATGTTGGTTTTTTGAAGTATCTCGGTTCTACATTCTGTTTGTTCGATGGGCAAAACCCATTCTTGAGTTATAACTTCCTTTGGTTTTGATTCTGTAAGTGTGGTATTTTCATCACCCCTGATTGGCATTTGATTGCTTCCACCTTCTTCTTCTTCCCATTCAGTTTCTTCCAAAGTATCGATTATTTTTACTGACAATTCAAAACTGTTCGCATTCGTTGGTAATAATCCCTGTTGTTCGATACTTGATATCAATTTAGATATCGCATCTTTATATTTATCGCTTTGACTTTCTGTCGAAGATGATTTTATGTCATTAACATCTTTCATAGCTTCATCACTGAATTTTATTAATAACGACTTTAAAGACATTTTTATATTTCTTTCACACGTTTTATTATATGTACTTAATATATTATAAATTTGTAGTTATTAAACGAGTTATAACTTGTAAACTGTATACTAACTTATATTTTACAATATTTACTATATTTTATATCTGTTTGATTTCACTTTCTGATAAGTACTGACTTTATAAACTTTGAAATCATGTTTTATATACTAAAAATAATATACCGTTGAATACCGAAATGAATTTTCCTCGATTTTCCAACAAAATGATTCTAGACTATTAAAAATTTGATTTCGCGAAATAATGATGCAAATGAATTGTATATAATAATGACGAAATATTTATGATAGAAAATGATTATTTTTATTATGAACATTGTATATTTTAACAACAGGTGTAGGGAAAAGGTACAAGCGGTCTCAATAGTAAGGAACGGAGCAAACTATCATTTTCTCGACCATTTAGATATATATATATATATATATATATATATATATATATATATATATATATATATATATATTTAAATATTTATATATATATATATATATATATATAAATGATATATATATATATATACATATATATATATATATATATATATATATATATATATATATATATATATATATATATACATATATATATATATATATATATATATATATATATATATATATATATATATATATCAGGTTTTTCAATAAGAGCACTTCAACTTTTTTTTTTAATAAAACATAAACTGTTCGACTTTTGAACTAACTTTTTTTTCACTAATGAATTTGAACATATACATTTAAGTATGAAACTCGATTTCTTTGGCATGACCACCGCGTGCACGTTTTACGAAGTCCGATCTTTGAACCCAATTTTCGACCACTCTTTCGCATAAATCGGCCGAAATTCCAGCAATTTCACGTTCAATATTGACTCTGAGCTCTTGCAACGTCGCCGGCTTATTGGTATAGACCAATGACTTCACATAACCCCAAAGAAAATAATCTAGAGGTGTCAAATCACACGAGCGCGGCCACTGGACTGGCCCATTTCGCGAAATAACACGCTCATCGAACTTAGTCTTCAATAACGCGATTGTATGGTGTGCTACGTATCATGTGGCCTCGTTCTGTTGAAACTACATGTCGTCCAAGTCCATTCCATTCAATTGCGGCCAAAAAAAAAATCGTTTATCATATCGCGGTATCGATTTCCATTAACAGTAAAGTGGCGATCGTTATCGTCGATGAAAAAATATGGCCCAATGACGCCGCCGGCATGTTATCCGCACCAAACAGTGACTTTTTCGGGATGCAACAGTGCCTCATGAATCACGTGTGGGTTGCTTCCTGCCCAGTAACGCATATTTTGCTTGTTGACAAATCCATTTAGCCAAAAGTGAGCCTTATCGCTGAAGATGATTTTTCGGTGAAAATCTGCATCATTTTCGATTTGCTCTTGAGCCCAATTCACGAATCGGCTTATACGGATGTAAGCCAAGATCTTTACGTAAAATTCGCCACAATGATGTCACAGAAAGGCCCAATTGTTGCGAACGTCGTGTGAGCGACACATTCGCGTCTCCTTGAACTGAAGCCCTGGCGGCTGCGATGTTTTCAACACTTCGAGCACTTCTTGCTCTCGAGGACGCACCGGTACATTATGTAGCGAAAACGTAGACTCAAATGTTGCCACTATACGGTCGATTGTCGAACGGGCTGGCTTGTTAAATGGACTGTAAAATGGCACTAATGCACCAACTTTACATATAGAGGTCTTTACAGAGGATAAAAAGCCAAATAAAAAATAAATTCTTATAAATAACATCTTGCTTAAGAGAGCAATGACTATACTCGCAATTCAAATACAAGGCTTAAGTCTCATTTCCAATGATTTGGTTTTGAAGAAAAAATCTAGGATCTGCAAATCAAAGAGTACTTTATTTCTATATAGTTACATAGCGTATATACTGGAAATAGTCTCTTTTCTAGGAGAGTGGATGTATGATTTGACTTCTTATTATATTTTTTTCGAAGTTAATTAAAGGAGCGAGTAAATAACAATACGCCAACATCAAAAATCCAGAAACTCAAATTACAAGTCTTCGTAAAAATGCACATATCTTGTATATACTGCAGGTTATGTTAGAGCATAAGAAGCAATTTCAGAAAGATTTACTTTTGATATATGATTATGCTCGGCGGTCAACATCATTCCACCTATTGTAAAAATTACGATCTTCAGTCACTGCAAACGATATATGGTAGCAATAAATCGACGGCAATGGCATAAAACTAATAAAAATTCAATTTATTGATGAAAGTTTTATAAATTGATTATTTCAAGAAATTCAACACTCATTATCGCCACCAAGACTCTCCAATGGCAGACTATTACATTTTATTTACGAAATTACGTGAAGTCATTGTGATATAGTACAGAATTTAAAAGTTTTGTGACAAACATTCATCGAAAATTCAAAAGATTTGATAATAAGTCGCGTGACTGTTTGAGTGAGCGACAAGATCTTCTATAATTTATACAACTATGTATATGATTCTAAACATCAATATTTTACGTGTATGACACATTTTATTATTGTGGTGACTCACAAACTGAATTGTTGGCAAGGTCAATTATATTATTATAAAAAATATTGTGTAGGTAGATAAAGAATTTCCAAAGATCAAAAATTTAAAAAAAACAAAAATGTTTACTAAGTTTCACCCACGTAGTAAATTCCATTTTACTCATTCACATCCTTTAAAATAAGTGCGAATGATAAAACGTAGTTTTTTGTGAAGCATCTGATCATATTTATCATATATGTATGTACTATTCATCGCAAAGAATTTCGCGTAGTCTCAATATTTCCACAGTTATATATTTAGACAGTATATAAACTCGAAACTGTTTTGAGACAAAGTCAATATTGAAAGACAACTGAATCAAAACAGTTCATAACTATAAAAAATAAGTGATTTTTAAGTGATAAAATTAAAAGTGTTAGTAATCAATATGTCAAATTATCAAGCATTATTACGACCAACCCGTGGAACAGCTCGTCCCTTACCACATGGCGGTTGGATTTTGAAACCACGTTATGATGAATATCGACAAGCATTATCTGTTTTAGAATCAAGTGTAAAACAAGGAGGATTATACTTGACCACTAGTGTTAAAGATTATGACCCAGATGATGTAACAGTAAAAATTGTCGATAATACGATAGTAGTTGAAGGAAAAGACTTAGATAGACGTGGAAATCTTTGTCGATATTTTATTCGAGAGTACACACTACCAAAAGGGATTGATAAAAATGAAGTGAGTTCATCACTATCTTCAGATGGTATTCTTACTATTCAAGCTCCAGCAAAACCACCAAAACCAAGCAGGACAACAGAAGATGAGGTGTTAATCGAAGAGACTGAAGAAACCATGACCAAAGTAACACGAAAATCAAAAGAAGTCAAAACTACAGAACGAGTAGTTTTAATACAGCACGCTGATAAAGCATATCGAACGGAAACGCCGTTGGCTGCTTAAAGATTTTGTGATTCACCAAAATGTGACTGAAAACTTTATATGTATTATAATACGTAATTTATTGTGAAAACTGAATGGTTGAATGAATGATTTGCATACAATTTTAAATATTATGTTTGTAAATAAATAATTATATAAATAGAAAACGTCTAAGCGATTTTTTCTTGACCCAAACGAAAAACTCAGATTTGATCACATCATTATATGTTATCGTCATCATATCAGTACGCAAACAAAGCACTGACTATTTGCCGTTCATTTATAAAAATAATCTCGCAACATTTTTGCGCGACGATATTCTTAAAAAACGGACAATTGTCGAACGAAACTTCATATAATAATCTTAATTTCACGACATTTTTATTTTTAGAAGACACCTCACACAAAATATCAGTATTGAAATATACATAAGTGCAATAAGACTGTTATATATAAAGTGTAAACTACAAAGTATTTATTTTTTTAAAAGCTAAATGTCGTTATTACCATTACTATTGGGCACGTCTGAACCAAAAACAGCAATTATATCACATTTAGATAATTATAAACACGCACTATCTAATTTGAAGACAAGTATCGAACGAGATGGGATTATATTATCAATCGATGTAAACGATTATGAACCGAGCGAAGTGACGGTGACCACATTCGATAATTCAATTATCATAGAAGGAAAACATGATGATAAACTAAATTCACTTAACTGCCGTCATTTCGTTCGAACATATACTTTACCAAAAACGATTGATATCAATGATATGACTACATTTTCATCTGATGGTTTATTTACTATTTATGTACCGCCAAAATTGACATCAGTAGAATCTACAAAAATTGAGTCTACAAAACAACTGGTACTACCAATTCAAGAAATAAAGGAATACAACAAATCTGGGGAACATATAGATGAGTCACTTGTTCGTGTGATTCCAATTCAGCTTACCGAAGAAAGCACTAAACCTGTTGCTATAAAACAGTTGGTTCCAATAAAACCTCGTAAAATTCTTCGTTTTGAAAATCTACAAGATTCAAAAGAAAGCATAAATGAAACGACGCCAGAAGAAGGATTGAACAAAAGGAAATTATTTTGTTGTTGTTAATAAATTAAACTTAGTGCGGGATTTAGTGTTTTATTTCAAATCAATTTTTATATTTAAAATATTGATACAGAATAATGTTATAGTCTTGTATTTCATATTTCATGAAAAGATATCGTTATCTCGATCAAACTCGATGAAAACGAACGGGTGTGTCAAAATAAATTTCGTATACTATGTTGTGAAGAGCTCGTGTAAAGAAGCTGAACGGTTAGAACAACCGTTAATTAATAATTGAGGGCCAACTCAAGCTTTTCATTGAAAAGGTTCCAGACAATTTGATTATTTGAACTTTCCAAGACCGTTGTGAATAACAGGATCAAGTATAAACTTTTTGAAATTTTTATTAAATTCAATATTTCTTGATTGAGTAATCCTCCTTTATAAACTCTCTTTATTTTCCCGTTTTCCGTAATGCAAGACCATAAATGTCGTTCACAATAGAAAACTGGAGCTATATGTGAGAAAAGTAAAACAATTTGATTTAATTTAATTTTGTTGCCAAATTTATTTACAAAAACTTTAAATTTACAATTTATTTACAAAATATCATATTCATTCACTCATGCATTCGAACTCAGAGACATTTTAACTTATATAAACACTCATACTCGAAATAAAAATTAGTTATCAGTAAGTTTGTTCACTTTTTTTCATTCCGCTTTGATGGATGTGTTTCGCCAGTTTGTAAAATTGGAACGACACGTTCATGAGAAGCAAATGTTCTTGGTGGTTTTGGAGGTCCCTCATTAATTTCAGTTATTTGATTAATCACTGGAATTTCTCTTTCCTGTGATTGGAGTCGCGGTGTTGGTGGTTCTTCGATAATTGTCCCGATATTATCATGAATTGGAATAACTCGTCTTATTGTTTCAGCTGCTTTTGTTCGTGAATCACTTTGTTTAACTGCATCACCAACTTGAGTAATTGTGATAACACGCTCTTTAGATTCGGTACGATTGGATGTTGATGACGTTTTATAAGATTCATCAGATGATGTTGTTTGAATGGGAACTATAACTTCTGTTTTATAATCGGCAGTACTTTCTTTGCGATGTGTTTTTGTATTTAATTCACCAACTTGACGAATTGGGATCACACGTTCTTTAGATTCGAAAATATTTTCTTGCTTTGTTGATTTTATTGTGTTTTCGTTGAGTCGTTCAATTGGAATTATTCGTTCAAAAAATTCCATCTCGTTGGCCTTTGTGCGGGATCGGATTGTTTCACCTACAGCTCGTTGAATTGGGATCACACGTTCTTTGGTTTCAAATATTTTATCTTTTTGAATCGACTTGTTAATTTCGTTAGATTGTCGTATAGGCACTATACGTTGTTTTGATTCTATTGATTTTGCTGTTGATTTCGCTTTGATGGTAAGTAAACCGTCTGATGAAAGTGTTGATACAACGTCATTTGCATTCACTCCACTAGGTAATGAGTATTTTCGCACAAAGTGGCGATAAATTGTATCGATTTCATTCTTGTTTTCTTCGTGCTTTCCTTCCACAACAATGATATTATCCACTATTTGTATTTTTACTTCATTTGGTTCAAAGTTTTTCACATTCAATCGCACTTGAAAACCATCTTTATCGTAATAATTCGACGTAAAATTAGAGATAACGTGTCGACATTTATTAAGATATGGTTTTAAATCCCAATCGGCTTTGAACATACTGGGTCGTATATACGAATTCAAACTATGTTGACGTCGGAATCTTGAACGTGTAATTCTTTCAGGATACCAATTATAATTGAATTCCTCGTCCCAGGAATTATCAAAAAATTTCATTAAGTATGGGAAAAGAGACATCTTGACACTTGTTGTTTTGCACTTTAAACACTTCTAATTTTCACTTAATTCTTTATATAAACTGTGTTTACTCACTTCTATTCCAATAATGACTGCTCCAAATTGATTTCATGTTTATATATACTAAAAATATAAAATTCACGACGAGCGGAACGAACGCGGGAAAAAAATTTGTGTACAATGTCTATCACACCTACGTTTACGTTTGTATTCATATTCGGATTTAACGAGCTATAAATAAATTGCTCGATCATAATAGTATGCCGCAGCAAACCAAAATGTTCAATCACTTTGACTATTTTTATAACATGATTGTTTAAAAATAGCAGTAGGTGTGCACTTTGTTTGTAATGTTTATTAAAACCATTGATGAGCCAAAACTTGAGTGTTAACTTATTTTAGTGGGTTCAATGAAAATTACTATCAGTAATATTGGAGGATATTTGTCTATATATAGATGAATTAAAATAATACAAAATATTAATTTCCGCTGCAATATCTATTCCTATTTATAGCTAAATGTAATTGATGTTTTAAATTTTTTCTATATAGTGCATATATGTATAGTTCTATAAAGATGAAGCCAATACGTACTCTTTTGTATTTTAGATAGGTAGATTCATATCTTTTATACCATGTGTTTCAGAATATTTTTCAATATAATCTTTTCTTAGATTCAATCTTCCATGTCAGTATTTTATATGCTGTAAAGGTCAATTTTCAGATGTAGTTCCACATATTGCGTAATCTTATCCATATTTCATCCTATAATAAGATTGTTCTTAGTGTTATTTAGCTATAACTTTTAAAAGCTTTGGGTTTCAGTTTTTATTAAGAGAACCAAATAAAGTATTTATTTAGTTTTTATCGAATCACGCCAATCTTTGATTCCGCCTCGTAACTTTTCTATATCTTTAAATTCCTCATTTTTCGTTAGAGCAGATTGTCTATGGAATTCTCAGTCCTAAAGTTTAAAAAAATAATCCTTGAATGGCGTGCTGGACTGACGATATAGGCAATTTAAACTTAACTAACAATGTTTTCTGTTGCATGCTGCTCCAATGTGAATCAGCTTGTACTCAAAATGAATCTAGCAACTGTAATAATTTGTACATTTTGGTTCCTTTTGCTTTTCCTTTTAAATATAATTTATATAAACATTAAATTGATAAATACGTGATTTCCCTTCAATATCCAAAATCGTTGTTTCAGGGAAAATATAAATTTTTTCTTCTTTCCAAACATTCAGTAACAAGCAATGGTAAAACTAATCATGGTTCAATGAGTCTTGGTTCAAGAAGACATTTGTAAAAACAGAAACTATATAAAACGTATTTCGAAAAAAAAAGCACGAATAAATTGGAAACTGGAGGGCAATAATGAAATTATTACGATTTATAGAACTTATATTTTAAAATAATTAAATAATGTTTTTATGTTTACAAAAAAATATACGATTAAAAATACGGCGGAATTTACGATTTTTGTATTTTACGAACGAAAAAAAAAAATCATAATAGGAATATCCGCGGCGGATCGGAAAATACTGATGCTGATTGATAATTAAGTTAAAGTATATCTTCGAGCTTTCCCCTTAACATTGCTGATGAAAAAAACGATGATGAATCAAAGTGGGATTATTAGAAACATCCTCATTTCCGATAATCACGATTGTTAAAAGTTCTTTGGTACAACCAGAATTGATAGCGATTGTTAAGCAGCATCCATTGTCTTGTACCAAGACACTCCATTTAATTGTGACAAATGTATAAAGTCGGTTATTAAAATAAATGATAAAAATTAAATAGTATATATTATTACAGCAATGTACAATAGTTTGAAAAATTAATACTATAACATACATATAATGTATAAAAAATGTAAATTTAGGAATTTTTATCGCATATCATATCACCAAAAAAAAAATACTTAATTCCAAAATGAGTTAATACATATATACTTCTAGATTATTATAATTATTATAATATGTATATTGTAGAAAGGTTCCAATGAGAAGCTTGCGAATAACATTTCGTTTGTTCATTGAATATTGATGATAGATTTATTTAATACTCTTAGAAAAACTATTCATTTATATCATGTTGCTCCTGCAATAAATATAAAATATTATATTATATATTGTTACGCGATAGCCTTAAATTATAAAATTTACTTACATTTGGTGTGCGAGCAAAATATGTTTCACACACATATTTAATAGTTTGGCCAATCATAATATGGTAATTTTATAACTTAGCTAATTATGAAATAATAATGATATTTACAAAACACATTCAATTCAACATTCACAATATGCTACATAATTCAGTCTGTGTATTCATCTGTTTCTAGATTCATCTATATTTTGAACTGGAACCGACAATTTTGATGGTGTTTTGATCGTTAGTATACCCTCGGCCGATAGTGAGGTAATCATTTCATTGCCATCAACATCATTGGGCAATGTAAATGTACGAATAAATTGACGAGAAACACTCTTATTTTCATGTTTTTTATTGCTATGTTTGCCTTCTACAACAATTGTATTTTCGGTTGTTCTGACGATTAGCTCACTTGGTGCAAAATATTTTACATCAATAGATAAATTAAACCCTTCTGGGTTTATGCTTGAACTCCAATTAGCAAATTTATGCTTGTATTTACTCAGACGTGGCTTTAAATCGTTGTTACATTTATTTTCTGACGACAATCGTTGATCGAGTTCATTCATCCAGTCCGGAAATTTTAATTCTAATGGTGGCAGCCTCATTTTTATGTATATATTGATAGTCGAATATTTGGTTTATCGATGAACTATTTTATATTACTTACTTTGTAGAAGTGGTTCGTTTTACGTCTATTTGAATACTAAAACTGAAACATCTAAAACATACTTTTATATATCGCGAACCTTAAATAACGAGTAATTTTTATAAACTTTTATTTTTAATGAATCAGCTGTTTTCTTCGTTATTTTAAAATTGATCATCCGATCTATTTTAATATACATCTGAATTTTTAAAATATTTTATGTGCCCGACAGTTGCGTGGTTCGTGATGAGGGAATTACTAACTACATTTAAAAACATGTTTAGATAACCTGAATCAATTAAACGTAGTCAATATAAAAATATTATAATTATTTTTTGTTTGGATGATATAATATCGTTTGTTCTCATACGTTTATTTTGATCGATATATTTATATATATAAATATAAATATATATATATATATATATATATATATATATATATATATATATATATATATATACATATAATATATATATATATATATATATATATATATATATATATATATGTATATATATATATATATATATATATACATATATATATATATATATATATATATATATATATATATATATATATATATATATATATATATATATATATATATATATATATATATATATATATATATATATATATATATATATATATATATATATATATATATATATATATATATATATATATATATATATATATATATATATATATATATATATATATATATATATATATATATATATATATATATATATATATATATATATATATATATATATATATATATATATATATATATATATATATATATATATATATATATATATATATATATATATATATATATATATATATATATATATATATATATATATATATATATATATATATATATATATATATATATATATATATATATATATATATATATATATATATATATATATATATATATATATATATATATATATATATATATATATATATATATATATATATATATATATACAGTGAGACCATTTAAAATTCGGACAAACGTAACATACAATTATTTATTAGATTATCTACTATCATATCGAACTTAAAATAATTTTTATTATAAGAATATGTTTATTTATTTATTACTGTTATACGAGGTGTGAATTATTATAAATAAATTGATTTATAAATTAACAAAATAATTGATTTAGTAAAAAATGGCACAAATTCATCACAATTTAATATTCGGACATAGGACAGCTTTAGCTTATATTTTATAAATTTTAATTTCAATATTGATGTTTTAGCACTTTGTTGCACACCCGTTTTGCTTTATCACAGATTTTGATCTTTTTTGGCATTGAACTTACTAGTATTTTTGTTAGTTCTGGTCTAATTTTGTTCCATTTCTCCTGAAGTATATTTTGCTATTAAACCTTGTTGGAAATATGACGTTTTCTTATATGCGCATGCAATAGGTGCCACAAATTCTCTATTGGGTTTATGTCTCGAGACTGGGGTGGTGTGTTCAAAACCTTTGAGCAACCGTAAAGCAAATATCAGACATAAGTCAGAACTTTTTTTTTTGTTATCCGTCACTCAGATTCAATTGGCCCATTGTGACATCCCACTAGTACCTGACATTCCGGCTAAAGGTCCGATTCTACGTAGAAACCATCTGCACATTGTATATTTACATGCCAGCCTATAGTACTGACATGAAAGATGGGACAGCATATGAATTCTAAACTCAAAAGGGTCTCATATGAGTTCATTCGCATTACCGATCGCACCGCCCAAACGATCGATGGTGAAAATCACTTTTCGCATCCTTCCCCTATCGGGATTTGAACCCGGTACCGCCCACTCCAATCCGCAGCTTTTTAACCACTACGCAAACTGGGCGGTATGATAATAAATAATCGAACGAATAAGTGTATGTTACGTTTGTCCGAATATTAAATGGTCTCACTGTATATATATATATATATATATATATATATATATATATATATATATATATATATATATATAAATATATATATATATATATATATATATATATATATATATATATATATATATATATATATATATATATATATATATATATATATATATATATATTTATATATATATATATATATATTTCTTTTAATTTTGATATTTTATTAGTTGGTTTATTTTAACTTAATGTTTTTACCACATCAACCCCAACTCTTACAACTCAACTCTTTCGTTGGTTCCGTTTCAATTTTCTATCACGTTAAAACCAAATTATTTATAAACTTAGACGCTTTCGCTGATTTGTTCATTCGATATTTCGGGATGTCACCCAAAATCCAAAAACATATTTTGTTAAAAATCCAAACGATAAAATCCAAATTGACAAAATCCAAATAGAAAAAAATAAATGAGACAAAATCCAAAAACAAAAAATTCAAAACGACAAAATCTAAATTTTTATTCTTCGTCTTAATTTTTATATTTCTAAAAACGAAATATCGAATGAACAAAACAGCGATATTATCTTTAATAGTTTATATATAATCCGCTCCTACGTGCGGCACGCATTGCGACATGTTTGCTGATCCCGGCTGCTACGTCCCTTGAAGTTGAAATCTAAAGCCGCTCGGAGGTCTAAGCGGAGTGGAGCGCAGCAACCTACCGCGTGCCCATGAGAGTTACCGTTAGCCTTTACAATTTCAAGTAAAATTACTACAATTTGTAAAATTAATTGCGGGATTTTGTACTTTCGGGATTTTGTTTGTTTGGAGTCACTTTGGTTCCATTTGACCCGTTGTTATAATGCTTCTTATTTCCTGTTAGTCTAGTGGTTTTGTTTTTAAGATTGAATTTTTAATATTCAGCTACATATTTAAAACAATACATCCAAAATTGTCTCTTTTGGATTTTGTCCCTTTTGGATTTTGGATTTTGTCCCTTTTGGATTTTGTAAGTTTGGGTTTTTTCACTTTTGGCAGTTTGGATTTTGGATTATGTCTTTCGGGATTCTGATGTACAACCAAAATTAAGACGGAGTAAGAAAAAAAATATGGATTTCATCGTTTTGGATTTTTTGTTTTTTGGATTTTTGGATTTTGTCTCATTATATCTTTCTTCTATTTGCATTTTTTCGTTTGGATTTTTAAAAAAACTAGTTTTTGGATTTTGTCTTTTGGGTGACATCCACGAAAGAAACTAGACTCGAAACTTGTACAGCATTTCGGTACATGCAATCATCAAGTTTTAAATAAAAAGCTATAAATTTTGGTACACAGACGTTTATTTTTATTTATTTAACAATTCAAGTGTATTCATATATATTTATGAAAAACTAAAATTAAATGGAAAGTTTCATTAAAGTATCACAATCACATTAACATTACATATTAAATTATTCAGACATTTTCTCTCCAACCACTTTTTCTTTATCCTCCTTTTCATTCGATTTGACCGAAAGATGAGCTGGTCCTGTCTGTTGAATTTGAATTACTCGTTCATTCGACTCAATCGCTTGTGATTTTGGTGGGGCTTTTATAGTGAGTACACCATCAGACGAAAGCGTTGAAACCACATCTTTCATATCAAACTCTTTCGGCAATTGATAACGTCGAACAAAATGTCGATAGATATGGCCATGTTCATCTTCTTTTTCCTCGTGTTTACCTTCGACTAGTACTGTATTATCGACTGTTTTTACAGTTATTTCGTTTGGTTGGAAATGTTGAACATCGATACAAACTTGAAAGCCATCTTTACCAATGTTTGATTTAGTTAAATTGGCTGCTTCAGTTTTACGTTCATTTCTTTGTTGTACAGGCCATTGACGACGGTAAATAGGTGGCCATATATTTGAATTCATCAAACTTTGTTGATTACGTGAACGAGGACGGTAAAATTGTTCTGGATACAATCCATAGCCAAATAAATCGTCCAATGGATTTTCGGTGAGATCGATTATCAATGGTAACAACGACATTTTTATTTACACAGAAATTCACTTTTAAACTTTCTAAATGTTTGTCTCTCTTTAATTTCAATACTATACTGATGCCTGTTTCATTTTAAGTTCGTTTATATAGCATTGAAAATTTGATTAGAAAGAACGGGAAAATACAAACACATAAAAAATTAAAAACTGTTAGAAAGAGATAAGCGTGGAATAATAATTTAACCAAATAAACAAATCTACCGTCAGCTGATTTTATTATTGTTTTTTTAGAACAGTTAAGCGGGAGAGAGAAATATCGAGAACTTTGGAGAAAGAATAAGTACATTTTATATTAAAAGTTGAAATATAAATTCTGTTTGAATATAAATACAAGTATAGGTAGAGTTTAAAATTGAGATAGAAAGAACGAGAAAACACATTAAACATAATAAGAAAGAGATAAGCATAAGAATAATCAAAAATAATATAAATCTACCGAATTCAAAACAAACTGTGACGTTCATGAAAATTGAGTCAGCTGTTTTTTGCGATTTCAGAACAGTATATAGCGGCGTAACGGAAATATCCAGAATTTTGAAGATAGTACATTTCGTATATATATATATATATATATATATATATATATATATACATATATATATATATATATACATATATATATATATATATATATATATATATATATATATATATATATATATATATATATATATATATATATATATATATATATATATATATATTTATGTATATGGCTCAATTCGAAATAGGGGTGGAAAGTACGAGAAAATACAAACTCATATACAAACAGCGAAAGAAAGAGAAAAAAAAATAAATATAGAAACCTACCGCTTCAAGCAGTGTATGAAATTGCAGCTGTTTTATTATTGTTTAGAAGAGTTAACTATAGAGCAGAAACTCCGAAATATCGAAAGTTTAACGAATGAAATTGATTATTAATGATTAATTTTCGAGAGATTAAATAACCCGATATTAATATTTTTCAACTGCTGTGCAACCACAAGTTATTATAGTTAAATAGTACATATATTAAATATTATAAAAGATATTAAATATTACGATTGGATTTAATCGTTTCTTCATGTGTTTTTCAAAAATCAATTTTGTTGACTTAAAATAATTTGTTACTCCATTAGATGTTCTTACCATTTGAGCGAACTATGTTAGTCTCGTTTGTATTTCGTAAATAATTTATAAGACCAGATAAAGATAAAGACTATTAGTAGAATATCCAATAAATACTGTTAGCATCGACAATCATTATTTCTATCGACACTTTCATAAGCTCATACCCTTACAATATATACTTTAAGGTTATGTAATCTTATTGTCACCAATTGATTTGGCCAGAACAACGAGTAAATTTGGAATCAACATCGGTTGTATTCGTCTAACGGTCATTTGAATCTCCCTACGAATAAAATTAGCTAAGTATATACTTTGAGATGACGTACGAAAACCATTTTTATTTTAGATTAGGACCATCTTTATATGTTTCCCTATTATTAGCCAGCTTTACATTGTTCTATGAAGCATTCAAAATATGTTTGATTTATAAAATAACCGTAGTTAAATTCTCAATTATCACGTTGGTTTATAATGATTGTTAACTCAATACAATTGAAAGATTATTTTTTTTTTCAAGCCCCAAAGTGGATTTCAACAACTGTTTGGTTAGTTTACATGATATATATATATATATATATATATATATATATATATATATATATATATATATATATATATATATATATTTTTTTTTTGTATCATGGTTAGTTTACGTATCATGGACTGTTTTTCAGCAGACTACCTCGATTTAAATAAAACGTTTTAAATTTTAGGAACACATAAAGTATATTTTTATTTATTCAAACGTACATAAATATTAGTGGAAAACTAAAATTAAATGGAAAGTTTCATTAAAGTATCGCAATCACATTAACATTACACATTAAATTATTCAGACATTTTCTCTCCAACTGCTGTCTCTTTCTCTTTCTCCTTTTCATTCGATTTGACCGAAAGGTGAGCTGGTCCTGTCTGTTGAATTTGAATTACTCGTTCATTCGACTCAATCGCTTGTGCTTTTGGTGGGGCTTTTATAGTGAGTACACCATCAGACGAAAGCGTTGAAACCACATCTTTTATATCAAATTCTTTCGGCAATTGATAACGTCGAACAAAATGTCGATAGATATGGCCATGTTCATCTTCTTTTTCCTCGTGTTTTCCTTCAACTACAACCGAATTATCAACTGTTTTTACAGTTATTTCGTTTGGTTGAAAATGTTGAACATCGATACAAACTTGAAACCCATCTTTACCAATGTTTGATTTAGTTAAATTGGCCGCTTCAGTTTTACGTTCATTTCTTTGTTGTACAGGCCATTGACGACGGTAAATATGTGGCCATAAGTTTGAATTCATCAAACTTTGTTGATTACGTGCCCGAGGACGATAAAATTGTTCTGGATACAATCCATAGCCAAATAAATCATCCAATGGATCTTCGGTGAGGTCGAGTAATAATGGTAGCAACGACATTATATATGTATATGTATATACGATTTTCACAAAATTCACTTCAAAAATTTTTAGTACGAGAACTTTTGTTTCACTTTTTGTTTCGTTACTGACTGATACTTGACTCAATTTATTTGCGTTTATATAGGCATTGAAAATTGGGGTAGAAAGAACGAGAAATTGCAAATTCATAAAAATATTGGAAGAGAGAGAGACAACCGTAGAAGTATTAAAAAACCAAGCAATCACGTTTTATTTCTATATTCGAACACTCGAGAACTTTGGTGAAAGAATAGTACTTATTTTTTTTTTTTTTTTCCCATAGAATACCACCACAGTATCCAGAGCTTGTCGTAGGAGGCGACTAAATCTGGTTGGATCGCTGGGCTGACGACCCGCATCCGTAAAAATCAATTACAGTTAAAAATGTCAACAAAAACAAAAAAATCGGATACCGCCTAAATAACAATGACCCCCCGCTTAAGTACCCGGATACGAGAATGAGGATCAGCACGTGGAACGTGCAGTCTCTAAGAAAACCTGGCGCGTTGGACGGCCTTATCACATGTATTCTGAAATATACATTGCTAATTTAAAATAGCAAAGCAATATTCAGATATACATACATAGAAAGAACCAGAAGATATAAACCAATGAAAGCCATTTTTAAAAAGAGATAAACATAGTATAAATATCAAAAACAGATAACGTACAAATTTATCAGCTGTTTTTTATTATTGTTTTCACGTATAATGTGAAGAAGCAGAAATATCGAGAATTTTGGAGAACGATATTAAATTTTGAAAGAGTTTAACTTTTTCTTGCGGTTTTTAGACAGTAAGAGTTTAACACGAATGTTAAATGTCATTAACTGATGCAACTGCACAAAGCAATTAAGAATAAATTATGAAGTGAATAAAATATGTATCACATTGTACATCTATGAACAATTACTATTGTGAGGTTATAACACTTGGTTGGATATATACCATTCAAAGAAAATAACTATTTTGCAACATTACCTAATCATGTTTTATGTGGTAATTTCCTGCGGGTTTTGCTAAGTTTTAGTGTTACAAACTTGACGAATTATGTTGATTTATAAAGTACTAACGTTCTTGGGAAAATGTTCATTTTCCCTAACAAAAGGTTAATGGCATATATTAACAACAGGAATAAGTAGTTTATTCAAATCTATGAATCGTGTCATTCTGAAATTAAAAATCTTTCCACTATGGATTTCAAGAATAAACAATTTTAATATTCTGTTTTACTTTTGAACATTGTGTTTGCCCAACGCGTAATAAATATCTTTTGTTGTACAGGAGAATATGAAAATTTAATATTATGGTTATTCTGTACATATGGTTTTTCTATACATCAGTGAATTTCCTTCACATTTTTGACAACCAGACTTTCACTACATTTTCAATATAATAATTTGATCGATTTATTTTATTTCGTTAACTTGTCGATAGTGTTAACGATGTTAATACTAGAATAAGCGATGTTTTCTAAAAGGCAATATGTTAATTATCATGACAACCCGTCATAGGTTTCACTATGACGTTGGATTGGGAGGACCACGACTTTTTTCAGTCCTATATCAAAATTTAAGATTTCACCGGCCAAATGGCACAGTGGTTAAAGCTGTGGCAGTTGGGGCGGGAGGTATCGGGTTTGAATCCCGTTAAGGACAGGATGCAAAAGGGATTTTACACCATCGATTACGATCGGTGGTGTGAATGAACATAACTATGACCCCCTGTTGGACTCATGCAGCATTCATGGGCAAACCCATCTTCCATGTCAGTACTATAGGCTGGCATGGAACTATACAATGTGCAGATGGTTCTAAGTAAATCGGACCTATAGCCGTACGTCGTAACCGTAATGGTGTAAGGTAGGACCAGTAGGACGTAAATAAGCGAACCGCAAAAAAATTTGGGAGTGCTCAAAAACAAAAAAACAAACTTAAGATTTTAAAATTCGAATCCAACGTGCATTATAAATGTTACCTATGGTTTCCACTTGGCATGCATTGCAAATATTTGCAAAGGGAAATTTTGTTGGTTTCTGTGATTGTGTTAGTATATAATACGTTTGTATGCGTGCATATTTTTGACATATCTTAAAAGCGCGAACTAATTTTGTTTTGAATTTTTGAATATTTATTTTGATTATTTTGAAAACTAAAATAAATATTAAATTGATAAAATTCAATAAACAACTGTTGGTATTTACATTACTTCATTGATTAAAGCATTAAATCTTCAACCGCGAAGGAAATACGAAATGTTCTTTTTTATGACAGACGGAATATTTTATGAAAGATGGATCAGTACAACGGCAGTGAGATAGTATTTAATATTTGAAAATAAAAGACTGGAAATTTATTTATGTTTTATTTTACATTAATTTATTCACTTATTTCTTGAAATACAATTGGGTAGCGCACTTTTCATCTTAAATGCAATTCCACAGCATGAATAATCGAAATGATATTTGCCGCTTAAATAATATTTTTAAAATGTAAACAAATTTTTGACAATACATAATATAGGGTTGAACAAAATAAGGGATTTTTTCGATTTTGTTGAATATGAAATATTTACAAAGCAAAAAGTACTATGCGCGACTACTTTTCATTGCAAATCGCTTTGTAAATTTTTGTATGTGTGAGTGAAAAAATTTGTATACCGACACGAATTTTTTTTGAATGTATACTATACGTGTGAAAAAATTTAAAACAGAATGCAAATATTTGCAACGCATTGCAAGTGGAAACCCAGGGTTAACGTAAGGTATATTTATATATCGTTTTTCTGTTTACCAGATCGCCTCGGTTTAAATAAAACGATATAAATTTTAGGAACACATATATACATTTTATTTTATTCAATAATTCAAATGTACATAGATATTTATGAAAAACTAAAATTAAATGGAAAGTTTCATTAAAGTATCGCAATCACATTACCATTACACATTAAATTATTCAGACATTTTCTCTCCAACTGCTGTCTCTTTCTCTTTCTCCTTTTCATTCGATTTGACCGAAAGGTGAGCTGGTCCTGTCTGTTGAATTTGAATTACTCGTTCATTCGACTCAATCACTTGTGATTTTGGTGGGGCTTTAATTGTGAGTACACCATCAGACGAAAGCGTTGAAACCACATCTTTCATATCAAATTCTTTTGGCAATTGATAACGTCGAACAAAATGTCGATAGATATGGCCATGTTCATCTTCTTTTTCCTCGTGTTTACCTTCGACTAATACTGTATTATCAACTGTTTTTTTTTTACAGTTATTTCGTTTGGTTGGAAATGATGAACATCGATACAAACTTGAAAGCCGTCTTTACCGATGTTTTTTTTAAATTTACTGTTGCAGTTTTACGTTCATTTCGTTGTTGTACAGGCCATTGACGATGGTAAATATGTGGCCATAAGTTTGGGTTCATCAAACTTTGATGATTACGTGCCCGAGGACGGTAAAATTGTTCTGGATACAATCCATAGCCAAATAAATCATCCAATGGATTTTCGGTGAGATCGATTATCAATGGTAACAACGACATTTTTATTTACACAGAAATTCACTTTTAAACTTTCAAAACGATTGTCTCTCTTTAATTTCAATACTATACTGATGTCTGTTTCATTTTTTTTATATAGCATTGAAAATTTGATTAGAAAGAACGGGAAAATACAAACTAACTAAACATTCAAACCTGTGAAAAAGAGATAAGCGTGGTAGAATAAGTAACCAAATTAAACACCGAATAAACTCGTCAGCTGATTTTATTATTGTTTTTTTAGAACAGTATAGCGGGAGAGAGAAATATCGAGAACTTTGGAGAAAGAATAAGTACATTTTATATTAGAAGTTAAAATATAACAGTGCTCTCTTCTCGAAATTATGTTTGCAAAGAAATTAGTATGAATTAAGTCTAATAGAAATTAAATCTATAGAATAGAATATAGGTGGAAAGAACGAGAAAGTACAAACACATTAAACATCGAAAATATGGTGAGAAAGAGATAAGCATACAAATAATCAATAATCTACCGACTTCAAAACAAATAACAAACTGTGATGTTCATGAAAATTGAATCAGCTGTTTTTTTATTTGTGATTTTATTGAGAACACAACAGTATAGCGGCGAAACGGAAATATCTAGAATTTTGAAGATAGTATATTTTGTATTAAATTATTAATTATGTTTTCGAAAAAATGTTTGCAAAACTTTAGTAATGACTATGTAAAGCTAAAATTCAAAATAGGGGTAGAAAGTACGCGAAAATACACTCATACAAACAGCGTAAGAAAGAGAAAAATAATTTTATGTAAATATATAAACAAACCTGCAGCTCCAAGCAGCCAGTGTTTGAAATTGCACCTGTTTTATTGGTGTTTGGAAGAGTAAAATATAGATGTTAAAATAATTTGTTACTCAATTATATGCTATTATCATTTGAGCGAACTAACTACCAAACCTGAAAATGTAATTAATTTATTGAACTGGTTTCAGAAGTTGTCTTTTTAGCGAAGAATTACGTTATTCTTAATTTAAAAATGAATATCTAACTTCTATATGAATAATAGTTTATTACATATAATTAATACAAAACTATCACTAGAAAATTTAGAATTATCTTTACAATATTGTTGCTATAAAAAAACAATCGATGAATGTTTTATTTAATTTCTTAGCATTTGTGTTACGAAGTAACACTTCATTTATGAGAAGTAATACCGCTACGACGATTGGGCTGTTTTCAAATTTATATACTTTTCTTTGCTAAAGTTGTCTTAGCCTCGTTTGTATTTCGTAAATAATTTATAAGATCAGTTAATGAATATAAAGACTTTTAGTAAAATATCAAATAAATACAATCGACAATCATCATTTCCATCGACAATATCCTCTCAATATATACTTTAAGGTTATGTAAACTTATTACGCCTAATTGATGTGACGAGAACAACGAGAAAATTTGGAAAAATAGCATATACTTATCTTTGAGATGATGTACGAAATACTTTACTTTGAGATGATGTACGAAAACTATATTTGTTTTATATTAGGACCATCTTTATACGTTTCCATATAAGTTATAAAATAACAATTGAAAGATTAATTTATTTTTTTGTTTTCAAGCCCCAAACTGGATTTAAACTACTGTTTGCTTAGTCCATCAATAAAACTTTTTAAATTTTAGGAACACATAAAGTATATTTTAGTTTATTAAAAAATTCAAATGTATTCATAAATAAATAATGAAAAACTCAAATTAAATGGAAAATTTTATTAAGTACTACATTAACATTACACTAAATTATTCAGATATTTTCCGTCCAACCACTTGTTCTTTAACGTCCTTTTCATTCGATTTGACCGAAAGATGAGCTGGTCCTGTCTGTTGAATTTGAATCACTCGTTCATTCGACTCAATCGCTTGTGATTTTGGTGGGGCTTTTATTGTAAGTACACCATCAGACGAAAGTTTTGAGACCACATCTACTTTAAAAATTCGCCTTAAACTGCGTGCAGAAATGTGTAACTGGCAACCACGTCTCAGAATTGATGTTTCTGGAGACTCTGCAACACTTTTGCGCATCAGAGCCACATTTTTAGCGCTACGAGACGTCCGTTGTCTTCCAGAACGAGGTCTGTCTGCTGTTGTACCGTACTGTTGAAAATTCGCTTGTAAACGATAAATTGTGGTTTTGTGAGGCACTGGACGATTAGGATATTCTTGACACAATTTCCGTTGAGTGGCAATAATGGAACGATATTAATATTAAATATTGTCACTATTTCTGCTCGTTCTTGTGGCGTATATTTATTCATTATACAATTGGGTCGTCTACAGTACAACGTCACACAATGGTTAAACCGAAACTGATCAAAACGTCACCAAGATGGCTCGCAATTAAAATGGTAGCGTGACTTTTGCTCCACCCGTTATATGATTTCACTAAAATAATTTTTACTGCGAGAACTTTTTTTTCACTTTTTGTTTCGATACTGACTCAATTTATTTGGTTTAAAGGCATTGAAAATTGGGGTAGAAAGAACGAGAAAATGTAAACACATAAAAACATTCTCGTTCTTTCTACCCCATAAATTGGGGTAGAAAGAACGAGAAAATGTAAACACATAAAAACATTATGAGAGAGAGACAACCGTAGAAGTATCAATAAACCGAACAAACAATGGTGGCATTAGTCACGTTTCATTTCTGTTTTCGTTCGAATCGAACACTCGAGAACTTTGGAGAAAGAATAGTATTAAAATCTGTATTAATATCTGAAATATGCAATATAAACTAATGAAAGCCATATTTAAAAAGAGTAAATGTAGAAGTATAAATAACAAAAAGAGATAAACGTCGAAGCATAAATAATAAACAACTGGCAACCGGCGTTCAAATTTATCAGCTGTTTTTTTATTATTGTTTTCACGTATAATAAGGAGAAACAGAAATATCGAGAATTTTGGAGAACGAATATTAGAAGTATTGAAAGAGTTTTATTAACACGAATGTTAAATGTCTTTACTTAACTGATGTAACTGCACAAAGTTATTAAATATGTATAAACTGTGAACTGAATACAATATGTATCACATTGTCATCTATGAACAATTACTATTGTGAGATAATAATACTCGGTTAGATATATACCATTCAAAAGAAAATAATTATTTTGCAACATTATCTTATCATGTTTTATGTGGTAATTTCCTGGGTTTTTGCTAAGTTTTACTTCAACTATTAATGTTTTCTATCATTTCCTCAGTTCATACCCAACTGAGACTTTCGATTTGTTTACAAGACATTGATACTTACTGAGCAAATGATTACTGTTTGAGTATTTGATTGCAAACATGTACTAAACGATTATGCCTTCAGCAAAGATACTATTTGAAATCATATCTTGGTTTTCCTATTATCCCGATTGACATCTTTCTCTATAAAACATATATTATTCAGTTAGATAATATCATAAATTACATCCTCGGTAATCGATGCTTTTTCAGTGCTATATACAAACTTAAAATTCAAGTCCAACGTGGATTCAAAATACTGTTTACTTGGCAAGGTATATTTATATGTTTATCATTTTCCTGTTTACCAGATCGCCTCGCTTTAAATAAAACGACAAATTTTAGGAACACATATACTACATTTTATTTTATTCAATAATTCAAATGTACATAGATATTTATGAAAAACTAAAATTAAATGGAAAGTTTCATTAAAGTATTACATTTACATTAAAATTAAATTATTCAGACATTTTCTCTCCAACTGTTGTCTCTTTCTCTTTCTCCTTTTCATTCGATTTAACCGAAAGATGAGCTGGTCCAGTCTGTTGAATTTGAATTACTCGTTCATTCGACTCAATCGCTTGTGCTTTTGGTGGGGCTTTAATTGTGAGTACACCATCAGACGAAAGCGTTGAAACCACATCTTTCATATCAAACTCTTTCGGCAATTGATAACGTCGAACAAAATGTCGATAGATATGGCCATGTTCATCTTCTTTTTCCTCGTGTTTACCTTCGACTAATACTGTATTATCGACTGTTTTTACTGATATTTCGTTTGGTTGGAAATGTTGAACATCGATACAAACTTGGAAGCCATCTTTACCAATGTTTGATTTAGTTAAATTGGCCGCTTCAGTTTTACGTTCATTTCTTTGTTGTACAGGCCATTGACGATGGTAAATATGTGGCCATAAGTTTGAATTCATCAAACTTTGTTGATTACGTGCCCGAGGACGGTAAAACTGTTCTGGATACAATCCATAGCCAAATAAATCATCCAATGGATCTTCGGCGAGGTCGACTAATAATGGTAGCAACGACATTTTTATTTACACACAAATCACATTAACTATTAAAACGTTCACTTCACTTTTTGATTAGATACTGATGTACATGGCAATTTTGTTTGCGTTTATATAGCACTGAAAATTGGGGTAGAAAGAACGAGAAAATACAAATACATTGTGAAAAAGAGATAAGCGTAGAAGTAAAATTAAACAAAATAAACAAATCTAATATCTATCGACCAAAACAATAACAAACCGGCGTATTAAAATTGCATCAGCTGTTTCTGTTTTGTTTTCATAAAAACAGAATAGTGGCGAAAGAGAAATATCGAGAATTTTAATTTCTCTTGAAGTACTATGCTATGATAATACAGTACAGTACAAAATTGTGAGAACGAGATAAGCATATGAGTTTATGAGCATAGACAGTACACAATGAAAACGAAATATCGAGAATTTTGGAGAAAGAATAGAACCTTTTGAATTGAGTTGATTAATATTCTTGTGAAGTAAACGTACTCAAATGTAATAACCTTGAGGTATGTTGTAATAACCTAGTGACCCCAAATCTGTTATAGAGCATACATTTTTGCATTTTTTATGATATTATATTAACCGGAGTGTACGTTCCATAACAACATAATATAATGCATCATAATTAAATACTATGTACTAACACACAGTTTCTAGAAATATAACCATTATTTAAGTTTCTGCTTTTTAACAACAAAAATTGCATGTTGATAGAGAAAACTTATCGCGTCATTGTTTATTATATTTTTTTATGATAATGACTTATTAAATAATAATCAATGGCTTAAATAAATGGCCGTAAAAACAGCCCTAACCGCGTCTCAATTCAGACCTTATGGAATCATTTATGTGGATTGGTGCACATTGTAGGTGGTCAACACAACGAATCCTTTACACACATTCGCTTTTTATGTCATCCGGAGCTGTTTAACTTTTTGATCAGCGGCGAAAATCGAACTCGAGACCGAGGCGTGATGGATAAACTCATAACCATTAAGCTAAGATCCTTGTACAATACAAATTTAAATGACATTCTATTATTCCTATCTAAGTGTTAATAAAGTGTATAATTTGAACTGATACGATATTGGAGTTCAAGCCAATAAATCGTCAGTAAGATTTTATTTCTACTTCTTGCAACCCATAACAAGATAGAGATTCGAGATTTTTTATTTAACATTTCTATAGATTTGCAATTTTTATAAAAACATGTACTGCAACTACTAAGTACGAAATTTGTTCCTTTAACAAACATCATACAATGAACCAAAAAGTACGTAGAATAAATTTATAATATTTCCAAATAGTGGCAGAATTGAATGAAAACACATTATTTACAGTATTACATAATTATGTTCTTATTTTATTTTATAAACAAGTAAATTACAATTATTCTTATTTCGCACTCATTCAACAAGTTACAAAAAATTATAAACTAAACATTTTTAATACTTCCAGGAATTGTTATTCAGTCATCTTCTCCAAACTAGGAACTTTTTCCGTCTCCTTTCCCTTTTCTGCGCCATGCGCTTCTCCAGTGTGCTGAATTTTTATCAAGCGTTCCGAAGATATTTTACCTTTAGCTTTTGGTGGCGCGATGATAGTAAGTAAGCCATCGGACGAACGTGTTGAGATTACATCATTTACATCAACTTCTTTTGGAAGGGTATATTTGCGAATAAAGTGGCGCGATATATGTCCATGATCATCTTCCTTTTCCTCGTGCTTTCCCTCGACAATAACTGTATTATCTATGGTTTTAACACTGATCTCGTCGGGAGCGAAATCATTCGTATCCATCGATACTTTGAATCCATCTTTCTCGAAATTTATATTTGCCATTCGTGCACATCTATTCTGAAGATGACGTGGTTTAAAAGGCCATTGTCGTTTAAAGATTGGTCTTGAACACGTGTTTAAACTGTGTTGACGACGATATCGTGGTAAAGTTATTTGACCCGGGCACACTTTGTAGTCAAACGGATCCTCCAGTTGATCAGCAAATTCTAATAATAATGGTATTATCGACATTTTATATTGATTTTAACTTTTGGAAATAATCGATTATGCGAAAATAACTTTCTAGTTTTTAACGTATTTTAATCACTAAGTTTTGGATTGAACTAATTTAACTAAAACGGTTGAACGATATTTATATAAAATCATTTTAACTGTAGAAAGAACGAGAAAACTCTAGAAAAAGTAGAGTACTGAGAATTATAAATTATTGTGAGTGAGAAGAGAATAATAAAGTACTGAGAATTATTGTGAGAATAATTTATAATTCTCAATACTTTATACTTTTTCTAGAGTTTTCTTGTTCATTTTTAAAAACATGAGAAAACACCAATAATATAACATATTATTATAATTGTAATCTGGAAGAAAGAGCGAGACCTTCTTGAAATTGTCATTTTAGGGGAAAATTATCTATATCTTCTCTTATATTAATTTTTATTTTACTTTGTAGAAAAATCGAGAGAATCAGTAAGAGCATTGGTTCATTGATTTGTTATTATTTCCATAAGCTGGAAATTAGTGTTCAAACTTGTGATTCATGTTTAATCGTCAGACTTTTGTTAGACAGTAGCTAATATTATATAATGTTATGAGAAAATACTGTAATTTGGTTTCTTTATAAATATAATTATGTAATTTTTATTTTATATAGATGACAAGCGATGTTTTTCTTAATAAAAGAAAACCTCTTATGTTCTCAAAATGGGCGAGCAATTCCACATTACCAATCGTTTTAACTCACTCTTCTTTTTCATCCGAATTTGTTCTTTTCTGAGTGTTACAGGGTTTGAGGAATTTTAAATTTGTGTTGTATTTCTAACTGTCTGTTTATGGCACCACATAGTCTGTCTTTACTTACAATTGAAACACTAAACCATAACTTAAAACAAAATTTTTATTATAAGCTTTATTATACTACATACACATAAAGTATTTAAAAAATAATTCAATCGGTGATATTTTCTTCAGTTTTTATATCATTATCCGTTCCATTGGCAGTAACCGAAAGATGAGCAGGTCCAGTTTGTTGAATTGTAATAATACGTTCATTAATAATATTATTTTTGGGTGGGGCTTTTATTGTTAGCACACCATCTATCGATAACGTTGATACAATTTGATTTATATCAAATTCTTTAGATATCTTATATCGTCGAATAAAATGTCGATAAATTTGACCAAACTCATCCTCTTTTTCCTCGTGCTTGGCTTCAATTACCACTGTATTATCAATCACTTTAACTGTTATTTCGTTTGGTTGAAAATGTTGAACATCTACACAAACTTGAAATCCGTCTTTACCAATATTCGCCTTATTTAAACCGACAGCAGGTTTAGCTTTATAACTGTGTGGTTCAGATAACCAAGGTCGAATGAATAGTCGTGGCCATAAATCTGCAGCGCTTACATTCGGCTGTCGATTTAATGTTGGTCGAATAATTTGTTCTGGGTATAATCCATAGCCAAATGCATCTTCGAATGGATTGTAATTAGCCAAATCAAAAAATAATGGTAGACGCGACATCTTATAAAAGTTTCACCTTCACTATTTCACATTTAAATCAGGACTGAATAACTTGTAATAATATTTGTATAATCTCAAAAATGACATATGTATATATAGAGAGTTCTGTTAAATCAATAAATTTACTATAAAAGCGACTATTTACTATATATTACAGCTTATAGCAAAAAAAGTATGCATTAGTATTATATGATCTTGATTTACTACGATAATTTGTGTACAATAAATTATGTAGTTTGTAAAGAAATAAATATAATTTTGATTTCGATTTATTTGTATATTGATATTTAGAAGTCCTTGGTACAGAGTCTTAGCTGGATGGATATTTATATAATTAATTAATAATAATGGTACAAATCACGAATATGTAAATTGATAAAATTTCAATTGGCAATTTCATCAGTTAGGAATAATTCCACAATTTAAATTGATGGCACGTCATATAGATTTGAGTCGTTCGGGAACAAAGTTGTATGTGTGCTTGTCATTGCATAATTTTCTCTTAATTCATTGCACTTTGGCGAATTATACGTCATTTAATTACATTTTTTTTTGTTTTTTATCAAAGAAATTTAAAAACGAACGCATTAATTCTTTTGGTTTAGCTCTCCCGCTCTTTTTAAAATTATTCCATAGTTCATGTTTATTCTAATATTATCTTACTCACTTTGTCTATCACAAAGGTAACAATATATTTAATTCTATTGTTTACAAACACAGCTGATCCTATTATTTTTATTCAAAAAGAAAGTTGGAGAATGTTAAAAAAATATGAGTACATTTTCGGTTAGTTACATAGTAACATAATATGCATGTGTGGTTACTTATGAATGAGATACCTTGTAATTTTCTTACCCTAAATAATTTAATTAAAATGTGTAGTTAATTACTAAATAATTAATTTTCTTTAAATAAGTGAAAGGGAAATAAACGATAAATTTCGAGAATCGTTCCACCGACCTCAAATGATCTTTTCTATGTATATTTATGTACGAAGTTCATATCGCAATTCGCGTTTTAAAAATAATATCGCATATATAAAACGATGATCTATTTTTAAAAAACGAATCGCTATTATATAAATTTTGTAGAAAAAATCGATGCTCACACTATAAAAAATTGTAATTTAATTAACAATGATCAAAATTGATTCGAGTTAGAGATGCCTTAGTAAGAAATTTTTTAATTCATATTATTACTCGAAAATGACGGTAACAATTAATAAAACTACTAGTGAAGATGAGAAACATGATGGTGACGTGACTTGTTTTGCATTCTATGATGGGCTTCTCTATTCAGGAGGTGGTGATGGTAAAATTAAAGTACATAAACTTGTTAATATTATGTTTTATTTGTTTTATTAATTATTTTGTGTTTATAGGTGTGGGACGCAAACTTAAACTTGAGACAAACTATAGCTGCTCACGTAGCTTATATATTCGCAATAGCAATAGATTCAAAAGGTCGTGTTTACTCCAGTTGTTGTGATGGATCTATAAAAGTAATTGAGAATCCAAATGAATCACCTAAAGGCAAAGAAATTGTACGATGTGACGATACAATTGAATCTCTTTCGACATTTGATGAAATTTTGTATTCTGGCGACGATAAAGGTGTTGTTACTAAGTGGATCGATGGTAAAATTAAATTTAAATATAATTTAATTGAGGAGGTGCGTTCATTGTCCGTTTACGATGAATTATTATATACGGTATGTGATAAAGATGTTGTAATAACGTCAATTGATGGAACCGGACAAAGTGGACGATATTTGACACGTGCCACAATGCCTGGAAATTCACCACTTGCTTTTGTTGGATCCAAGGAAAATAATCGGGGCAAGTATCTCATATTTCCAACACGTGATGGTAAAGGAATTAATGCAGTATGGAATAGTATTGATTATAAGTTTGGAACCCTTTGGGTGAAGCATAATGTGCATGAGATGATCATTAACGCGTTATGTGGCACTGATGATACTATCTATAGTGGCGGTTGGGATGGAAAATTAAAAAAATTAACCAGTATTGATTCGAGTGCTGAAATTGTAGAAGAAATTGATGTTGGAAATTGTATTAACGTGCTAAATTGTAGTTTTAATGATTCATCAGTTATTGTGGGTTGTTCGAACGGAAATATATTAAAAGTGTCGTTTTCATAATTTTAATTTGGGCAAAATCATTTTAAATAATTAAGACAGTATTGTAAATTATCATAAAATAACTGATTATTTGATTTCTTTCAATTGTTTCTTTTGCATAATTAACGACCGTTATCTATGGTTATTAAAGACTGTTATAGCTATGTTTTTAAATTATGTATTACATTATACGTATGTTTTGAATACTCGATGTCTAATGTAAAAAGTTTAACTAGGTTACTATACTACTATCTGAATAAAACACACATGCTTTTAACAAATGTTCAAAGTTAATAAATGTGTACGGTTATTTATAGTAATATCGAAACTAATCAGCAGTTATATGTTCTACGTGTTTTAATTTAGTAGAGTCATTTACATCGAAATACAGTAGCCTACGTCTTTCGTTGCATGTCATTTGTTTGAACTGTTTGAAAAATTAAAATTAACTGACGAAGAACAGAGAATATAAGTAGAAAATGTCTTTATTTCCAATGCTTCTGGATATGGAACTTGATCCAGATGAATATGGATACTATCCCGAAATGAATCAATGTCCTTTATTCAAACGATATCATCAAATTCCACGGTCATTTTGGATGACGTCGAATCGATTTCGAACAGGAAGTAACCAGCACAAACCTAATGGAGAACACAAACAAATTCCTAGTATGAACAATGAAGGGTTTCAAATTAAAATGAACGTTCAAAATTTTGCACCGAATGAAATATCCGTAAAAGAAATCGAAAATACAGTTGTGATTGAAGCAAGGCATGAAGAAAGACCAGATGAACATGGATCGATTTTCCGCCATTTTATAAGAAAATATTTCGTGCCGAAGGAGTGCGAATTGGAGAAGGTTACTTCAACATTGTCATCGGATGGCATACTGACGATTAAAGCGCCATTAAAATGTCAGAAGCAAACTGTAACAAATGAGCGAATAATAGAAATACAACAAACAGGACCATCTATTTTCGCAACGCCAATGAATGATTCGGACGAAACTGGTTCATGGTCCAAGCAATAATTATTATTAATTTTTCTTAATAAATAGTAAATGTCTGTTTCAATTTACATACATATTTTGAAAATATAAATTTTTTGGTCTACATTATTAAAAAGCTTAATCTAGTACATTTTTTAAAATTTTTTTAATTCAATCGCATTACTTGCCATCTGTGAATAAACATAACAACTAGTCAGTTGACATATTAAACGTCAAAACAACATAAAGAATGTCTGTAAAAATGAAAATTTATTAATTAGAAAAATTATACTATATACTATGAAACGGACACTGATTGGTTAGTAAAAGTAACACAACTAATATTATATTATAATTCGTAACTGATATTTTATATTTTAGATAAAATTGCTAAAGCATATCAGCCCAAATTAGTTGAATCTAGAAAAATTTTAAGTACCAAAAAATTAACTGAGAACCATCATAATGATAGGTTTACTTTACTTTTTCCGCCACCTAATGTTACTGGTGATCTTCATTTAGGACATGCGCTTACCTTAACTGTACAAGATGTATTGTGTCGGCATAAACGAAATTTAGGTTATAATGTATCGTTTGTACCGGGTTATGATCATGCCGGCATTGCTACACAAATTGTGGTTGAAAAGAATCTTTGGAGTAAAACACGACAAACGCGACATGATCTTGGACGCGAAGAGTTCATTCAAGAGATCTGGAAGTGGAAAAAATCAAAAGAAATTTCGATAAAATCCGATTACGAGAAAATGGGTATTACATTCGATTGGGATCGGGAATATTTTACACTTGACGAATCAAGATCGAATGCTGTAAATGAAGCATTTGTACGATTACATGATGACGGTGTAATTTATCGTAAGAATTCTCTTATAAACTGGTCTTGCAGTCTTGAGTCTACCATATCTGATATCGAAGTTGAAAGTGTTATGATCGAAAAGCCAACAAAACGGTATGTACCAGGATACTCCGATCCAATAACGTTTGGACAAATATATGACATAGCATATAGAATATTCGATTCAAACGAAGAAATAGTGATATCGACCACACGCCCAGAAACACTACTAGGAGATGTGGCCGTTGCCGTGAATCCAAATGACCAACGTTACAGTAAATATTTAAGTTCAGAAATTTACTTGTGGCATCCATTCCGAAGATGTCGAATTCCTTTAATCTTTGATTCATCAGTGGATATAAATTTTGGAACTGGTGCCGTAAAAATTACCCCATCTCATGATAAAAACGATTTTGAAGTTGCCAAAAGACACACTTTATCATTGGAACATTCAGTTATCGCAAAAAATGGTAAAATGATTTCACCGGGTACGGTATTTAATAACTTACCAAGATTTCGAGCTCGAAAAGAAATGATATCAGCTTTAAAAAATTTAAAACTTTTTCGAGCTGTTCATCCGCATAAAATGAACTTACCTGTCTGCTCTAGATCGAATGACATAATCGAATACTTAATGCAACCACAATGGTTTGTTGATTGTTCGAAAATGTCAAATATGGCTCTAAAATCTGTCACTAATGGGGAGATTAAAATATTTCCTGCTGTTAAAACAAAAGAATGGATTAGATGGTTGGCGGATTGTAAAGATTGGTGTATATCGAGACAACTTTGGTGGGGACATCAAATACCAGCATACGAAATCGATATTGGTACAGAGAACAAGGTGTGGATTGCGGCTCGATCCAAAACTGAATTAGATGCAAAAATACAAAAACAACTTCATGTTTCTCCAGGCGAAGTTAAAATTAAACAAGATCCTGATGTTTTGGATACTTGGTTTTCTTCAGGTTTATTACCGCTCTCTTGTTTTGGTTGGCCCAATAATGAATCAGAATTAAATCAATACTATCCATTAAACTTAATGGAAACTGGGCATGATATTCTATTTTTCTGGTTGGCTCGAATGGTAATGCTAGGAAAATATTTTACTGGTAAAGTTCCGTTCAATAACATATTGTTGCACGGTGTAATATGCGATCAATTCGGTCGTAAAATGTCTAAAAGTTTAGGAAATGTTATTGTTCCAGATCAAGTAATTAACGGCTGTAGTTTGAACGCGATGCAGTCAAAATTAAAAGAAAATTTTGAAAATGGTTTGATTTCAAAAGAGGAGTACGGGAAGTCTAAATTAAGTATGTTAACAGTATTCATATCTTAAACTCGGTCAATCAATTATCTTTTTGTGTATTTTTAGATCAAGAAAAGTCATTTCCAACCGGAATTCCGGAATGTGGAGTTGATGCTCTACGCTTTACGCTTTGCTCTTCGAATATTCAGAATCACTTCATAAACTTTGATATAAATGAGTGCCATACGAATAAATTATTCTTCAATAAAATTTGGCAAGCTACTAAATATTATCTTATATCGCTCGAGAATAACAATAATTTGTTTAATTTGGACAATTTAGACGAGGCAAATCTTTCTAAAATTGATCAATGGATTTTGAGCCGACTTTCCGATACTGTTGAAACAGTAAATACGCAAATTGAGAAATATAATTTTCATCTAGCGACTGCGGCATTAAAAAACTTTTTTTACTATAATTTTTGTGACATTTATCTAGAAACAACAAAACCCATGTTAAATCAAAATAAAATTTCTGAAACTGGTCAAAATCATTTAAAAGTTTTAGCTATATGTTTGTCGGTTGGATTACAGAATATGTCATATTTTACACCATTTTTAAGCACAGAACTATTAAGATACTTACCAGATACAAGTTCGATAAGCAAAAATCTATACTCGTTTCGAAATATTGAATTAGAGCACGAGATTAGTCAAATATTAGAAATTGCCGCTTCAATACGACAAATCAATAGTCAACATAATATAACGCGAAAATTAAATCCCAAAATTGTCATTCATTCATCCGAACCGGATTATCTTAAAACACTAATAAATTATAAAAGTACAATTAAAAGTTTAATCCTTTGTGATAATCTTGAATTTTTCGATAGCGAAGTAAAATTTGACCAAAACGATTTTATAATTAAATCAACAGCTAGTCATAATTGCATATTTGGTGTCTGTGTTCCACAAGAGCATAATAAATCAAATTTTGCAGATGTTAATGTTAAAAAATTGGACAAACTAGAAAAATCATTGACTAATTTAAGAGATATTGTGTCGCAAGATGGTTACATCAAATCAGCTAGTGATAGTATTAAGGAAAAACATGCTAAAAAAGTAAGCCGTTCCGAAAAGTTGTAAACATTCATTTCTAACTTCTATTTATAATTATTACAGATTCATGAATTGCAGACAGAGATCCAAAAGTTAAGAATTTCTACTAGGTTGTAATAAAATCAAATCGTTATGTTCATGTTTAATCTTTTAATTCCAAAATACATAGTTCAAGTTTATTCAAAAATTTGTTTTATTTGTAAGCTTGATAAATACATCATAAATTGCAGCGAAACTTAAGGTGTCAACTTAAAAGTTTTATACTTGTTAACTGGTGCTTAATTTATTTACTTCAAAATATCGAGTTAGTTTCTAATATGAATCTTAGAAACTAGCTTAATTACCGTAGTAAATTTTCCTCGTATTATCAATTTAAATTTGGTGTCATAAAATACATCATCATAACCGTTATCACAGTGCTATCAAATAAACAAAAAAAAAAACTAGAAAGACGTGGTTAAAAACGGAAGTAGATACTGTGCACGAAATTCATAAATTATTTATGACTGCAATACTTAAGAAACTAAATGCGCAAATATTAAATAAAGTTTATAAAAGGAGGTTACCTACCAATAAGTTTATAAATGATAACGATATTAATACCTCACCTCATTAAATATTGGATTAACTGCAGTTGTAAATATATCATTCTAAAAAATGAATAATGTTATCATAATGGAAAAACCAAATTTCCCTAACGGTGAAATGTTATTATTATTAATAATTAGTAGTGATATATAGCATCACACAGCTTCAAGTACATTCTATTTTGTCAGGTCGATGCTTTAAAAGTATAGCATACTATATTTACTGGTATTATTTTACTATTGATGTTATTAAAATCAAGTATGAACTGTTGCTTACTGCTAAACGTCCTAAAAATCAATATGCCTATTAATTTGTATTCGTTATATTCACGATTGAGATGATTGTTGAATTAGATGTTCCATTAACTATCAAATCTGGTAATATGATATACTGTTAGATATAAAGGCTAGACAAAACACATTTCCAAGTTTAACAAATTAAACTAAAGATTGAAAGTCAGTCTGGCACATTACAAGGCTCAATAGCTTTTAGTACTAACTTTCGACTGGCATACACATACTGTGTGAAAAATTATTGTTTCTTTTGTCTCCACTACCTCTTTTCGTGTATAAATCCTGTCCTACCATACGCACATCCTACTAAATCGAAGAGTCGTAGAAGTGTTCATACACATCACTGATTGTAATGAAATGGTTAAAAGTTGTTTTTACATCAAGTCCTTATACTCCAACGTCTGCAGCTTTAACTTTTGCACACCATTGAGAGTTTCCATACTATTGCCAAATCGACCACTCCACATTCATTAGCTTTAAATATTTTAAATAATATTTTGTGAATACAGAAGTCTTCCTTAAGCAATGAATCTTCTGTCTATCTCTAGATAAACAAAACTCCAACGACAGAATTGATTTACTATGTACTAACTATAAACCAATTTTTTTTTAAACAATACATGACATTATACAGAACTCAAAACTTTATCTTTATGGCTTTTTATTCAATATATTTAATTTTACATTTTTGAAGCTTTTATTTGATTGGATTTAAAAATTGTTTATACATAAGAGATTAAGTACAACAACAATACGACTGAATAACGTAAAAACCAGGTAAACACGATTTTCAATAAATTAAGCAATCGATTTGTTAGACGATCATTTAATTATTAGATTTCAAACTGTTATAAAGTTGTGTATGTATAAAATTGAACTCCCAAAGATTTAATAACAAACAAATTTATTTTTATTTAGACAAAAGTGATTTTAGAGAAAAGTGCAAAAATGTTCAAACTTGGTGTTTTTATTTTGGTGATCATTGTGAATTTAACATTGATGAATTGTGCCGTAACCACAGGTCAAGAAGCTTTTGATCTAGTACCTTATAAATGTATTTTTAAAATCATTAAATTAATTCAGTGAACATCGTCAATTAACTTAATACTGGTTTTGTTCTCTACTTATAGATCGTGATACATTTATTCGATTACATTTGGCATTGGGTTTAATAAAATCGGACCAAAGATATTCACAAAATCCTTTCTCGTTGTCAGATGCATTAGGAGTTACTGAAGATACAGTAGAAAAATTGATGGTGGGTGTGAATTTATTGTTATAGTTAGTTTAATTGAAACACGTAGCTATGTATTCTGCAAGATATATATAATCTCGTATCTAAATAATCATTTCTTTTGCTGCAACAGTCAATAATCGGCTCTTTTATAATATAATTTGCCTTTTATAATATAATTAGACTTCAATAACTATTGATGGTCATAAAATTATAACTCCTTGTTTATAAACCATATTATTATGGTAAAGTTTTTGCTAGCCGAATAATTTTTAATTGCAGGAGCAACCTGTTCCAGATGAATTTTCGGAGAATTTATTGACCTGGGCCGAGGAAGAATTTAACTTGTCAAGTGATGATGTTTATCAAATGGTACGCAATTCAGTTGTATGTTTCCCATCTGGTTGTGTTGTACCTGGGGACCTTGGATCAACGTGTTGCCCATTTTAAAGTTGTCTATAACTTAAAAAATTATTCAAAGTTTATTATTTGTATAATATAAATTATAACAACAATAAATATATTTATAAAGTAAATATTGTAAATATTTTGATTGTCATGAACGAAAATATATGTAATAAATATTTTTTTTATTTATCATTAACTATGTACTAAAGATATGTATTTTGTTTATAATTAATATTGCTCAATGCGGCAAATATAACTTATCGGCATTGTTAGCTATCAACGAATAAATAATGTTAAGACAAGATATTGGGAACCTAGCTCAGTTAAAGATCCATTTATAGGTTCCATAATTAATCGTGTAGCTCTTAATAAAATGTCATAATTTATGACGTTCCGAGAGTAAAATAAATTTATTCCATAGAATAATAAAATACATTTAAATTGCTAACATTCCAATATACGAGTATGTATTAAAATTTGCTAAATATAAAGTATCTCCGAAAATTATCGATCTGTTTCAGAACGATATACATATCAAGTATCTTATGAAAATAAGCTTAAATATTTTGTTTTTTGATTGCTCAAGAGCCACCTCATTATAAAACACTTAATCAAAAGCTCTTATTAAGTATTAATTTTTCATACTAGTTGTCACTTTCTGATGAAGAACAACAACAATTCTACAACTTAATTATAATATTGGAAATTTATAAATTAGTACTTACAAATTATTATTATTTTTTCCAATTTAATTAGCCCAAATCTAATTTAATCGTAGCAAACTTTTTAATAGCTTTTGATTGTCCAGTGTTTCTGCAACGATAATTGTATGAATATGCAGTCTTATATATTAATTTCTACGAACTACGACTGCTTATGGCCGAGATATATTTGAAGAACTTTTGTATCTATCTCTGTAACAAATTTTAAGTAATTGTCTTGCATATATTTGATGCATATACTCAAAAAATAATAATTTTCCACTTAAAATATATTATAGATGTGTTCATGCACATCATGGTACATGATAAATTTACCGTTTAAAATCCTCTTCATATATGAATTCTAAATTGGGTGTCGAAATAACACTGAATCATAAATTCAGTTTACTTTCGAGTATTTATAACATTAATTTCGAGTATATATACAAACATATATCTATTAGGGTTTTAATCTTTAAACCTTGACATGGAATATAATATTCGGTAAATATTTTGTTTACCGAATTTCAGGTGGTTTCGGCACATTAAAAACAATAGTTAATAACACCATATATACACCATATATAGATTATCAGTTTGAGATATTTCATTTTCTAACGACAATTGACTATTTATTACTAATAGTGAATTACTGAAGAAAACTATATACATGTATATCAATACTATCGCTAAGACTTTTAGAGGGATGATTTTAGTGGGTACATAAGCTACTACTCAATATGATGAATATTATTAGAATTTACTACTAAATATCTACTGATAACCGACATCAAATTTATTATTGCAATCATTAAGGTATTTTTTTAAACTCGTAATTACTTTACGATAATGACACAATAATAAAATGTATTAAATAGGTATAATTAAATGGTTTTCAACCTTATTTCTACTGTAGTGAAAAGTTCGTTAAATAGAGTAATACTAGTAAACGAGAAATACTTCAGTAGCTACATATATGAATGTATAAGCTATAACATCGGTGTTATATAGCAATCTGTTATTAGAATAATTAAATTTTATCATTTATATCCTATACCGAGCAATAAAATAAAATAATTTCTTTTGTGAATTACCGCTAAAGTACAATAAAGACTTATTTTATAGATATTATAAATAAATTAGTTACTTAGTTCAGCTGTTATAATATTAATTACTAGCAGATATCTAGTCTAATCTCGACTTGATTAAAATTTGTACACGCATTTTATTATATATTGGGAGTGTGCTGCAATCAACATTTAGGTACGATCAGATCAGACGTTTTCCAATTCTACAATTTCACAAAGTATACAATTCTCCGTAATTAAACCATTGGCAAATACTCGCAGAATTATTACTGCTATAAGCACTATTTTAATTTTTAGAAGGAATCTTATATTCATTTATTTATTTAAGCTTATAATTTATAAATGAACGCATATCGAATCAACATGTAAAAAATTATTACCTATTTCCAAAAAAGTCAACACACACACCCCATCTTGAATACAAACTCATTTACAATGGGATTAGCAGTAGGGAGCAAATAATTTTAAAACAAATTTTTTACAATTAACTTCAAACTAATTATATTTTCACACTAGGAATTTTTTTGACTCAATAGACGCCATTCAAGAAATTTTTATTTAAAATTTAAACGTCTCGGCAGATCTCAAACTCCTAGGCAGATCTCAAACTCCTAATACTGAATGGAACAAATTGCATGGAGGAATATCTCTAACAAAAAATGACGAATTTGAACGCCTAGAAGAATTTCGAGCTGGCAGCAATCGCAGGTTGGCGTAATGTGACATGGTAAACAATAACTTTTTTGAATAAAAAGTCTTGGTTCTTTAGTTTTGAGTAGCTTCCTAATAAAATCGAAATTCCGAAATTCATAAAAACTAGTTAAACAACAACTAAGACCAAGTATAGGGTGAAATATGGTCAAATTTTGTAATTCCGACAATTGTCATATTCTCCTGAAACATACCAAATAAGACATCATCACCACAGAGAAGATGCGGAAGGAGATAAGACATATACATTCTCTTTTTAAACTGACTATCCGTACACCCTACCGCTTTATACAGACAACTAAGTAATCCAAATATCTTTCTACTAACTTTAACTAGATGGACGTCCCATGTAAGAATTTGGTTAAAAACTATCCCCAAATTACTAACAGTAGTTGAAAACGGAATGAATGACCCATTAAGATGAATACAAGGAATGAAAACGTATCTAACAAACTTTTGTAAATAATAACGATTTACTAGCATTTAAGACGAGCCTATTGGAAATCGATCAATTACAATATAATATATTCTATCTAAATCTTTTTTAACTTACGTTTATAAATTTGGACATCATGAAATGAGGATTCTATTTTATTAATGTACATAGAAAATAATAAAGGACCAAGTACCGAACCTTGAGGAACATTCGAAGTAACAGGAGAAAAGTACATAGAATAACAACTACCGAAAAAACTGTCTGTGAACGATCTCATAAATAAAAATTATTTATAAATAATCTATCAGCCCAAAGGGAAAATTTAAATTGTTCGATAAGCTCGTTATAAAGAATGTTGAGATTCAAAGAATCAAAGGCTTTTGAAAAATCTAATAGAGTGAAAGAAGTCAATTCCCTGCTTTCCATACTACGCCGAATATCATCGCTGATATTCAGTGCCGCAGTCTTCGTACCATCGAATAAAGATTGAAAGACATTGATTGAGTAAACAATTATATGAGACTGAATTTGGTTTTGTACTACTATCTCAAAGACTTTTTGGAAATGGAACTTAAAGTACTGACAAGTCTGAACTGGGAGAACTCAATAGGATTGCTAATTTTAGGATTGGAATTATATTACTAAGTTGCCATTGCTCAGGCAAGGAAGAAGAAGTTATGCCAAATAGCAGACTGTAACTCATCATAGGAACTATTTGAAAATTAAAATGTATTACAACACTCATCCGATATAAGATCTACAATAGGAGTAACCCAAGTTGGATTCGAGTTGATTATGAAAAAAAGAATTTATACCGTCAGCTTTGAAATCTAAAATACCGTTATTTCTACATTTGCTTTGACCTAGATTTCTTACTATACGACAAAAAATCTTGGACAGAAGGGAAGGATCTAATCTATCCTGGGAAAAACTACTTTTGGCTGCCCAAATCAATCTTACTAGCCTATTGCGAGCTTGTTTGTAAACTAAAAATATCTCACTATCTCCGAATCTTTTCCATAAGCGACATTCATCGAGATGATTTAGATTTAATTATCACTGATCTAAGAGGAAACCGAATTAATAAATTCATTGAAAAACTGGTTTTGACTTGTAGAGGAATCAAGAGTAAAAATGCTATCAAAACGAATTGAGCTACAAACTATAGTGCTAGATAAGAATCATCTATTTTAGAAAAATTCCCGAAACTAAACCTTTTAGGCTTCGGGCGAGACTAATAATTAATAGATAATACTAAAAGGTCATCATTGGATCCTTTACCGAGAGATAATGTATGTACTGTTACATTAGGACTGTTCAAAATGTTCAAATAAATTCGAGATATCCTATAGCATATCGAAGTTAAAGTCTGAGATGAATATTTCATCATACTGGCAAGTAAGATAGCTTAATAAAAGCTCAATGTCTAGTAGGGATTTTATAAATTGTGTATAACACCTCTTACTTGTTATGGGTAAACACAGTCCCAAATAAATATCTACCATCACAAATATCATGGTTTTAACCTGTTCTAAACAAATTGATATATCAAGTTCAAACCAGTTCAATTACTTTTAGGGCTCTTAATCTGAAAAGGATTGACATTCCAATTGTTTTAGATTAATTTATTATTAGATTATCTATTTGAAGCTTATCAAAAATTATAAGAGTTAAATATATTAACTTGGAGTTATTAGGTACCAACCAGCTAATAAGTTAAAACTCCTTGATTTAGTTAGGTATACAGGATAGTTTAATAAACTAACATTTTGATAGTTTATTCATTTAAACTAACATAATGTTTTGTAAAATAATGGTATACAGTATGTTACCAACAACTGTATAATATAGATTTCGAAGTGGATGCTTGGGTTGAGTTAATATTTCAATCTATTTTTAAACGTCATAGTATTTATCATTAAACGTCTTTAAAACTGTTTATTATATTTTTGGTGAAAAATCCATGTACTCGTTTATATGTTTTCAGTCGAGTCGATACAATAGCGTAATAAAATAAACAGTAGTAAAAAGATAACGCGTTTCAAATGCAGACTTAAGTGATAGATTATCCATTCCACTCAAAAAGTTTTGTTTCAAAAACTTAAGATATCATATTTACTTAAACTGAAGTATATATTGACTTAGATTTATATAGATTTCAAAATCACATTATTTATTAAGTACATATTTTTAGGCACGTGATAAAAGTATGCTATTGAAATGTTTATCAGTTGGAAAATATTTATGAATAATAACAATTCGCTCTTAAATTTCAATATATATTTTATTTCTGCTAAGTATTAAATTATAAGTTCCCACCTGATGTTAACTTGCAAATAAAAAGTTCAACAACCATCTAATGTGATTATTCGTTGATAAGTTTTGTTTCTACAAAAATTCTAATTTAATGAATTTAACATAGCTTTAGGCGAAGTACTAATTGATAAATATGTACTTGTACTAAATATAATTCAATAAAATGGTTAAAAAAACTACTGATTTTAGTGAAGACTTTAACCGTAGTACTAAATATTGTTTGCACAATTTTTAAGTTTAAGTCATACATAAACTTGTAATGTTTGTCTGAGTTATTATTAATATTAATAAATAACTTAAACTGATATATGATTTACAATATGTGCGCAAAAAATGAATATGCTACGTAATATTATACGAATTAATAATTTTGTATTGAAAATCTTGTATTAAAAATTAGGTCTATTTTTAATACAACATTTTAAATGTAACAAAAGTTTAAATGTAACTTGAGAAATCATACATATGAACATACATTAAGGAATATACATGTTTAATGATCATTTGCAAAATCTTTTATTGTATGCATCCGTGATTCCAAAAGGCGTGATCCTTTTTTGATTGAGAAGTCACTCTCATTCCTCCCTAATGTAAATATGTGTATGATTATTAAAACTGGTTTGAGTTAGCGTCGAGATTCATATTTTAATATTTTTATAATTATTACAAGTTGAAATTATTCAGATTGTTTGCTAATTTTAGGACAATTCAAACTAATTTTGACCAAAGCGAAGGATAATGAAAAATCAATTTAGAGTTACACATAGTACGAGTTCTTTAGTTTTTAGTAATTTTAAGTACTTCGTATGTACTTACAATTTATTTGTTCTTAAAACTTCTATGGTTTTGAGTTAAATATTGACATACAGTTAAACTTTCATAATTTGATAAGACTGAATTCTAGAGGGAACACAATACGACATTGGGAAAATCTTACCCTACATAATTGTGAACGCAGCTGAAAAAAATCTAACATTTTGTATTTTAGATTAAAAGGAAATGAATGGTTTTAAGATAAAGAAAGATTTATTGTATTCATCAATTAAAATTATTCAATAAATTTTATATTTCTGGTGTACACATATACTATTTGCTTGTTTTTCACTAGTATAGGGTATATAGTATGTGTACATAATATAAAAGTAATCATTTTAGCACATTATCATATAAAACAAAAAAGATAACATATGGTTAACTTATACAGTAACTGTGTACAACACGATTAAATTTCATCCGGTTTTATAAACGACTTATAATAAATACATAATAATACCATTTATTGAAGCAAAACCAAAGACAAAGTTATGTAAAGTTAAATTGAAGCAACACTCGCGTCATAACTCTTGCAAAATATCAAGGACAAAATATGAATTATTTAAATGTATAACTTATTAATCTAAGTGGGCATCGGCAAGAAAGTGTGTATGTTGAGACTGTACTGTATAAATCAGTTCGATTGTTGTGTGAAAATAAAAACAAATAACTGAAACAAATGAGAATAATTGTTAGTAAATTTATTTGTCATGCTCATGCATCAAATTTGAATTCCAAAATTAGTCCTGTGATATACACGAATGGGATAAGGCATTGGTAATATAAAAAGTTGATTTAAATAAAATATTGTGTAAAACTTTATAATTATTAATTTATGTGATTGTTGTTAAACATAATGTGTTATTAATTATTAAATGTAAAAAACATAATTATATAAAGTGAACTTAACATTAATTTTATATTTATATGTATGTTCTTTTTCATCGCCAACCTTGTGCCAAACATAATCGCTTTAACCCGTAATTGTTATATATAACAATAATTAATACAATAATAAAAAATATTGTTATATTTATGCAGTTTAATCAAACACATATTTGAAAAGATTCTCTTTTTGATTCTAAAAAGGTCAATGATCATTTTTATCGTGTACATATAAATTTTGTTTATGTATGATCGTCTTCTGTTTTTTTCTTAATACATAGTTGATTGACATTTTAATAATCTAAACCTAAAGAAAAGTGATTATTTTAAATACAAAATTAATAGGCAATTCGTAAGATCTTAATATGAATGTTTAATAGTTTTTAATAAATGCGGGCACTAGCTACTACTAAATAGTGATATATGTTAACCTTTTGTTAAAAATAAGAATAAATTTATTTGACGTTTAATGCAATGATTAATAAATTTGAAATAAAATATGTAACTGACAACACAGTGTAAAACCCCGCATATTAAGCTTAAACAGTGGTACTGATTTCATATTGATTATGTGTATATCTAAGCCAAATATTTGTTTAGAGAAACTTTATTTCTAAATGAAACATGCTATACCGAAGAACACTTTTATGTGTCTGTTAAATCTATTTTCATTCACTTTCTAATATCCGATAGTTTTTGTGGTTTAAACATTGAGCTTAATTAACTCGTAAAATATATTAATTATAAACGCCTCCCTGATATTTTTTAATCAATGTTCTACACAATTTTTATTATGATGTTTTTAAATCGATGTGGGGCAGATGATAAAAAAATTGATCAGTGATGATTTATAGTGACCCATCTAAACATGTCAGTATTACAGGCTGGCATGGAGTTATGCAATGTGCCGATGGTTCTTCGTAAATCGGACATGTATCCGTACGTCTTCGATTTGGCTATGTAATGGTATAAAGTAGGACGTATAATAAGCGAACGTAAAAATAAGCGAACCGCGAAAGAGTTGGGAGTGCCTTGCATCCCAAAACAGATTGCAAAGATAGAAACATAGATTCATAGTGTCCAGATTAAATTAACAACAGAGCGAGAAAATAAGCTAATTAACTGAAGATGGGTTTCTCTCTTGTTCTATTTTTAGTTTCCTTAATGGCATGAACACCATGTATTCATTCTGTCTAATATACATGTGTTAATATCTCTTCGTTTTGATGACCACATCAAAGAAATATAGTTTTATGGATCACATATGTATCATTGTGATATATATATATATATATATATATATATATATATATATATATATATATATATATATATATATATATATATATATATATATATATATATATATATATATATATATATATTTATATATATTATATATATATATTTATATATATTATATATTTTTAAAATTTTATTTATTTTGCTAGTAGATAGTTATTAATAGTCCTTATTGTGTTTGCTTATCTGTTTGTACATAATATATTGTTTTTATTCTTAAAACTCCTTTCAGTAGACTTTTTTAAACGATAAATGATTATTATTATTATCTCCACCTCTGTAGCAAATGCAAGCTTATAGATACGAGTACATACATACTAGTAAATCTTTTCGATTTCTAAATATGGTATACATGTTTTTAATACACAATTTAAAATGCACCTTTTATAAATTTTAGTTTTAAAATTAATAAACGCATGCTTAATGACATAGCTTTTTGTGAAATGAAGTAAGATGTTATTCAAATCCATTTCATTCAAGCGAACCTCGAAGTTATATTCGTATAATTTAAATGTTTCTATATATACTAATCTCATAGAGTATGTTTGATTTATCAAGAAAAGTTAAGAATTCAAATGTATCATTATTGAGAGCAGTTGATCACCGCCCAATTTACCAAAATTTTCTTAGGTTTGGCCCACCAAAACCGCCAAATGAAGTTGATTGCCGAAGTAAATGGTTTTGTTGGGATAACATAGATTTACGTTGTTTCCAATGATAAATCCTATATTTAAGAAGCGACAATAAATGATTATTTTCAGCTCAAATATATGTACTACTAACATTGCTATATTTCAAAAATCCTTATTGATAGTTATTAAATAAATTGGTGTTCCAAATATAGATAATATACACAATACAAAAATAATTAAAATTAAAATCCAGCAAGATTTCTTTCAATCATTCCATGTCAGTGCAATTGAAGATATATAAATCAATAATTATCGTTATATTGTGGACAATAAAATTGATACTAGAGTTTAATGTTACCAATTACAAATACATACACAAATATATTTTTAAATTGTTTTCAATGAAAATAGATAATTTGACAAACCTTCCGTTTATATAAGACTTATGTGTATATAAAATTGTCAGTTATAATGATATGTATGAGTTGCTAATGATATAATCACGTGTTAAGAAACGTTTTATATATGTTATCTCTTATGAAGATAGCGAAAATCGATAAATTATCAATATTTATAATGAAAAAGTAAAACTAGGCGAATCATAATGTATGTTTGATTAAAAGCACTTTGGTAAGGACAAGTTTGTACGAAACAAACAAGTTTAATTATTATAACTGTTAACGCTTAATCGTGTTATTATTTGATAATAGGTATATTGATAAGTATTATGTTGTATTATACGTATATGTTAATTAGAACTTTTCAGCTTTATCTATGACATGATCAATTTAAATCGAGTACAGTAATTTTAAGTTTAGTTACTAATTGTATTATCAAAATAACTTAAACAAAACTCTTATAAATTATAATTTATTTTCATAAAGTTATAACGCATTTTGTAAGCTTCTTAACGAAAGATCTGCGAATTTTGAAAGGTTGCGATCCACTAAAAATGTACCAACGTAAAAATGTATATACAAACAACTAACAGTATTAATAAGAAATTTGCATATTCATTGCAATTTTTTTATCGAAACACTTTACATTATCTTGAATTATTCAATTAGTGATGTGCGTATAAATGCGACAAACGCGGTTTCATAAATATTTCTATTAACCACTTACCACAATCATAAACATAATATACAATAAATTGTTTCTGGACTTCATTATCAAATATTATAACGTTTTGACAATTTAATAAGTACAATGTATGGCACGTCGCATATAGATAAGGGTGCGAACATCATTTATTGAATTGGTCTATCTTATCTGAGCTATTCGATATATGCTAATGGCCGTAACGAGGCGAATATTTTTTTTAGACATTTGGTGGATATGAAATGTGTTTTATCTAAATATTTATATCATTATAAATGTAATGTAAATAATCTTATCATGTCACGAATTTGTATTAACTCATTATATCTCCGAATTTGTTTAGGTTACAAAGCGTAACCAGTTTATCATTAATCAATCGATTCCATTTCAGCATGGTTGTTTGTTTCTAAATGAAATACATTGTAAAGCACAACACAACTCAATGTTCTGTACATATGTGTATGTTATGCATGCCTTGTTTTGTAGCTAGCATAGTCGCTAGATTGAATTTACTTACAAAGGTACTAAATATTTGTTTAATTTTTCTAGATTCGATTGGACAATTTTGTGATAATATGCTTTTAGATTAAGAAAAGCAATACGATCCACCTATTAGTTCAGAATAAGATAAAATATAAAAACACTTTAGTTTGTCAAAATTGATTCTTAACCTTGAAAGAGTTAAAAACTGATAAGTTAATCAAATCGCACACACATAATATAATAATACAAATTAAATCACGCACTTAAAATGATTTTAAATTCTATTGCCATTATATTTATATTCAGTCAAATTTCAACTGTGACACATGCCGCTAGTGGATTTCATCATCAACATCTCTACAATCAACTCAATTTAAATTTACGAAACATTAAAACAGCTATGGCGCGTCCATCAATCGAAGATTATCGAAAACAACGTTCTGAACTGATCGATAAACAATTTAATCGAACCCTTGGATCTGATGTTGTACTTACGGAAAAGGAACAAATTGCCAATGAAATTATAATGAATTTAAAAAATCAAGAATTTAAATTAGGATTTGAGAATCCAAGATCATTTTTACCATCGCGCCACTATTTCGAAGTAATTCAGCAAATCGAATCGACGGATTTATTCAAAATTATTAAGAAAATGCCAAAAGGTGCGGTACTACATGCACATGATATGGCACTTGTGTCAACCGATTATGTAGTATCGCTTACGTATCGTGATAATTTATGGCAGTGCTCGAATGTGTCGAATCCTGTACAAATAAAAAATTTATTGTTTTCATTGAATAAACCAGAAGTGCCAGTAGAAAATTGTGAATGGAAACTCGTATCAACCGTTAGGGCAGAAGTAGGAAGCATACTTTATGATAGTGAAATACGAAAATTATTTACTTTGTATACGCCGGATCCAGTTACAGCTTATAAAGACATAAACGCAGTTTGGCGAAAATTTGATAGTATTTTTGAAATTATTAGTACATTTATCACGTATGAACCAGTGTGGAAGGATTATTTTAGACAATCGTTAAACGAATTTTACAAAGATGGTATTCAATACTTAGAATTTAGAGGAGTATTGCCCGATGTGAGTATATTTATATATTATATAGCGATAGTAATGTGGCAAAATAATATACAACTTTTTAAATTATTACTAGGTGTATAATCTTGAAGGTAAACAATTTTCCAAATCTGAAATTGTTGGAATGTATAAACAAATCGCTCATGAATTTAAAGAGGAACATCCTGATTTTATTGGAGTCAAATTTATTTATGCTCCAGTAAAATTTGTAGATGATGCTGGATTTTTAGTGTACTTGCAAGATCTTCAAACAATTTTGGTACGATTCTTTGTCGTTACACTACTTCATTATTTCTTAAAACATCTTTATTTATTTGCAGACTGATTTCCCATCATTCGTTGCTGGATTTGATTTAGTAGGCCAAGAAGATTTGGGCCGTCCATTAGTTGAATTCGCCGAAGCTTTATTAAAACTATCTGAAGATGTACAGTTTTTCTTTCACGCTGGCGAAACCAACTGGTATGGTACGCGAAGCGATGAAAATTTAATAGATGCCATATTACTGGGCACTAAACGCATTGGCCACGGATTTGCATTGGTAAAACACCCTGAATTACTTGAACTAGTAAAATCACGTAATATTGCGATCGAAGTTAATCCCCTATCAAATCAAATATTAAAATTAGTCGATGATTTTCGTAATCATCCATGTTCTATATTATTTTCGGATAGTTATAACGTTGTAATCGCTTCGGATGACCCATCGCTTTGGGAATCGGCGCCTTTGTCGCATGATTTCTATCAGGCATTTTTGGGTATGGCATCACAACGACAGGATTTACGTTTGCTTAAAAAATTAGCCTTAAATTCCTTGAACTCGAGTGCAATGAATGATGCTGAAAAGTATATAGCAATTGAAAAATGGACAGCGAAATGGAATACATTCGTAGATGATATTGTGACTGGAACTTATAAGAATGATGTTTAAATAATTTGTTAATGTCGTTTATTTGTAAGAAATTAATAAACACAATTTATGACGAATTTAAATCGGTTGTTTTATTACTACTGTTTGTATCATTTACACCCCGATTCCCTTAGTCGTGTCACTTAATTCGTCGGGACAGTTGTCGTGTCACTTCATCTATAAATTTGTATTCTGCTAGTCGATTGAAGTGACCTGATGCAACGAACGTGAATCGCTGAATTAATCACAGAATACTAATAATTTCAACTGAATATGTCGACTGAAATTTTCACGCGCCTATAAATGTCGTTCCAACTGACAAGAAATTTTTTAAACGTCTACTAGAATAAAAAGTTTGTCACTTCAATTAATAATTGACGAACAAATCGACTAACAGAATACCAATATTCAATTATTTTAACTAGAGAAAACAACAATAATCGAACAGATTGTAGATGTAATCTTAATTATTTGCCGTCAAAGTAAAATAATTTTCAAGAGAGCCCTTCCCTACTCTATTCAGTTATAAAACTAGTTATTATATATAAAAATGTCCATGTTTTTTCGTATTAAACAAGTTTTTATTATTGTAATTATGTAATTAAAAAAAATAGTGTAATTTATTTTAATTATATAATACATATTTATTTTTCCTAATAAAAATAAAATAATATTTTTTGTTTATAGTGAGTTTTATTTAATTTATAATAATAATCATAAAATCATTTATTTGTTTTAATTCTATTGATTTGTTTCGAGTGTGTATTTATATTTATTATCTGGTTTCAATAAATTATTGGAATTATTAGTAACTATGCATTTTTTGTTTAAAACTTTAGGCGTGTTAAATAAACAAGACGACAGATGAAGTTTATTAAAAAAAAATAATGATTACTAATAATAAAATAGAAATATGTGTTTTGTGTGCGTTTTTATTAAATGTAATAAAATAATAAATAAATATTGAACGGATTATTTTTCATATTCTAACTAAAACAAAAATATATATTTATATTTCGTTTTACTTTCATCTGACACAATATTTTTTATTTCTAAACTTTTATTTTAACATGCATAAATTAATGTTCACCATGCACAAATATATGTCATCAAAAATATTTTTATTATTTGTTTTTAATTTTTCATTTATTAATTTAATAATAACTAATATATGGGTGTTTATATTTATATTGTTTAGCTTTTTTCTTAATACAATAGTATAAAAAATAATTAGTTAATATTTAAACTTAAAGTGTAATAAAAAAACAAAAACTAATAATATAAATTTACATGTAACAAAATAAAAAGCCAATGTCAAAAATAACAAAAAACATTTTTAAATTTTTGTTTTATTTAATAATATTAATAATAAATTTAACAAATGTTTTGTTTTTATTTTAATAATTTTTATGTTTATATTTATAAGAATATAAAAATATTTTTTTTTGTGTTTTTATATTTTATTTTTTTGTTTAATATAAAGAATTAGAGTTCAACATCTAAAGAAGATATTTATAATAATTTAGAGATTTTTTTTTAGCTATACAAATTTTTTTTTTTATACTTAATTAAAAACGATAATTTATTGTTTTCTTCTTTAGGTTTCTCTGTTTGTTTTGCTAATGAACTATAGATATTTTGTCAAAATAAATCTTCTAAGCATTATTAAAATTAAAAGATGTTGGTACCGTTTGTTGTGTAAATGCGAAACCTGGAAAGAAAAACTCGTATTATTTAAACTAGTTAAAAATTAACAAAACCATATGATATTAAGAATTAAAAACGACCCATTCAAAAAAGTATATGAAAAACTGAAACCTTTTTAGACATATTTCTAATAAATCATGTATTTGTAAATATTAATAATTGTTTGTCTCTTTTTATCGTAAACATTGCATTGTTCTATGCCACGCTGAAAATTAGTTGGATTCAGCAGTTCTGTATTCCAACAGTGGAAATACATCTATATTTTATTCACATTCATCGTATAATGAAAAAAAAATGCTAAAAGTGTGGTTTTAGATTAACATGGAACAGTAATGCCGAGTATATGTAAGTGGTACAACAGAGTACTAAATTAGAAAATAACTTCAATCACACTGAAAGTTAACCAATTAGTACAAAAAGGTAAAAATTTTATCATATTTTATTTTTTTGAACTACTTATCTTATGTTTTCGTTAAACTTACCTCCACTATTTTCGATTTGTTTGGATTGCTTTTGAGCTTTTCTCAAATCAGCCATATGCATAATTTCCTGAACAGTATTGGTCTGTTCTTGTGTAAGTCCTGTTGTTAACATATTATACCAAACTGGATCTTGTCCATTAAGATCTTTATAAATAAAGATATAACAAAAGATTATTTTAGGTCTAAAATGCAAATTTAAACCAAAACTTACTTGTTATAACTTCTTTGAAAACAATATACTCATCTACACATTCGGGTTGATCATCGTTATCGATTGGCGTCGAATATGTTTCCAAAGCTGTTTCATCTAATTCATCACTAGAGTCATCATCATCATCGGAATCATCGTCTTCGGCATCCTAATTATATAAAATTTATATTAAAAAAAAAAAAAAAAATCATATATTTTGATAAAACAGATAATTTACTTTTATTGAAGCGGTAATTTCAAATCCTTGTTGTGTTCCCTTATCAACTGAAAATGAAGCCAGTCTTTCATAATAATTTGGTCCCAATTCGTCAATATCATCTTCATCACTAGATAATGCTTCTTCACAGTCTTCATCTTCATCCTCGCTAGCCTCTTCTTCTACTTCTTGAGCACGTGCTGCATACGCACGTTTAAGCCCATCGAACAATAATATTAAAGATGGTAATATTCTAGTACTAATTTCGCCTAAAACCGGTGGTCGAGCATCGCCTAATGATATTAATGTACATAGACCTAATACACATAATTTTCTATCGTGAATACCCAAGAAACAATCTGTATCATGAATCCATTGCTTTATAAAATGTGCGCATAATGAATCGTTGCTATTTTGATTCATTGGCATTTTATCTAATATAGTTAGTAAGAGTTGAGGATTATAATACAATGCTGCTATAACAACCTGAAATGATTTATATATAATTAACCAACTATGACTCTCCTCCTTTATTAAAATTCATTCTTACTTGCAAGCACATTGTTCGTAACTCCGATGATTTAACTTCACGCATTAGTCTTGTCACTACAAGTTCAATGAAACTTGGTACACAATTGTCTATACGACCTTTACACTGTAATATCATTACTTCTAGCAATTTAGCTGCATGCGATTCGGAATCTTCACCGGAATCACTTGTTAAAATCTAAAAATTGTTATAATCTTTTTAGTAGATATGATTTATATAATATATTTTCGATTTAAATAACTTACTGCTTTACACATATTGAATATGGCTAAAACATAATTTTCGTTAGACAAAAATGCTTCGGTATCGACTGTGATGTAATTATGAAGAGCTGGCATCATATCAATAAAGAAATCATGACCATCTTGTTGAAAGACCTGCTAGCAATCATAATAAGGTAAAAAATTTATCGCGTACCAATTAATTTAATATACTTACGGTATATATCAATTCCAACATGTGCCACATTTCAGGTGAAATTGATTTCGAAGTTAAATCGTAAACCAATGAAAATGCTTCTTCATAGAAGTCCATCTCATTCGATTGAAATATATGTCCTATCACTCGAATAACAATTGGATGTAAATTAGCTATAATCGATGGTTGATCTTCCATTACTGATAGTAAAGTATCAATTGTATTTAAAACACCCAAAGCGGATACAGCTTTGTCATCTGAATTTTCGTCCGATTCTAATACTTGATCGAACGTCGTTGCCAAATGTTGACAAATTTCAACTGCAATTGGCGTCAATTGTTCCGTAAATGTACAAACAATTTTTTGCATAACATTTGTTAAATCCTCATTCTCGGTTTCACGAATAATTGTTAGAATCTCTAATGTGATTGGTTTAATTTGACTTTCTAAATATTGGGCACAATTTGCCTGATCTTGTGATGTTAAATACATTTGTAATGCAATGGCGGCTTGAACTTTTACAGGCAGTTCGGTATCGGTTAGCAAAGCGTTCGTGGTTAAACGAATAATTTCGGCTAAAACTTGGTGATTTTTAATTTTGATTTCACTGAAACTTTGTAGCACCCAACAGGCACGTGCTCTTAAATGACCTTGCGGACTTTGGAATTCAGGAAATACATAGGTGACAATCATTGATTCCATTTGATCTCTAAAATATTTTTTCTTCAGTAAAATTTCAGCCAATGAACCAACCATATGAAGAGCGCCATCTTTTTGTTTAGCATCCGCCGTTGGAGATGTTATGATTTGCATGATCGCTTGCATAGTTTTTGGTAGGATACCTACACGTTTTCGACAAGCTTGGAATAAAAATGATTGGGCTGCTGGTACTGGCGTGGCATAATCTTCAAACACATCAAATTTAATTCGAATATATTCATATGGATCTGTTTCCCACATTTCTTGATCGGCTTGCGTAAACGACATAATTGGAAATATAACATCTTGAATGATCGCAATTGTATGTGGTTTCAATAGTTTCCACGAATATGAATGGAGTATGGCAGTTTTAAGATAGGATAAAACATCTGTCAATACACGGGGTGATACATAAATTTTATTACGATATTGATCGAGTAGTTTCAACAAAACTTCGAGTACTCCGTTTGTGAATGTTTGAAGATACCATTCGGCAAATTTTTCATATTCTTTAGTGACAACATTATTAGGACTACCGTATCGTTCAAACATGCGTACCATAATGTGCAGAGACCATTTTTTAGCTTTCCACCATGGAAGTTCAGGCCGTTCATCTTCTTCAATGTGTGATGAATCAGGACATGGCCGATCTGCAATTTGCCGACACACTTCCATCCATTGGGCAAACGATTCTTTTGATATTAAATCGAGTGGTAGAGAATGTTGTGTCAAAGCATGATAAATCTTTAATATTTGTTTTTGCAATAAGACGCTCTGTTCTGAATGATCATTCATTAAATTAACAATAAGATTGTATATCATTGGTAATAGTAAATTCATTGCTTCGGTTAATGGAGTACGCTCCTCTGACTTTTTATATTCATAATTTTTAACTAATTGATACATACAAATAAGTGCACCACACCATCCATTTACATCTGGATTTTGTAAATATATACTAATTTTATCCACAACCTGGGTCCAACGGCCAGGGAAGTCTTGTTTTATTATATGATTTAAGCATATTGCAATTTGTAAACGAATTAATTCTGGTGCATGTACAATTGCTTCGACAATACTTTCGCGGATCATAGCACGATCTTGTTCATGGATCGAATATACTAACGCTTGTCCTGGTTCTTGTTCGCGATCTTGCCAACTTTGTGTTACTAAATTTTTTAAATAAATTGCACCAGCCTGTCGAATTGGCATTTCTAGATCATTTTGCATAACAATTTGTAGCAGCGTTGGAACGAATCCAATTATTTTATGAACCTGGAAAAAAATGATATAGAAAAAATATTTAAGAATCTCATTTCGATCAACTGAAATAATTTTAACTAATTAAATACTATTGTATACTAAATCATTGTAATTTGCAATGAAATTTTGTTCCAAAAATCATTCGACTATATTATACATATGTACGTATAACCGATGAATTCGCAATGTGGTTTGAGTTGTCTATATTTAATATGTATTTCTTTCATTTTACTTTATAAAAATAGCTGGTACCATTGATTAATTTTGTTTATATTGTTATAGATAGATTCAATAAAAAATAATAAAGAGTGAAAACCCAAAATAGTTTCTATATTATTTAAAAATATTTTACCTTCTCGTTTTTGCCATGGAATGAAATTAAATCGAAAAAGGATCAATATGATATGTAGATTATGATAGTTTCAATGTTATCAAATTTATTAACACGATTTGGATATTTTTAACTACATTTTACTACTATACAGTGTGTTGTTGTAACGAGTACGATATTATTCTGATTTTTAATTAAAGCAATTCATTAATTAGGATATCCATAATGATCTGCCTTGTACTTAAATATATTAGGTATAAAAATTGTATGTATGTTCCAGTAATGATGATATAGATAATGCTTAATTCAAAATATATGGTTCGCGCCATACCAAACTATCCTTTCTCTCTATAAAATTCTAACTTAATTAGTTACAATTTAACGTCCTTAGGTTATTATTCCATTTATATAAAGTCAAATAAAACAGTTGATTTCTAGGTTTGAGAATTCAGCAGTTGAAAATTCTTCTCCAACTCGCATGTGAAGTTTTCGTTAGAGGAAGGAAATCTGTTCCATTCAATGTTAAGAGCATGACATTTAAATCCAAAAGGATTATGACAATAAACGAAGCTGGTATAAACGATATAACAATCTATATTCCTTACACGCTTTAATTCATCAAAAATGTAAGAGGTCTAATTGGTTTCGGATACTTTTGCTTATTAACTGTAATCATTAATAAATATATATTAAGTTACAATCTATACCAAATATTATCATCAAAAATTTAAAATTTTTAACTTAGCAAAAGTTAATATTTGACGAATAATTGCGGTTGCAAAGCAAATATTCCATACAGTGGACTATAATAAATTTCTACTGTCAAGTTGACGAATATTTACTATTAATACTTCCATAATCCAACTTCAATGAGGTAATACCGAAAAATTAAAACAAGCCGGATATCCGTCTTTTTAAAATGTACCAAAAATCGGAAGTATAGTAATAACAAAACTTATTATTTTGGCGCCGATAGTTTGCTTAACTCGAATTTACTTCAATTGTTTAGTTTAGTTGGTAAGTTCTACGGTCTTTTATCATAAATAGGTCAAATGCAACAGGTTTGTTTAATAAATAAAAATAACATTATATCTAAAATTAAATTAAAGCTTTTCAATTTTAGTCTAAGTTATCCAAATAAAGGAAAAGCATTAAATATCACAACAGCGATTTGATCCGCTCTACAAGTAAACGTGATATAGCCAATTATTTTGCATTAAACCATACCCAAACTTTAAACGAATGAAGTAAAAATTCCGGTCAAAATAATAATTGAATTAAGCAAATTTAAATTTGGATAAAATGATTACAAAAAATTTAATTTCCATTTTTCGTTCTCGTCTGACATATTGGTACCACATGTAATTTGTTCATTGGTAATATACTCATATACACATAAATATTTCGACTAAATTCGTGTATTGCTTACTTATTTATACTCATTACAAGTTTAAATAAAAATACGAGAAAAACTAATACATGAGTAACATCATTTCTGAATCACATTTTTTGTTCCCCGAGTAAAACTAATATTCTAGATTTCCACAAAAAATGGCCAAATCACGAAATAATCAATACGTCAAAATTGTACACTTTTCTCAGGTTATATCGAATTTCCATAATTTTTGATAGTAAATCGTCCGATTGCAATAGAATTTAAACAAATTACGATGAAATTCCATTAAAGCACATGGCACGATGGCGAAGAAACCATACAATTTTTTTTTCACTCATCACTCACATTTACATATCGCTCGCTCGTTTCGTACCTGATTCAATTGTTCTTCTGCCTGTTGTCGTTGATTTAATTCCAATGTAGCTCGTAGCAAATCTATTAACTTCCGTGTATCCATTATTTAAGTTGTTAATTTCAATGATTATTCTATTAAATTTATTAACTTTTTGCAGTTTTCAGATATTTTTTATAATTTTTTCTATGCAAAAATACATAAAAAAAAAATAATACCGACCGGCGGACTACTTAATATTTAACAAATGAGAGAAAACAACTCTACTAAAAAAGCAACCAACACACAGCGGAGAAAATAATCGAATATTGCTACAAAAATGTCGAAATCACGTGACATTTGGTTAATTTTTTCGTTGAGTTGCTTGCGTATTATCTGTATACGGTTCAATTCTTCGTTAAGAATAACATGATGCGAATAGGTTTTACTTTTTCTACTTTTAAACTTATTTACGTAAAAATTGGTTAAGTAATGTTTATAAAACTTGTTTATCATTCGGTAATAATTTTAAACTAATTAATTCTCTGTTGTAAAACTAAAATTCGTGTTGTGCTTTAAATAGTAGTGTAGCAGTCTGCAATATCGACATTTGGTATGTTTCTTGGTTGCTCTAAATTGTATAAATATGTACTAAAATATATTTTGAAATAATGAAGTAAAATTTATTAAGTTGTAATCTTAGTACTAAAATTAAGATAAATAATATCAATAAGAAATTTAAAAATTTTCATTAAATTATTCTGTATTTCAATTTGAAACTATAGTATAATGCCAAACATTTAAATCTATCGTGATATGTTGAAGATTTCTACCGTTTTCTTCAGTTGCCCTCTTTATTGTGATTCCCCAGATCTTGCAGAAAGCGCATTTATCAAACATAGAGTGTGGTTTGAGCAAGACTAGGACAATTGTAGATCAAATCCAGAATATTTTGTTCCTGCTCTTCGTAATTATAACCCCGACATACAGTAATCGTAATGTAAACTGTAAGACAATGACACATAAGTTTCAGAGATATCAGCTGATTAATCCTTGTCAACTTTAGTTTTAGCCAGAACTGTCCCTAATCACGTATAATGAGGTATAAATTGACCCACTGATATTTGTATTTTTATTTTAATCTGCCTGAAGATGATTTTTCTAATATTGTAGTTACTTTTGTAATGTTGTAGGGACTCAAGAGCTACTTTACATCATTACATTTTCAAATCGAGAACCATCTGCACATTGCATAGCGGTCTACCATGAAAGGTGGGTTGGGCCATGAATTCTGAGATGCATTTATTCACGCCACTGACCGTAATAAGATGGTAAAAATTTGAATCCTTTTGAATCCTGCCCCTACATCGAGATTCGACCTCGGTATCTCCCGCTCCAATTATTAAGAAGTTATTTGATTTTCCGGAATGGGAACTTTAATGCACAATTGTTTTGTTTGTATAATTTTCGTTATTGTGCATCACATCAAATAGATTGTACATTTTAAATGCAAACAAACTTTAGTATAATAATAATTTGTATAAATAATAATAAATATCAACAGTTTACACATCTCTAAATTATGGCCTTGATTATATTTTGTGTGATGTCCATCTACCACTTGATTAATTTTTATGACTTAATGGGACATACTTGAAATTATTTTTTATAATTAAATTTGGTAGTTGTAAAAATACTTAATATGATTCTTAATTATCTGGGATACTGTAAATTAATAATAATAAACCAATCAAATTGAATAGGGAATCCCAAATTAAATTAAATTTATTGATTGTCATGGTGTTGAATCAAAATATTTTTTATTTATTCTATTGAGCAAATCATTTCGGAGAAATGCTTCCGAATATCAAAGATCATTTTGATTTGTTTACAGAATCAATTATTCTATAGTGAATAATGTATGTAGGTAGTATAATTTTGTACCCCGCAGTCTTATTTTAGGTTTCTCGCTTATTGTTTAACTGTTGCACATAACTTATTTGTGCAAACAAAAGGTCGTGGTATGGCTAAAACGAACGATATACTGCGACAAGTGCTAATCAATAGAAGTTTCGAAAGTGAACATATTTAAAGCAAACATTTTGGACTTGTTTCTCACGGAGAAAGATTTTAGTATTCCGATCACCAATTATAGTGTTTAGTGAAAGATTTGCAAAATCGTCACAATTTTAAAAATTATAATTCATTTCCCCACCCATCAGATATCATAATAGCATGGAATTTGAGTTTATGACGCGATCGGTTGAAATAATTTTTATTGTGTTAAAGCTAAAGGTACTCGACTCGCGCACTTCAATTTCAGTTTAATTTAATTTGTCTACCTGTGTGCACATATTTAGCGATTAACTTTAAATAATGATTAATTTTAAATTAGTGATGGTAGTGCTTTTATATATTGATACTTGTTACGTTTGTTATCGAATCATTAAAAATCCGTTTGAAGAATCAGAAGAATATACTACTGTCAACAACAGTAAGTATAATTAAATTATAAATGTATATACATGTTTTTTTGTTGCTAGCACTATGTGAGATTACAGTTAATTAAGTAAAAAACCAGAAAGGTTTGTGCATTTTGTTGCACAAAATCAGTTAAAGAGTATAAGTTATTAATAGTTTGGTTGAAGGTCGGAACGTATTTTGTATCGATTTTAAGTAAATTATTATTGCTGCTTAAGTAACGTGAATGTGCTGTGCTGTACCTATATATATATCAGCGTGTGTAATCTCAACCTGAATATAATTCTTGAAAACATTGTGATTTGTTACGATTATTATAATGTGTAGCACAGACTTAATTGACAACAACAAATCCATTCAATTCTAAACTCCTCGATGATTTCGAATTTGTATATGCAAAAAAACGACATTTGTAAGGTTTTGTTATTATTATGGATGTTTTTTAGTTTATTAATTGTATCAATATTTTAATTTTGAACAAGAATAGACATTATTTATATTCACACAAATATAATATATTAAATTCACAAAGTTAAAACAATTTTAAAATAAATCCTCTCTGTTAAATTCCGGCAAGTAAATCATTATCAGTTATGGCAATCATTTCAACGCCCTCTTCCTCTTTGAAATCATTCTCTAAAATGTTAATATTTACATCTTCATAATTTGGCCATTTCAATACGCTAGCCAACTTTTCCAAAGCACAATTTCGCGTATCATATTGTATAGTGTCACGACAAACTGGACATTGATCAGTGTTTTGTATCGTCTTATATAAATTCATACACCGTTCGCACACATTATGTTTGTTCTCAGACGACTCAATAAGTTTGTTATTCAATTCAATTGACACATCTTTCCACTCGATACAATGTTGATCGAGAGGATATTCTTCACTATCGATCCATTCATTTTCTGTGTGTAATATAATATGAACCGTTGTAACATTATGCTGGGTCATGTTATCGATATCGTATTGATTATATGAAATCGGATAGATATCATTTCGGCATTCGTTTAGCGTAGTATCACGTTCAGTTTTGTAACCGCCATAGTACATAACAAAACCATCACTTTTTTTGCCAAATCGTATCGTGTAATTTATATTTTCCGAATTGACCACATAGTATATGCCCACCAACATTTCTTCGGATGACTTTTTGTGCCGCAAAAACCAATATAGACCTGTTTCGGTGCACAACAATAACGGTTTTTGATTTTTTGACTGTATCATGAATTCGTTAAGGCTCAACTCTATCCTATTATTTGAGTTAACTTCAATGATGTGATCGCGATGGTATTTCTCCATATGATCAAATAAATTATCAACCTGATCTATCCAATTACACTTTTTGATATAACAATAGGTCCCCATTTTTGGTTCTATGATCCTTTCCGTTTGAAATTTATTGTGCGACTGAAACAAGATAACAAATTAACTAATAAAAAATCGATTTGGACTCGTTTCGACGTACAAAAAAATTAACGGTTGTTGTTTTTTTTTATATTGCAGATGACGACCTAGTTGAATACGAGATAGAAGATGAAAGCTCAATAAATGACATAGTACGCCTAGATAATCCTGAAAACGATTCGGAATTTTGGCAAACCAATGGTCAACAGACTGTGAAGAATCATTTGAAACGAACACAAAACGAAAACATAGCCAAAAATGTAATCTTTTTTATCGGTGACGGCATGTCGTTAGCCACTCTTACAGCCGCCCGTATTTATTTAGGCCAGTTACATAACCAAACTGGGGAAGAAAATAGTTTATCGTTTGAAGAATTTCCACACGTAGGAATGTCGAAAACGTATTGTATCGATAAACAGGTAGCAGATTCAGCATGTTCTGGAACAGCGCTGTTTACTGGAGTAAAAACAAATTATAATTTGATCGGTGTTAATGGAAATGTTCAACATCATGATTGTAGTGCGGCACAAAATCAATCGAACCACTTGAGTTCTATACTCGAGTGGGCTCAAAAGGCGGGCAAGGCAACTGGTTTTGTAACAAATACAGGAGTAACAAGTGCAACACCAGCCTCAGCTTATGCTCATGCGGCAAGTCGTAAATACGAATGTGATGCCGATATCTTAAAATATCACCAAGTGCCGAACAATTGTTCGGATATTGCACAACAATTAATCTATAACAGTCCTGGAAATAATTTGAATGTGATTTTTGGTGGAGGTCGATCTATGTTTTTACCTAAATCAAACGTAACAAAAGGTAACCGGCTTGATGAAAACAATCTTATAGAGGAATGGTTAAGAACGAAGAAAGAAAGCGGCATTTATATTTCAAACCGAGAAGAACTTATATCGTTAAAACTCGATGGTGTAAATCATGTACTTGGACTCTTCTCTTCGCGTAGTTTACCATTTCATTTGGAGTCGGATGAACAAAAGTATCCAACCCTTATCGAAATGACTGTAGCTGCGGTTAAAATATTGCAAAATATTAAACCGGCAAACGGATATGTGTTATTGGTGGAAGGAGGCCGAATCGATCATGGCCATCATGAGAATCGGGCTCATTTAGCATTGGATGAAACTGTACAATTGTCCGAGACGGTTAATCAAACGGTTAATATTATTGACCCAGAAGATACTTTGGTTGTTGTTTCATCGGATCATTCGCACACAATGTCATTTGCTGGGTATAACCAACGAGGAAATGATATATTAGGAATAGTGATGGAAACCCGTAAAACCTGTATTTATAACATCATTCATTAATGATAGACAGAGTTAATCAATTTGCATATATATTTTCAGCATCTCGATCATACACAGCACTTTCGTATGCCAATGGTCCGGGATTTAACAAGAATATACGTAAAAAAAATATTTCCAAAATTGATACGAGTAAGTCACAGTTATATCTGTTTGGAAATTCATTTAATATCGTTAAATAATTTTTCAGTGAGCCCAAAATTTAGATATCCATCAACGATTCCGTTAAAATTAGAAACACATGGTGGCGATGATGTTGGTGTTTTTGCAATGGGCCCTTGGTCTCATTTATTTTCTGGCGTTTACGAACAAAATGTAATACCACACTTGATTGCGTATGCGGCTTGTATTGGTGATGGCTTAACAGTGTGCACAGATAAAGCAAACATTACAAATAATTTTAACCCAACTGTAATCGTTAACACGAATTAATTCTCCTAAATGTATACTCTGTAAATATAGTTTTAATATTTGTATTTTACCTGTGTAAAACGAAATGTTAAGGCTAGTTTTCAGATTTTTTAAATTTTGTACTTTTGTTTTAAATATTAGATAAATATATTCTATTTTAATTTGTAGATCTAAGTTTTGAAACTTACACGAACATATTTCTGTATTATTTCTTAATTTTTGTTAGTAATTGATATTTATTCTTATTCCGGATCACCTTCGATATATGGCAATACCCTTTATATAAAGAAAGATGATTCGAACACACATTGAGGTACGACAACTTGTAGATATGAATACTTTATTGCATTGTGGATTTCATGTGGTATTGAGTTCTGGAGCTTTTTCAGTTTACATCCGGGTTTTATTTCTTGAGAGGATATTCAGAAAATATAATTAATAATCATTAAAATAAGTAACACTCGCCGAAGTTTGCTGAAACAGTCTAAAAACTTGATTTCATTAGCATTTCCAAATCTCTTGAATTTTATAACGGCCTATAAGATCTTAAGACTGATCATACCCTCAAAATTCTTAGTTTAACTTGAATTGACAGTTCATTGTTTACATTAAGAAAACACACCAGTAGAACATATATTTTGGGCATAACTGCTAATTGTAAAACAGGAATAAACCCTGTGTTATAGAATAACGACATTTAAGAGTTTTACATCGGATTTGGTATGACGATGACCTTACTATAACGTAAAAGTCAATCACCCATTGCATTTGGAGTGTGTTACAGTATTGACTGTTTAGCATAAAAGCCAGCTACATTTCAATAGCTTTGATGTCAGTCTTTGTGAATTAATTTAAAATTTGTTTTCAATAAAAGTTTAATCGGCTGTTATCTGAGAAACATTAATGCCAAATTACATAAATTTGGATTTGGTCCTTAATTAGATGCGAAAATTGATATTTGATACGGCCAATCGACTCGCAAGTCCGTGTTTTGTTATCAAACATTCGGTTTTACTTTATCAAGTAGATAAACGCGTTATAGTGTAAATTGTTTGTAAAAGAACGATTAAAATGATCCAATCACGTAAAAAAGGCGAAGATGCTTAAAATAGTTAACATTAGGATTAACGTGAATATCACAAGTTAAATGAATTGAAGTGAAAGCTCCCATTTGGATCAGTCCATAATCACCCGCTCTTGGTTCCCGAGTCTGAAAAGTTCTAGAACATTTTTTGAATATTCAATGATGGCCGAAGTTTACAATTTCAACAAAAACTTAAAAACTGAAAAACTACAAAAAAAATTAAGATTTAAGAGCTATTTATTTAATTTTAATACAATGTGCTAACGTCTATAACTTGATAGAGAGCTTCACAGTGTGAAGTGGTAAAAGTAAAGTCATCTTCGCTTTGAAACCCTGTAGATTATTAACTTTGTTTGTCGACCAATCATTTTATAAATTTCTTAATCTATCGACGAACAATCGACTTGAGGTTTACCGGGGTTGTTTTGCTAGTCTAGTTTCGATCTATTGAGTGATGTCATTGAATGCCTAATGTGAATCGTTTATAGAGTTTGAGAACAATGAGGAGGGATGCACTCTGTGGTTGTGAACATTGCCACTCACTCAATTTAATCTTCCGTATAAGTTGGGTAAGTTCAACATGTTCATTTAGGAACATTAATTCTAAAACGATAAATCAAGATGAGATTGATTCACTGATTAACATGGCAAGAAGCTCAACCACAAATTTTTGTTTTGGAACAGGGCAAGTAATTATTAGTGTTTAATTTTTCTTTTATACGCGTAAAGAAATCAACTTATTGATTTTTAAGCGCATAACAACATTATGAAAAATTTCATTTTCGAGCTCGAGTTTAATTATACGTAATGTAAAGCAGGCTGGACCAGACATATCGAGATCATACAAACAATAATTGTTTTATAAACTAACTCGGAAACCGTTGCCGAAGTTTGGTTTAGTCGATTTTACTGTGGCTATATACTAATAATATATAGTAAGTGAGAACCAACTATAAAACACTTTCGGCTAGCTAATATAAAACAACTTTTCAGAGTTGATAAGAGACACATAAAATATTTTATAAATACTTACCCGTTGAGTCTTTTAAAAATTAATGCCCAATCTCCACAACTTATTTTGGGGTCGAATCACTCGCAACACCTTTACAATCTCTTTAAAAGTCCTACCTTATACCGTACAGCTTTTATGCAAGATTTGCATTGTTCCATATTAGTCTTCACACACACAGGTGATCTTACCATCGATCGTATAGGATTGAATTTTCACAGAAAGTATCGCCAATTTAGCGACTGCGCCATTGGTTGAATTGAGATTGGTGTTTGAGTCGTTGTGATATATTATATATTTGTGGCTTACCTACCACTGGTGAGGGCTCACAAATATATGAAATGGTTTTTTATTTACAACCAACTTTTTATTAAGTTTTCTTTGATATTTATACAATAAATTTGTTTACTTAAGCATAATTTATAATTAAAAGTGTATACATATCTTATGATTAATATATGTATGTAATGTATGCACATACAGTAATTTTACTTACTGGCGTTAAGTTACACGTGAGGTGTATAATGTGCACACACCATATTTGAAGAAGAAGCAAATTACTAAAGTTGAAATTATTTACGTTGTTGAATATCAACATTCTCCGGGGCCGTGCTTTCTAACTTATAGGCCTCGTTCGGCGAAGGCCTTCTCTTGGTTCGACATTTGTAGATGATAAAGGCGATTATACTAAAGGCAATATTTGCATAGAGAAGAGAATAATGATGAATGTCGTGGTGTGATACTGGGAGCTGCTCTTCTCGTAACTATTGTATTCGCTTGTGCAGCTCCGTTATGTCATCCACTAAAGTTGAGTTTTCCAATTTAATTGAGTTGTTTGTACGCCTTTCCATCCATTTCATCGATAGGTTGACTTTTGGTAGATACGACGTGTCAATAACGGTTTCCTTGTAGATTTTATAAGTTTTTAGAAAGATTGACCCTTCTTTTAAAGTGCATCCTCCTTTGAGAGAAATTATTCCATTGCGTGGTAATTGTACTGCTACGAAGTCTCCATCACAGGCTTTTTATTTGTTACAGTATTAATAGTCTTTCGAGCGTAATTCAAGATTACTTATTTAATTTCTTGAAGTAGTATTTTTCCCAATCAGCAAACTAGCTCACACAAAGTACCGAATTGATTCATACAGGGCATATATCACTTTTTTTATTTTTTTGTAGCGCCCAAATGGCCTTTGGCAGTTGATACCTGGTTCGAATCCCGGCAGGGGTAAGATGCAAAGCGGATTTTTCACCATCAGATGTCAGGACTATAGGCTGTCATGGAGTATGCAATGCGCAAATGATTAATGGACGTAAATAAATGAACCGCGAAAGAGTTGGGATAGCCTCGAAACAAATTGCATAGTATAAAATACACAAAATAACTTTTTTTTTTAAATAAGAGACATTAATTATATTATTTTTAAATATTTGGTGTATTTTTTCCATTTTATTTTGTATAAATAATTTTTAAAAACTTACACGGACATATTTCTGTAATATTTTTTATTTTTTTGTTTATAATTAATATTTATTATTATAATTAAATTTTGTTTTAATTTCTATATTACTAATGTTTTCTTTAAATTTAATATATATATATATATATATATATATATATATATATATATATATATATATATATATATATATATATATATATATATATATATATATATAATTAAAATTTTAATGTTTGATTTATAAATAATACAATATTAATTTTTCTTTTGTTTGTACCTACTTATTTCCATTTTTTCTTAATTTGTTGTAATTAAATTATTGTTAAAATAAATTATATTTATATATTATGTGTAATAAAGTAGTAAATAATATAAAAATAACATATTGGTATCATTAAAATTAAAAATCAAATAATTAAGCAAAAATATAGTATATAGAATGTGTAATTAATTTTTTTACAATATAAATAAATTAAAAAATTATAGATTTTAACTAATTTTTTACTATTGTATTTTGTTTTTTTCTTCTTTTATTTTAATTAAATTATGTTATGCAAAAATTTATAGGAATGACTAGATGTTGGCTAAAAATGGCTATTATTTTGTGTGTTGTGTGTTTTAGTTTGTTTGTTGATGGCATATTTAATTATTTTATTTATTATAGTTTTTATCGGGCTTTTTATTTATTTATTTAGATATTTTATGTATGAATTTATTATTTGCTCAAAATGCTATTACGAAACTTAATTAAAAACATAATTTAATTTTTTACTTAATATTTTATTTTGTCTTCCAAACTACAATATAATTTTATAGAATTCCCAAACATAAAATAAAAAAATAGTTCTGTAACTTCTTTATATGTATATATATTTATGTACTCGTACATATGTACATATATATAAAAGCCATAATTTTATAAATTTTTAATTTAAGTTTGTTTCAAGACACAACCTCATTTTTCAATTTGATTAAATATTTAATTAATAATAATTTAATTCAAAATGCTTTTTAACTGTTTTTTTAAAATAATTTTTTAATTAATTAATTTAGATTTTTTTTTGTTGTGTTTTGAATGGAAGGCACTTTCCACTTGACTTTGTTAGTTAAATTATTCATTAAGTTGGTTACTTTCAATTTTCTTTTTGAACACATAGGCCAAGACGTTTCTTTTTTATTTTGTAAATTAATAATTAATTTTTAAATATATAAAAATAAATATTTTCTTTTTTAGTTTAATTCACATATTTACAGTGTTGTATAGCCTAAATTAAATTTTCCTAAAACTTTTAAATTGTTAATTTTATTTACATTAATTTTTTTTTGTTACAGTAATATATGTGAATTATTTATTTAGTTCCAAAAATATGTTCATAACGAGGTTGTGTCTTTATATAATTTAATTTTTGTTTGATTAATTATAATGTAAAATAAAAATTATAGAAGGCAAATTGTGTTTCTTTCTTAATAAATTTTTAAATTATTAGCAATTATTTTTATATTATTATTCTTTTTTAAATAATTTTGTACATTATTTCTTATGAATTAGCATAAAATTTTGAATAATTTCTTTTTTTTAATTTTAATTTATCTAAATTTTTTTAAGGTTTTTGTTAAAAATTTTGGTTCATTTGAATTTTTTTAATTTTTTATCACATTTTAATTTTGTTATTTTTTAATTGATTTTTTATTTTATTTTGTGTTTTTGTTCCGAAATATATATTGTTTAGAGATGAAATGTGAACTATATACGGAATAAGTGCCTGGTCGAGTAAATGAGGTGTTTTAGTAGGAGGGATGCAAACGAGATCAACAATTTTTTTCAAATTATATATTTGCATTAGAAAATAGAAATGCTTAAGGCACTTACATGTCAAATTATATGTTTGAAATGATCAAAGTACATTATATATACGCTATAAGAAATGTTAAAATCGAAAAGCTAATCGGCACCCAAGTCCATAAAATCACAAAACATCTCCAACATAGGATTCAAAAAAGGGATTCGACAAAAATATTTCCAAAATATTCGAAAGGATCATAAGAAAATGTAATTTTATCTTGCTGTATGTATTCATGTTGGTTATTTCATTTATTTTAAGAACATAAAATTATTTCTATTGCCCATTTTAATTTCTTATTTATTTATGTTGCTTGTAGGTTTTTAATATTAATATTATTATGTTTTATATAAGTTATATAATTTATAAATAACAATTATCAAATATGAATACTGAATTTTCATTTAAATAATATTTAGCCCCTTTTTATTAATTAAATAATTAATTAAATATAAATTAAAACAAAAACAAAAAAAAAGCTATTCACCATATATGTATATGTATGTATATAAATAATAACTAAATGATGTGAGGTGGGATGCTTTTTTTTTAAAAAAATAAAAATAATTATTTGGGATGACCCATCCCTAACATATCGAAAAACATATAATTTAATTGAAATCAACTTCAGATGCTATAAATTTTATATAATGTATTATTTTTATATTACACAACTAAATAATAATAATAATATATCTGCTATGTGCTCGTGTATAGATGAAGCATAAAACACAAAAAAATCCAATTTGTGTAATGTGATGGATGAAAATAGAATTTAAATATAATTAATCATTAAATATGTAATTAAAAACACTCATATTGAATTTTCTTATATTTTTTTTTAATTTTCTATCTGTGTTTGAGCGCAAGAATTCGTTTTCGTTATTCTCCCTCTCTGAAACGATGATGAGTATAAAGCAATACGGGAAAATTCTATGCATTAATTAAAATTTTGAATAAACTTCTAAATGACTTTCTTCATTGGTCTGCCTGACTCAATTTCGCATTCTTATGAAGTGATGATAAGAACTGCTGACAAGAACTTTCTGTTATTTAGACATTTAGTTTTAGATGACGATTTCACCAATAACAAAAAATAATTTTTTAATCTGTATCCTTCTTACTTCTACATTTGATCGATATTCAAACTTTAAGAGTTACCCGTTTCCGAAGCCAAAAGTCAGTGTGAACAAGGCAGTAAAATATGCTAAAATATCTGTACCATGTGTAAAAGATTAGGTGGTGTAGAAACTTTGAAAATCCCAACCACTTATCTACAATATGTATAGATCGAGCTGCTTTCGATTAGTGATGGACACAATTGAACCAAGACTTAAGACATTAAAAATACAAGTATACGTTTTTCAAACTTTTGTTTTTGGAAAGGTGTTATAGGTGACTCATCGGTTGATACCAGGAAATAACACATTGGCATACAGTAGTACATTACGGGTACAAATTAGAGATAATAGGAACTTTCTAATGTTTCAATAATCAAAACTATGGACATTTTAGGTTACAGGTCAATGAGTGGTCTGATCTTAGGAATTTAATCACAACATTTTATTTTATTTGTTTTCGAAATAGTAAACATATGTTAGCCAAAGTACTATTGGTATAGGAATGCTACGTAATTGTTTATACCAATTGAAGTTTTAACTGAATCAGACGAATATTTGTTGTGCCAATTATTGAAATCACAAATGGAAACCGACTAAAAGTGATCGATAGTGTTATATATTACAGAGTTTTAGTAAGTGATCCTAGCTCAAATTTAAGGTTCGACGTTGTTCGACCATCTTACAATACAATTTTGTATAATACAGTGTCAGACTCATCTCAGATCAAAAGATTAAAAAGAACTAACACACGTCAACCACTCAAATAAATGAAATATGCAACTAGAAATTATTATAAACCACAAAAATATCATAAATTATGTACGTGGAATGGTTTCTGGCCGATCAGATATTTGGTTGTGAATTTTTAACAATACCTGTCGTTCATTTGATCTAAAAATTTGAGTTTTCATAGATATGGACATACCAACTTACACTCACGGTTCTAATTATTAAAAGGACATTCGAAGTTACCATATAAATCGTATAGAGTAGAAAAACTAAGCTAAGACCCTTCTTTTTTAGTAGGGTATATTCAGTAATAAAATAAATTAATACATAAAAATTTTGGATAGCACATTTTCAATGTTGATTCTGCTTGCGGCCAACGTTCAAAATTAGAAGGAACACATTTTGAATTGTAAACTTAACTGAACGACATTAATGAAACACAAAACGATGAATACGTTTGTGGTTAAAAACAGGACCACGAAATTCATGAACATATATTCAAATGAAATTAACCGAAATGGGTATTGCGCATTAATTTATATAGATGAATTGTTGTGGGCGGTACAATGAACAAGAAATTGTATAAAATCGAGAAAATTCCAACATGAAAAATTAACAATTTGGGTGAAATGAAATATTGTATGAGAATAGTATATGGAACAGATTGCAAGGTTTTTGGCACCAATGCAATTTGATTGATGTATAGAAAACGTGTTATAAAATACTTGAAATGAATGAAATGTGCACCAAGAAGTTGAAGTACAATAAAATAAATAATCGGAAAAATTGTGATGGTACATCACATTGTACAGTCCAAAGATTGGTTGAATCAGTTGTCCGGTGACGTTCAATGTTTATATGTTCGATTGTATCGAAATAGTTGATGTAACATAAATAATAGATTAAAATGATTTTATGAAGAAATTATGGGCCAACCCTATATAGTATAATAAAATAAAATTTATACAAAATAAAATATTATTTAAATTAAAAAATAAAAATCATACGACAGTCTTGATATTTGATTTTAAATTACTTTGATTTTATTCCATTTTGTTTTGTTTTCTTCATTAATTATAATTTTATATTAATTTTAAAAATTTTAATTTAATCTAATTTCTTGTTTTTCTCATATTTCATTATTATCTAATTAATTTTAAAATGTTTTTTTTTTTTATATTTAAATTTAATATATAAGATGTATTTGGAACATTATATTAATTATTAAATACAAAATAATATTGTAATTGCATAAATAAAAATAAGAAAATCGTAAAAAATAAAAAATTAATTAATGTAATAAATTATATAATTTATCGGTACCACAGAGTGTGCAAAATATAACACGTGAACGAAGAATTGAAATACAAAAGAATGGTTTAATTTACGTAATAAATTATCGAGCTCATACATGTGCTTATGTACCTCTAGTTTATATTTTCTTGTAGTCACTCACCTCGGCAATCAATTTCCTGCACTATATTTTATGTAGATTATAAATTATATTATAAACTTAAAATCAAAATTCTTATTGCTATATTTTTATGTTGCCATCACAATTAAATGTTTTTTTTTCATATTAAATTATTATTTGTTATATATTAAATTATTATTAATTAAAGATTAAATTTTACCAATATTTTTCATTGTTTTAATTTTAATATTATTAAGTATTAGTCCTTCTATGCTAATCACCTCGACACTCCGATATTATTGGTTCAACTTTTATTGCAGACGGCGATTCTTTAAAATTACTCGACAGCCGTGACGATGATCGAGATGTTTTTCCATCGTTTAATTTACCACAAGAACTATTATTACTATTATTATTATTACTACTACTTAGTACACCGTCGTTACACTCGTCGACAAATAGTAGATTTTCAGCGGAGCGCGGAGATGAAAAATTACGTGATGCTTTGTATGCCATGCCACTAACGCCAACAGCAATATTTACCGCAGGCTCAACGGTCATTTCTAATTCAGAATCAATTGAATTATCTTCGTCTATTGGTTGATTGTGTTGCGATGGTTTTTGATTGGGTGGATAAGCTTTTAGTCGCGACGATTTTGGTGTTCCAATGCCCGATGTTGTTATCGATATTGAAATTTCGTTGCTCGGTGAACCGTGCCGATTTTTATGGTGGTTTGGTGAATGTTCGGGCGATAAACTTTTTGTATCGTGCCGCAGTGGTGATTCAACACGCGTCAGCGATATACTACCATTGCTCAATATTTCACCGGGTGAATTAAGTTTAGGATCCAATAGTTTGGCACTGAGACCCAGCTCATCGCTCGCTTGAACACTCAGTCCGGCACAGTGCGGCGATAAACTAAAATTTGCCATATCCGGATGGACACCAGCCATTTGCATTTGTTGTCGAAGTCCATGTGCCATGGCCGATATGGCGGCCGCAGTTGCAGCATCAGGAGATAATGAATCCGAGTTGCCCATTGGACTTTGTGCAGATGGTACGGAATAATTCATGACTCCATCTTGGAATGGAAACACAGGCTGTAAAATTAAAATTAAAATGAATAAATTAATTAATAAATATTATAGTGTAAACAATATACCGAATGACGTCCGTATGCCAGCTGCATTGCTGGGTCATCTTTAAAATCTTTTGCATCGCGAAATACAACCGATTTTATAACATTTTTTATGTGCTCCTCCGGCCATATTCCCAATAGTATTCGTTGAGGCCTCCCGCGACCTTTGGGCCTCAGATCTGTTCCACCATCGATCGATGGTCCCAACATATTATGAACTCTATTCGCATACAGTACAAACGTTGGATACGGTATATCATATTTTCGTGCCGCTTGCGACAACGATAAACCTTCTTTAAGTACACTAAATATTGCTTCAGCCATTGTTTCGGGTCGCCACGATTTTAAAGGTCCACGTTCACGAAATCTCAAATGGTGTATAAGATTTTGATTTGTGTTCCAACACTTTTGCCACATCGATTGTAATTGATACTGGTAGCTATCTGGAAACGAAAACCAAAAAACAAATCGAGTTATAATTTAACTTTCGAATACATTTGTGCACTATATCGTACACAAAAAGAAATATTGCTTAAGACAATAATTTGGTTGAGCGAGAGACGCAAGATGCCAAAATTATATCCAAAAAATTAATTAAAATTTTAAATATAGAATTATTATTTTAAATTTATTTATTTTCATTCTGATGATGAACAACTCAACTCATACATACAATAATTATTATAAAAAAAAAATTATAAATTATAAATTAAAGAATTTAATATACATAACTGAAATTACGTTTCTGCTGTTCTTTCGAACGTGTACAGTGATCGAAATAATGGCAATCGACGACGAACAGTGAATATATGGTAGCGCAGTTACTACCCGTACTGTACAATACTTTTTTCAAACGATACAACAAAAAAATTTATAATTAAATAAATATAAATGAAAAAATTTATATTATATATTATAAAAACAAGTAAAATAGTAATTATTAATTCTAAAGTTAATTTACTAAGTAAAAAAAATAAAATAATAAACAGTTGAAACATGTTTTTAGCAGCAGATTTCAAAGGTTACAATTAGATCAAAGTTTTGTATGAGTTTCGCATTCCAATAGCTTTACATGTTGTGTTGCAAGGTATGAGTATGTGTTAAGATGAACACCACATACAACTTTCTTGTGATTTGATAAGTTTTATTAATTAAATTATAAAGTATATTGTATAATAATCGATTGTGGCTTCAATATGGCAGTGCTTTGTATTTCGAATCAACAGTTCTGCAAAATAATTTTTGAAATGATCTCTTATAAGACAGTGAGGCGAACGATATTGAGGTTAAAGTCAAATGCAGAATGTGTATATATTAATTTTATGACACTAATACAAGTTATTTATGCGAGGGATCATTTTTGTTTTGGCGATATCCGATTTGTTTTAGTTTGTTGATATTTTTAACATTTGTGGTCGTCAGCCCAACGATCCAACTAGATTTAGTCGAGGACAAATACAATCATATCACAATAACAAAGTTCCCGTACAATACAACACCACACTATCAACAATAGTCTTATACTTGATAAACAATTTGGATTAAGGTACGATCACTCAACCACCCACGCAATAGTAAAACTAACTTCAGACGTTTTACGTATAAATATCAACAACAAAATAAATACTGTAGCAGTTATGATCGATCTGGCGAGGCGTTCGAATCACTGTGGTTGTACGGTTTACTGTATAAAATGAAATTCCTGGCCGAATTAATACAAATTCTGAATGAAATGCTGTACAACCAAAAATTCATACAGTACAACTTTCAACATACATAATGGACTATAACAGGGTTCAATAACCGTACCACTACTGTTCAACCTATACACAAAGGATCTAATAATGAACAACTCACTTAACTCCGAAACAGTGCAAACAATAGCGTATGCAGATGACATCGTTGTCTACAGTTCTGATACCAAAACATACACCTGGGAACAAATTTTATAATAGACTATACCTGCACATATGGCACATCAAAATCAACGAGAATAAGAAACAATTTTTCGGAAACTTACACAGTTGACCAACAACGATACACGAAACAACTGGAAAAAATGTAAAATTGCAGTCAATAATAAAACGATCGAGCAGCAACCCATCTTGGAGTATATAATGATCGACTATGCTATATGAATGAACACATAAACATCCAACTTGCTAAGGCCAGATGTGCGTTCATGAGGAATAAAAAATATTTTATGCTAAGCACATCGACAGCCACGTTATAACAATCTGCTAACAGACATTGTCTTACGACATTAACCTACGGATGTCCAGTTTGGGTGTATACGACACTACAAAGGATTATTTCGTAAAGCGGATATATACTAACTATAAACATAATATATCTAATAAAACCCAACGGAATTGTTCTCCACATCATCCAAACTATCCGAAGAACTACCTCAAACAAAAAACTCTCTATGTGGACCGTATTTTACATTAGATTTACTTTCACCAGGACCAGAAGTATTTATCTTGTTGGATAAAATAGGATATATCCAAGATGCGAACCAGATATCATTAATTGTATCATATAAACAGGAAAGCATGTTTAAAAACATTTCAACGAATGACATTCACAGCGCCACAAACTTTCTTAAGATTCAACACAGAGTTCAGAAGAATGGTGGTTACAAATAATTTAATTTTTTTTATAAATTAGTGTTAGTATCCTAAATCAAATGTAATCTTAAGTTTTTTTCAAGAAATTGTTTATGGCAGTTATATAGCTAACAAAAAAGAAATACTAGGCAAACGATCAAACTTGAAAATCCTGACAGGAATCAAAAGTTTAATCAATTAGAAAGAGATTTTGAGTTCTTAAATTCTTTCTTTAACTCCAAATTGTAAACATGATGTTTACTTTTTTTTTATTATACCATGATATAATAAAAAACAGTAGATTCCCACTTTCATATTCATTTAAGTCGGTTAATAATAGATGGGAGCCCTTTACGTAAACAACCCTATTCGCGTATTTAACTGAGACCTTACGAATCATTAATAAGTACTGGCGCATTTAAGATGATCGCTTTACAGTCATTCGAAGTATGCTAAGGTTTAGTCAATTCTGTTAACCACTTAGTTAGAAATTAACGTCGGTTAGAAAAATGCTAAGAATTCATAGTTCGTGGAGTTTACAAAATAAATTTAATGCTCACCACGCGCAAAAATTTTCGTGTCATAATTAAGACTAATTTATGAGACACAAACTAACATATGCTCGATCACAGCCGATTAACAACCTCTTTATTATTCATACTACACATATTGATACAGTTACAATGCCTTCATATTTGCTTACAAAATAGATGTATTTCGATATTTACCTCCCTCCTCTAGGTACAGGAAAATCACCTCATATCTTTAGTTTAGAATTTTAATGTTACAGTCGTCGTCATGTTCGTAATTTATTTTTATTTAGAGTAAGTAGAATGATAGGACCGCTCAACGAGGATGTATTAATTGTACAAATAATTCTGAATGATTATTTTCAACTGACGGTTTTATTGATTGGTGTTATCGCTAACTTTTCAACACTATTCGTGGTTTTAAATCTTAATTTGTTTTATTCTTACACGACGTTAATGTTTCTTAGTTGTTGTTTATTTATCACATATGTTATGATACCTGCACCAACCATAAACGAAAATGTCATATTTTGATTACATACATTGATGAAGTAGGTATGCATAGGCATACGACTATGACCCTCTGATGATGAGCAGAAGCAATGGACAAAACAGTCGTCCAGACATTACAAATTTGAAATGATACCTTCAAACATTACATGTTGTCTTGTCATCTAAACCATAAACTCATATTTTATATTAATTTTAAAGTGCCCTCTTACCCCTCAAGTCTACTCTAAAACTACCTTTTCATCATGTTAAAGTAAACGAGCTGATACAATCGGCTGATATATTTTCATTCCATAACACCAGGCATAGGAAAATGTTCAAATGGCGTTTCCTGGCACAATCTTATGTCATTCGGATTACCAAACTCTTTTTTACTTATGGCGACCCCAGCTTAGCTCTCGGCTCTAGACATAATATGTAAGCATATTTTTAAGTTCCGTTTGGTATAACTAAGTTACGAATTGGTACTGTCATGAAATTGAAACATTATGAATCTTGTTAATAAATATTTAAGTTTTAATAAACAAAATTAACCCTGTTGTGGAAGTTTATGAACTGTTCTGGTTTTGTCTGCTTATGCTTATTGCTTCTTGTTATATCACAATACTTTGACGGGATTGATCAGCGGAATGAGAATGAATTTAGTAAAACTTTGATTTATTTACGCGTGTCAAGATCTGATCGGTGTAAGAAATTTTCATATTATTTGCATCGCTGTATATATGGGCTATTATGACTATAAAGTTGAATAGAACATTTAAATGACATTGGTCTGGCATGCGTATTGTCAAATCTAGAAGTATGCGAAAACCTTATTTGACGAAATGATATTTTTTTATAATTTAAGTGCACCTCCCAGGTGGCGCAGTGGTTAAAACTGCGGCAGTTGGAGCGGGAGGTACCGGGTTCGAATCCCGATTCGATCGTTTGGGTGGTGCGATCGGTGTGAAAAATTAACATATATCCCCTATCGTGTTTAGAATCCATGGGCCGCCCCATCTTCCATGTCAGTACTATAGGCTGACATGGAGCTATGCAATGCGCAGATGGTACTACGAAATACTCGGACCTATATCCGTACATAGAGTGGTATCACAACGGACCGATCGCCGGTCTAAGTGTGCGATAGCAGCCACAACAACCTAACCTAACCTATCATTTAAGTGAGATATTATTTTAGTGGGATCCCACTTAAACAAGATACGAGGAAAATTGCAACAATGGGCGTCACAATCGCAAATCTCAGATGTCATGTGACAATATCACCTGTTACTAAACCAAGTTAAAATTTTCGTGAAGTTCGTGTGTTAATTAAACATGATTTTTATGTGAAAAATTCACTACGCAAACCAAACAAGGTTTGATAAATATTATGGAGGACTCTTCACCATCGATTAAAATGATGCATAAGTTGTTTAATGATTTTCGTTGTTGCAGTTTGATCGGCCAACATGGTTATGGCCAAAGTAAGGATGCACACGACATAATCCATATCGATTACCATCAAAAGGGGAGAACAGCGAATATTACTGCAACTTATTGGATCGTTTTAACGGAGTTTTGAAAGACAAACATCAATGCACGGGCGCACACGTGTGTAGTTGCCATGGCCAAAATTCATGAATCACGTTTCAAATTGCTTCCACATTCCCCATATTCTTCAGACTTAGCCCCCTGCGACTATTTAGTGTTTCGCCGAACTTAAAGAAATGGCTCGGCGGAAAGAGATTCGGCTATTATTATAAGTCGTATTATTCGTAAGGGATCGAAAAATTGGAAAAACGTTAGACTAAGTGTATCCAGATAAAATGCGACTGTAATCTTTTTTTACCCGAAAATATTATTCCTTATTTAATTTTTACCTGACCTCATATTCTACCATCGTAAAAATCCATAAACCTATAGAACTAAAGTGAGAGGGGTTCAATTCCAAAAAATAATCACTTGAACACTTTTGTATCGCTTATTTAAGTGACAAGTCTGCTTCGGTGTACATTTATACTGTTTGTCTATTACATTTGTGAGAAAAAAATTTCTTCATTAAAATCGATTAACAACAACAATTTATTATTTGGTCGATGTACTACCCTAATTACGCATATTATTATATTTAATTTTTGATGGTTATATTCTTGGTATTTACTGTCAACTGTATTTGTGCAAGCGCCACTGATATTACCCAACACCTAGATAAAGTAATAATTTTTTAAAAACATGATGGTTTAAAGCTGGCAGAAATTAGTCCGCTCTATGTATATAATAAAATAGATCTGTACTTCCAGCACAAGTCTGCGATCTATTTACGAGAACATTTTCTATTTACGAGAACATTTACGAGAGCATCCACGTAAAACATCTCGAGGCCAAATTAACCGTTTGGTGTTTTTTTACAGTTAGGGCTTGTGTTGCCTAAGACATGAGATCGTGAATATCCCAAAATAAAAACCATAGAGTTATCCAATGAAAAACCATTGTATGAGAAAATCGCGACTATGTACTCCTTATTCGACCTTATTCGTTTGGTATTAAGCGAAATAAAGTTTTGCGATGAATGTAAAGTTACTGTTTTACATTATTTTAGGAAGAATCGCTTCTCTACCAGAAGACACTATCTGTAACTATCTCAAAGCGAAATATATTCGAATCAGTCATTCAATTATGGCGTTTTCTCGCAATGAATGCTCGTTTCCAAAAATTTACGGCGCAACATTTTGTGATGTACGGATCAATCTGAAAGATCGTTTTTAACAATCGAGAGAAAATCATGATATATTGCTTTTCAATTACGAGATCACGAACTTAATGCAAGTTTTTTGATACAGAATATATCTTGCATGAAAAACGCGAGTACACTGATATAGGATGGATTGCTAGGAGGACACAGGAGGGCGAAGAGGTTTGAGCTGGTATGCGGTCGAAATCGATAGTGGGTTGTGTGTCACAGTTGGCAACCACTGATTAAAACAAATATTTTTCAGGTGTAATATTCTTTTTATCTGTGTTACCTCGTCTATCCGAATACATTATATTCGTGTGTTGTTACATTAACTATGTATATGTATACACCACCCAAGAATTTTTAAGGATGCATGTACATATTTATATAAAATTATTAAACTTTGTATATGTACAAAGCATATATTTAGTTTTAATAATAAAATTCAACCATCATTAATAGTGGTAGTAGAATTCGTAATTATAAACATTATTATTATTTTAATATAAGAAGAACAAAAAAAATTCCAAATAATTTAGGATTAATATTTAATTAAAATGTGTATAATAAAGTCAATAATTATAATTAAATTTCTACTATTGGTTGTTGTAGTTTTTAATTTAAAATTATAATTTTTATAATATCGATATATATATATATATATATATATATATATATACATTAGATATATAATTTTATTATTAAAATAAAATAATTATCGCATTAAATATAAAAAGTTGTAACCATAATTAAAACGAGTATTTGAATTAATTAAATAATATATTTTGCTACATGAGTCTGCTCGTATGTACATAAGTGTAGTGCGGCGCTGAATTAAAAATCGGCATCACGATAATCTTAAATGACCAATCGAAACACATGGTTTAAAATCGACAAAAACTTTATTTGGTACCAAATTATAAGTCAAAATTAAATTAAAATCATTAAATTTTTTAATTTATTAAATTTTTTTTAGTTAAAATATATTTTTCGCTTTTTTATTATCGTTTTCATTTTTAAATTTGTTTGTTTTTATTTTTAATAATAATAATAATAATTTTATATTTTATTTTATTTGCTTTCTGTGTTATTCATATGACCGCATCTTGTTTTTATCCGCGAACGAACAAACGAAAATAAAAAGTTTCAGTTTATAATAATAAAAATATTAATAAAAATTATTGTTCTTTTCGTTTAGTGTAGTGTAACGACGTTGTGTATAGCAATATCACATACGGGAGAAGGAGAGAAAGCATGCTACCATCAACCGTTGAGTAAAATTATCGATCTAAGCCCCAAAATTTCAGTTTGAACTTTTTATTTCATAAACGAGACGCTTTAGTTTGAAGTGAATGATGTACTGAATAGCGTTGCCAAAAACATTTATGATGACGGAATAGCTATATTATATAGTTGTGAGGTTCTAATAAAATTTATAAATAACTCGATGCCAAATATTGCACACAACTAAATAGAAGACGTAAAGTCTGATCTATGCAACCTGTATTGGAGAGTATATCGGTAGAAAATTTGTCACAATTTGCCTCGTGGTTGGTTTCCGTTAAAAGCGATAAAACATTAAAGCTATACCGGGTATTTCTTTTGAACTGAGACGATCAAATATATCGAAAACTAGCCACTCTACGGAAAAAATGTCCATATTCAAAATTTAATCATACCGTGGGGGAAATACATTAGTGCAAAAAAATAGCCCCGCAACCCCCGCCTTGTAGGTGGGGCGGGGGTAACTTTTAAACAAAGATAGGAAGCCAAACATTTTTTATTGCAGAAACGGATTCTACGACTAAAAGTTTGTATGATTTGAATGAAATATTTTGTTCGGTTCATGATAGATGGCGTTGTAATCGATGAAATTCAATTTTTTCAATTTCTTCTTCTTAGAACACACGCATTCGATTCTGCAATGCGTTTGAAATAAAAAACATTTTCATTCGAAATTCGTCATCAAAACAATTTATCAATGTAAATGGCAGGTGAATAAAATAATTTTCGCTTAAAATAAGTGTTTAGAATGATGGCCTGCGACTTCAATGCACTTATTAATACGCATTTCAAATGATTGTACACAACTGAGAAGTGTGTTTGGTTGAATTTCAGCACAAGCATTTCTGATTCGCTCAATCATGTTCTCACGTGTTGTTGGTTCTTGTTTGTAAACTTTGTCTTTGAGATTACGCACAAACAGAAATCTGGCGGGCCAATTTATCGAACCAGTTCTACCGATCCAGCGACCATTGACATCACGATCAAGTAGTTCACGTGCCACCACCAAATAGTGTGCAGTACAACCATCATGTTGAAACCACATGTTCCGTCTCACTTCTAAGCTCAAATTTTCAAGTAATATTGGCGGTTCATTTTCCAAAAAGTTTCGGTACATTTGACCATTCATGTTGCCTTCAATAATGTGGGGGCCTATGAGTTTGCTGTCAATTATTCCACACCACACGTTGACAGTCCAAGGACGCTGATGTTCAATTTGACGAAGCCAGTGCGGATTTGTAACACTCCAATAATGCATGTTATGTCGATTAACCGTTCCATGGTTTGTAAAACACGATTCGCCAGAGAACATTACGCAACGAAAAAATTGGGGTTTTGTTGTATTTGTTCACGTGCCTATTGACAAAAAGTTACCCGATTTTGGAAATCAGCGACATGAAGATCTTGGTGTAAAGGCACATGATTTGAATGATACTTGTGCCGTTTTAAAATTCTCCAAATACTGGTAAAGGACAATCCGGAATCGTGAAATATTTCTCGTGTACTAACATGAGGATTATGAGCCACTGCTGCTAATACAACAATTTCATTATTTTCTCCAGTAAAACAGCATTTTCAATATTTCTGCCAGCTTCTCCATAAACCAGAACCATTTCAATTTTCTCTGCCACAGTTAAACGCCAAAATAAACGATAAAATAGTAATTATTCAGAGATCTTTGCAGGTAATTTTAAGACATCAATCATAAAAATAATGCATTTAAGTCTGAATTGCCAAGATTACTCAAACCTGCTCCTCTATAATTGCGTGTTTATCATTTAATCTGGTAATCCAATCAGTTGCAAATAGCGGAATGATAGTTTAGAATTATGTTTGTGGAGTTATCATCATCTTAAGCGATCTCTATACATATGTTGGACTTTGCATACTACACATACCAATTACAGTTCATCAGTATAGATACATCTGAATATACACCGCAGAGATCATAATAAATATATAATAAACGCATATCGATAGTAAAAGTGATTGGTTTTACAAGAAGTAAAACCGAATATCATCTTGTTACTTTCGATCCAATTACTTTTCAAAGTCCATGGGAAATAAGAATGAAACTTGAATATAAGAATGAAAGCTCAGTGCTACTAAGCAAATCTCCTGTTCTCGGATTGGTCGGGTTTCTGATATTTGAACCACATTTAAAAATGAAGACAGTTCTCACTGCAGGTGCATGTAAGGCGAGACTGTTTCAAAATTTGAGAAAACTATTCGATTTTTTGGTTACTTCAAAGTTCACAACAGTAAATATTCATCTAAACGTCGATAATGATTGTTTCTTGGAGATTTTCTAAAATCTTCGAGCGAATTTGACTGTTTCTTGGAGATTTTCTAAATCTCCACCGTATCAAGCCTAACCTCATGCATGAATTGTCGAGTGGTTCGAGCTGTATGATTTCGAGCATTGTCATACATCAATATGAAATCTTCCCGATTCTGCGTACGACACTTCGTTATTAAAGAGATCATTCTCGATATATTATTCAGCGGTCAAACGGTGGAGGTTAGGAAAACAAAATATGTTTTTCCCTCAAACGATATTCAGCCATTGGGGACATATTCTGCACTCGTCAGTGGATAGAAGAGACCTCTATTGCACGATGCTCCAGTTGATGTGTTCGCTAGCAAATTTGATTGCGTGTTTCTGGAGTATTATCCATAATTTAAAGGAAGATAACGAATGAAACTGGAAGCATATTTAATTATATAAAGGTGACTTTGTAAACATGAAATACTATAAGCTGTCAAAATGATTTAAGAAAATCTGTTAAGCGCCAAGATTTAAGTCGATTTAATTGCTCGGAAGCGTTGTAAAGGGTGTTTTTTTTATAGAGTGACACAAGATTAAATCATAATAAAACAAAGAAATATATTTTTAATTTTGTGCCCGAAATCATATTTAAACATTAATGTCATAAGAACATTTTATGACATTAATGTATAAATATGATTTCGGGCATGTTTAAATATGCTGTGGCCCTCACGGCTGGCTTGAGCTGGCACACCAATTTTCACAAACTTTTCGTTGCATTTGCAGCCGTATTTCGCCAATTTCTCTTCGAATTTGATTTCCAGGTGTTCAATTATCTCTGGTTTATCGACCTAGACAGGTGACTTTACATAACCATAAAGAAAATAATTCAATGAGGCTAAATCACTCGATCTTGGTTAAATAGTACGCGAAATTATTCTTTCATCAAAAGTTCTTTGAGTAAATAAATTGTAGTGCTAGCTGTGTGGCATGTGGCTCCGTCCTGTTGGAACCACATGTTAGCAAGATTAATGACAGCTAATCGAGGTACGAACAAATTCTAATCAAGTCCCTATACCGCTCACCATTGACATTACCACAATCGTTTTTGTAGACATGACTCCGTCAGCCCATAGAGCGCACCAAAAAGTAATTATCTGTGGAAGTAATGGTTTCGACAAAAGCTGGTGGATTATCCTCCAAATGTCAGAGTTCCGCTTATTATAACCCATTTAACCAAAAAATTGGCTTCATCGGAGATCAAAATTTTGAATGGAACAGAACCATTATTTTGATAAAAATTTTCAACAATTTGCAAGCAATGCTCTAATGTAATTTTATCCATAAAGAAATGTCAAACCAAACTAAACAAAAAGCAGCTATCAGCTGTTAAATGGGTTGTCAAATGAAGCAGCGTTGCCAACTCAAAGTTATGTAAAGTATGTAAAGCGTTTAACTTTATCTATTTTTATCTATTTTGTACAGTATTTGAGTGAGTTAGTTTGTTTGCTTGTATGTTGTAATTTGCGAGGTCGATTCCGATCTGACGATGGCGTCATAAAAAAATGTGATCGAAAAGAACAAATCCATTTCATAAGGCATAAGCTACCATACCTGGTCTTCATACTGTGGTGTTACTTCTAGAAGAACCACCCTAAACCATTTTTGTACTAAATAATTAAGCAATTATAATAATAATGGAACAAATTGATTTCAAGTGAAAGGAATCTATTCTCAAACTGTATTCGTATTAATGTACGAGATGGAACCTCTATATTTTACTTCATCCAATTAATTATCAAAATTTCTAAATAAACTCAAAAATAAATATATAATTTAAACTTTAGTTTTTTTATAAACAATAAAATTTTTAGATATATTTTTTTTTGTTATATACGAGTACATACATACATACATGTATACATAAAGTTAATCCACCTTTAATTAACATTAACAATCTAACATTATAATATTGTTATATGTATTATAATAAAAATAGAAAAAAACTAAATAATCAAAAAAAAAAAAAACAAAACAAAAAATTAAATTAAACATTTTTTTTTATGAATGTTATTTTATTTTTATGTTTTTTATAGTTATTATTATAATTATTACTTTAATTTAAGGTTTTTTCTGTGTTATTGTTGTTGTATAAAAGAGAAAAAATAAATTTATCATTTAAGGAACCGAAAACAAGGCCACATAGCTATAATATAATAGTGGAAGAATAAAATAAAATTACACAAAAAAAAAGAAACAAACTTAAAACTAGAAAAATGAACTTTAATGGAAGCACTTAAAGTTTTTGTTAATATTTGAAGCAAATTACTGTACATTTAGTTACAAACATATTGAGTGGCATGGTTTACGAGGCGATTAATAAATTTTCATCTACCGATTTACTGATTATTATAGTTGTTAAGTTACCGAGTGAATATATTCTCGAACGTGTATGCAATATTCTACAACTGCTTACGTACAACAAGCATTATATATATTGTAACAACTATGGTATGTATATTGTAGTTAGTTTATACAACAGTAAGTCGAATATATGTATATAAAAAGAAAATCACCAATTAAATTTCTAATATGAGCGATGGGAAAAATTGATATATTGAAAATAGAATTAGATCATTCAAATAATAAATAATAATTTATATATTTATTTATTTATTATTATTTTGTTTATATATTGAAACTATATTCTATATAATTATTGTACACATATTATGAGAAGATACAAGAGTTGGTATTACTGCTAATAAATTATTAATAATTATTTTTCATTTTATTTACTAGAATATTTTTATTATTTATACATATATAGTGAATAAATATGTTTCAATCGAGCTCGAGAATATATAATTTTTTGGTGGGGAGTCATTAAATAAATATACCCAGGATACTATTTCTTTTCGTACATATACACAAACATCGAGTGAATAAAAGTTGAAATTCTCAACCCAGAGTATTAAAACACCTTTTTCAAAACTAAATTTAACAATTACAAATCTTTAAAAATTTAATGAATTTGGTTGTTGTACCTAATACATTGGAATAAGCATTCACCCAAACCTGCAGATTATATTATTATTCACCCTATATTATTCATAACCTATTTTACTTTACCTCAATGATTATATTTTAGTTGCATTTTTATAAATATAACACCATAATATTTATTTAAATAAAAATAATCATTATAATAATTATGTTTATTTTAAATATCATATAATATTTATAAAAAGAATGTACAAAAAATAAAGTTGCATGCTGTATAGGTAACGAATATGATATTTATAGAGAAAATAATCATTTCCAAAACCAAACGCCTCCACCGGATATTCTAGATATTATTAATTAATTAATATAAATTTGCGATTTATATTCAATATAATATATAGGGGCAAGACGATCTATAACAGAAGACAAATTTATCACTATGAATATTCGCTAGATCCAAATCCTGTAGTGTTAGGTCGAATGCGAATATAGATTTTCGATTTTCTTTATTCTACGTCCAAACTACAAGTTGACCAATGATTTTACATAACTGATACTATTTTTGACAGGTTTTGGTGATGAGTAATGTATATACATTACCGAGTAACTCCCGAGGAACTAAATCGACCCAAAATTCAGTGCTCATAGAAAGGTGATTTTTGATACTATTTTCATGAAAATTAAAATAAATTTTTAATGAAAACACAACCAAAATTGATGGTTATGGAAAAAATATTGGAGATATTAAAATTTAAATTACAACAAGAAAATCAAAGAAAACAAAAACAAATGTATAATTCAGTCAAGTAAAATATTATTAAAATATTTTAAATTTAATTCATTAAAATATTCCTTATGGTGGAATTTTCGTATTTATTTTTTTATACTCGTATATAATTTAATATATTTCTATTATATTTAAATTATATATAAAAAATAAATACGAAAATTCCACTATAAGAAATATTTTTATGAATTAAATTAATAAAATTGTGGAATAAGTCACACAAAAGAAAAAATTTAAACATGAATTTCAATAACAACTGTATTGGTTAATACTTAGTATTGCCCCCTTTGCATCGACAACGGGTGGCATGTGTTTTCCCATTGACCTTATTGAAGTTTTGGCCACGACGATCCGATGCAAAAGAGGGTACTGGATTTCAGGCACGAAGACTGACCATTTCATTGTCTCGAGCGCAGAGGTTTGTGTCGATTTAGTTGCTCGCAATTATTGTTTGACGCATATCATTGCACGGTATATATAATAATCTTAGGCTTATAGGCCTTAATCGGCCCTTACCGCGTCTCAACTGAGGCCTTACGAACCAGTTTTCCAACTAATGTTTTTACACATAAACGCGTTTTTATATACATATTCGAAATTTAAAAATTTAAACCGATACTATATACATATTCTTAAAATTCTTATGTATTAATCCAACGTAACAAATGCAATAAACCTTAATCTGAAAAGGCCACAGAATCGATAATTGCGTCCATCTCACCATATTATATATTAATAAAATCCTGAATATATTTGGAAGTTATTATACTGAAGTGATCCGAGGTTTTACAGTGAAGATGGAATCGCTATTATATTCTTGACTATAATAAATTAAACGTATACAAGCTCATATTGTCAAAATCGAAAAACATAACGTAATCGATTAAAGATAGTGATTGTCCCGATTGAATGAGGTATCAAATCTGTGCGAATCAAAATCTTGGTTAAACATCGCCGTTAAATTAAAAAGTGTCATCTAAGGACTGATACTAACAATGATTTTCTTAAAAAAGTGGGATCGTTTGCTTACATTTCCAGCATTCAATCAGCAACTGTACTAAGTTGTCGAAGGTGTGTCTAACGTAAATTGACATTTTATGAAATTAATCATTCGATTCACGAGTTTAAAGCCGAATTTCTTAGTTCGATTTTAATCCAAAGGACGCTGACAAGTATTCCTTTAAATAATATAGGTACCCACGAATCTTGTCGCATCAGCATGGATTTTTTACAGAAATATATGTAGTATGTGGTATTTAAGATTATTAGGTATGATGAATTTATATTATTCGATAATTCATGTGACTCCATCATTTCGATAAAACTTGACTCCATAATTTCGATGTTATTTGCGATATAAATTATTTATTGAAATTAAAATAAACTAATTATTTAATTACAATAATCTTTATTTATAATTACATTTTTAATCTTTTTACATTTTAAAAATACAAGTTATGCGGACGAAGGAACAGAAACGACTCTTTTTATTCTATAAGAAAAACTATCGAATATTGTTTTTCAAAGTTAACTTGAATAATACAAAAATAATTGTTTTTTCAAAGTTAACTAGAATAATACAAAAAACTATTTACATGAGTTGTATTCTGTGAAGTAGCGCCAAAATACCAGGTAACACCACAGATTTACGTTAACATCTACAAACTTTATCGATTTCACCAGCAACAGGTTTCAGGTCATCGACTATTTCATAATCTTTAAATATTCTAATAAGTTCAAAATACTTTGACTTAATTGGAAATTAGACCCTGCATACAGCAGATCATGAATATCTCCAATCCAACACTTTAGTATATCCAATATTGTTCTTTAAATAATTCTTATGTGCTTCAAACGTAATCGCTAGGTCTTTACTTTTAAGCGCTTTTAACCAAATGCATAAAGCCATTTGGTTAAAAGTGTCTGAAAGTAAAGACCTAGCTATTACGTTTGAAGCACATTAGAATTATTAAAAGAACTTGGGCTTAATAAAGCATTGGTTTGGAGATATTCATGATCTGCTTATACAATTTAAACATTTTATTCCTCCTAATTTTGTTGTTAAAGTGTGGTGCCGTTTTTACGATCAACAAATTGTGAAACTCAATTGTTGAAAAATAATAATTCAGTTCTGAGCATGAACATGTGATTATGAGTGTCGAATGCAGCAGCATCAAAGTGTGCAGCAGCTACACCATCATATCTAACCAGTTCTAAACGTGTTTTGTCATTTAAACAAAATCGCTAGATACTCAACCAGTGGCACTACACTATGGTAGTATAATTTAATTATGATTTAGGAATGATATATGTAGATTAATTAGCAGGTTTAAGCAATGAAGAAGGTGGTAGAATGACAAACAAACTAAACCTTACTGGTTTACTGTTAGACTATAGTATAGCCGGATGAACATTGGTAAGATTGTTCACTCCACTAATTGGAAACGAAGTGCATCCGAGACGTTTTCATCATTTTAAAATCAATTCAGAAATGATGGAAATTGTGAAATATATTGAAACTACTATATTGACCTCTTTTAATAGTTAAGGATGGTGTGCCAATGGCGTTAAGAAATAATCGAACTATTTTGAATCAAAATTCCTATATCAATGGTGTATCTAATAGAATATTAACCACCAATAATTTGAACCCATTGGATAACGCAAAGAAGAAGGTTTAGAGATGAGATGGTTGTAGAACTGCACGTTGCAGTTACGTTTACAAGCACTATAAATATTTTAACTACAATTCTATACATTCCGTATAATAAGTTAAATATATTTTATACAGTCACTAACACAAAACGAATTATACAAATTTCAGTGAAAGGTCATAGACTGTAGTTATAACATATTAATTCTGCTCGTACTACTGATGCAGAGGCAGTTGTTAGTGAAAGTGTTTGTAATGAACCAAGCACATCAATCAGGCATTCAACTAACCTAAAGTATGGCCAAAAGACTATTCAAACCGTCGCCGTTTTGTAAATTGGATGCTTGAACGAAATGAAGGTTATACTGGGGAACATTATCGATACATGTTAACTGTTTTTTTGTGGCATGAATTGAATGAATTGTGTGTCAACGACCTTTGGTTTCACACAAAAATTTCAACAACTTAAAAACATCAAACGAGCTGAAATTGAAGTCAATAGCTGTGTTTTAATATTCGCGCTATCCAGAGCTTGCTATCCGAGCTAGGGAAATTTCTATTCAAACTTATTCTATTATCCACGAGTGTCACTGTTAATTCAAAAAAAATACGTACAAAAAATTTATTTTGACATTTAATGCAATGAAATTTTTCGTTTTGAGGGACGAACATTAAAATACCCATATTTTTCGTAAATTTCCCATCAAATAATAGCTGCTCTGGATAGCGGCTCCGGATAGTGCTCTATAAAAATAGGTAGAGCTAAATATTTATTTTTACAAATTTTGATATCTAATTGAATGCAATATTATAGTTTACTGTTAAATGAATTGTATTTACTTATAAATAGCGCATTAAATTGGATTTTAAATAGAGAAAAATGCCTGCTTAGCATCGCTATCCGGAGCCGCTATCCAGAGCAAATATTAAAACACGGCTAATATTCTCATGTTTCTATTGACAAAGGTCATCATAAGTTTTAATGTTAGCCTGCAGGAATTTCAAATGGCATAGAATAAGCTTGATCAAACAGTTCTGTATTAGTCGGTTTAGATTCTTTATCAAATTATTCGTTGGGTATATTATACAATTCTCAGATATTGACCAAATATGTTTTAATCACTTCTTGCCCAGTTTTAGCCAATTATTTAATTAAGAGAATCGAAGTTTTGAGTGCTGTAGGCTTGACTCCTGTAGGAATCAAAACCGTGATTTATTCTACGCTTTTAAATCTGTACATATTGTGGATTCCTAGTAAAAATCAAATTATTAACTCAACGTCAAAAAGTTACCACAGCAAATATTGACTGACTCTACAATTGTTTTGGCCGCAAGAATTTCACCTTTCAAAACCTTCATTATATGCTGAATATTTTTCAACTTTTTATTTATTTTTTGTGTGTTATTAAATACTATATGTTTATTACTTGTCAATCCTATGTTTTGCCACGAAATGATTATTAATGGAAAAATGATCCGCGAGTCAAAAGAAGTTGAGCAGTGCTGAGTGAGAATTTTAAATTGACTGCGAGGATACGATAAAAGTTATTTAGACGAGGTTAATTCTCGTGAAACAAAGACAGGTGGCCACTCTGGTACATTGTTATAAGAAAAGGCAACAACTAAATTTCAACAATAAACCAAAGATATACTATTCCTTCGGTTAACTGAACTCAAACAATATATTGCTTGCTATCTACAAAATAATCCTAGCAAATCATAAAATTTGTTTTCTTGTTTTGTGTGCTATGTCGACCACTAGAATGTTATTGAATGCGAGACTGGTGGAATTTAATCATTCCAATATTCTTTATATACAGTCACTGCGGTTAAAGAAAAAAGTTCAACATCATAAACTTTTGTTTGCTATTGTTGTGAAGTAAAAAAACACATTAAAAATGATTGACTTTGAAAAACTTTCAGTTAACATGTTAAATAAATAAGATATAAAAAATGTATATAATAATAACAATAATATAAAGAAATGAAATAAATATAAAATTTATTATATATATATATATATATATATATATATATATATATATATATATATATATATATATATATATATATATATATATATATATATATATTAATATTTTATCTTTTCTTTTTTATTGTTATTATAAAATATACAAAAAATAAATAAAAAACCATAATTTTTTAACATTATTTTGTTGGATTTTTCTTTAATTACGTTTTTTATTATTATAAATATATAATTTATATTTTTCAAATTAATAAAGAAAAACAATATGCATAGATATGTGTCTGTACTCGTACATATGTATGAGTACATACAAATGTATATAAATATTAAATACTTAATAATAATAAAAAAAACTAAAGTCATTCTCTATCAATTAAATAATTTTTTTGTTGTACATTTTTTTTATAGTTTCAAAGTTTAATCGTCGAATAATAATTATAATAATATATAAATAATAATTATTTTAATAACAATAATAATTTATTTTCTCTATACATATATTTATTTATATGTAATGCCAATATGCATACATATACATATAGTTGTGGTGTTTATACATAATGGGTTATTCCGAGTTGAGTAGGTATATAACGTGTACACCAATTCTATATTCACGTTAAATTTTTAATCATTTCATACGGTTTATTCACTTAAAGTGTGTGACAGGTGAAACGTGGCTTGACACTCTATATATGTATTTAAACAACTACTTGAAAAAAAAAATGAATCGCAAGGTAAATATATATAGTAAATGTCGTTTTATAGTTTTGAGGGTGATGTCACCCAATATGAACAATAGTATACCCCCAATAATTACCATTAAATAAATAAAATAAAATTTGAATAGAAAGAGAGAAACGGAGAGAGTGTGCGAATGGGGTTTCCTTGGGTGCCGTAATCTTAACCTAATATTCAGCAACAAAACAAAAAACTTACGTGATGGTGACGATGATGCGTATGAATGTGAGGCAATCGACTGATCTGGAAATATATTTTTATATAACAATTAGAAATAATTTTGTTTGATAAATGCCACACACCACCCGATAAACCAATTAAATACTAAATATTCGTAAAAGTGTTACTTAAATATACAATGAAACATCATTGATTGTTAATACCGCATATATTTAACTAGGTATATACTTAACTATAACTATTTCTGCGTTATATGTGAGACATCACTCAATTATATCTAAAGTTTTAGAGGTGACCCAGAGTTACGCGATCCCTTTTGGGATTCGGTTAATTACTGCACATGCATGTAGAAACTGTTTTTGATTCCATGCGAAGTATTTAATTTTATCTTATAAAAGCTATGGTTAGAGCCGCTACTTCTATTTGGTTTGTTACCATTCTCTTTATAAGAACCATACCAGTAATATTTAATTCCAGTTTTGGTTTACAATGTCAGGACTCGGTGCTTTATTGTGTCCAATGATTGAAATTTCGTGGACCTTTCGTCTCTTAAGGACGGTTGTGAGAAAATTAATATTTTAATTTGTTATGGCTATATATACAATGCTGCATGGCTGGTTACCTTGAAGAAAGTGTGGTAACAATATGTTTCAGCAGCGGATGAAAGGGCCAACTCCTCTTCAGCTTCTTAATAAACTTATACACTGTTCCCCAATGATTTTCGTCAATTTTGTTTAAACCATTCACAGTTAAGACGTTAAAATGGAACTGCGAAAGATTTGGGAGTTTTTCGGCTCCAAACAAATCAGAAGAGATGGCACTTGGTAAGTAGGAAGTTCAGAAAATATTTTTACATTCCAGTTAAACTAATTTCTACGGTTTGCATTCTTAAGCATTTTCCATTAATTAACAACTCCATTAATTAATAAGACCTCTGATAGAATTTAAAAAAAACTTTGTTTACTCAAGAAAATTTACTTTTACCCAGAAATATACTGATATGTTCGTGATATAAATTTTATTTATGCATGCGTTAGTCAAAAATCCATAGGGACATGAAAATTTTGATGGCAAAAATCAGTGGATTTACACACTTTAGACCACGGAGAACCCAGATTTTTTGTAATAATTTGATCAACCAAAGGCTAATTAATTTAAAAAGTTTAGTTGGATATAACCAGATCGATATAGATGCATGTTTAATGTTGTTTGGGCTGTTCACTGCTGATATTTTTGAGCGCTACTTGTTTAGTTTGTTTAGAGCGCTACTTGTTACTCGCTCCAGTTGCATCCTGTTTCTCTTGTGAAATCTATTGAAATATGCGGAATTGTTCGGTTTTACAAGAGTTTAGTTTGAAAATTCTGTTAAGGCACATTATAAACCAATGAGTTTATTAGAATGAATGTATATATATCGGTTATACATATTAATTAATCTTATAAAATTCATTCCTAAATTTTTAAGGTTTTACTATGTACTCTGAGTATAAAAATAAACGAAATACTACTGGACTTTTAATTCACTGACATGAAAATAAGCTTTCAGTATAATATATCGAAACAATCTATTTTATACACCTTATATACTCGCATGTTATTTATAAATATATTTACATAATATATAATCATGAACAAAAACTTAATAATGCCCAAAACCATAAAATTGTCGAAAATCTTTCAACAACATGTCATTGCAAAATATATATAAAAAAAAAATAAAAGTCAAACTATAACTATATTAATGTTTATTATTAATAATAATTTCAAATTTATCATAGCAAAATTTTTCGAAAGTTGGTACATTAAAAACTACATGTATAATAGATACACAATTTAATATGGAATTTCCCTGAATAAAAACTAAAAATTAGCTTCCAACAACAAAGATATCACAATATTATATACTCAACATGACTAAAATACTTTTTAACATGATATAATTATACTTAACTTAATCGTATATAATATTACAATCTGAAACAATAGGGTACGTATATGTATATAACCAATTTTCGGAATGGGCAGTTCAAGCTACTATTTCTTAAGAAATGGATATCGACACCATATTTTTGAAATTATTAATAGTTTACAACAAAAATGCAAAACAATTAAAAATCCATTTTAACGTTTTCATTGCCTAGGTCACAAATATAAATAATATATTATAATACGTGTGTTTAACTTGATCGTCTGTTTAACACTTCTCTTAAGTATATAGCAAAACATCATACGAGTATAATCATTTGATCGAGAAATAAGAAAACAAATTCAATTGATTGATCATAAAAATTTAACAACTGTTTTTTCTGTTTGGTGAATGGTGGGTGGTGGTACATTAGATATGTAGTAAAGAAACTGTACTAATAATACATATATATCTGTATAATATAGTACTACACATTATATACCATCTGAGATGCGCGCGGAGTATTTATCTTATTTATTAAGAGATGTATATTTTTATTACATTCAAACATGGGAAAAATAATAAATTACTATAGATATTTTTTATTTTTAACTAGAATTGAAATAAAAATAAACTTTAGGATAAAAAAAAGTTATAAGCAGTACATCTTGTTACATTTTTAAATAAAATAAAAGAAAAAAAAATTTCCCGATTTGTTTACATTAAATCATATACCAGAAGAATAACATAAGATGAATGTAACATTAAAATATTGATGGATTCATTAAGACTTAAAGTGTGTATTGTAAATGGAGAATCTTATTTATAAAGATGTTTATATACGAAATTGAAATTTAACACTTTTTTATGATGTGGCTATACATATATAATTCGCGCATTTTAATTAATCTCGAAATCCACGATTAGTAAAAATGAAGAACCAATGCAACTATTTACGAGAAAAAAATTGAAAAATAATCATGGATCACATATTGCGATATGATCACCGAAAGACGTTCCCAAAAATATAAACAAACAAAACAATATTTTCGTGATAAGTTCAGCAAGAATTAAATGAATATTCATAAATTATATACATATATGCGTGTATATAAGACGCGCATATACACGAGTATAGTTCTTTATTTTGTGTATATAGTTTTTAAAATAAATTTGAGAAAATATAAATTAAAATAATTTTTTTTGTTTAATTTTAAATTATAAAGTAAACAAAAAAAATATTTTTTATGTATTTTATTTAATTTATATATATTTATTTATATATATATTTTTCTTAAGTCTTACAGAATCGTATAAGATAAATTATTTGTATTTATAGGGTGGTTGGTTTAACAGCTTCCGGTAAAATATTGTAAATTTTTTCTACTAATGATTTCAATTTATAGTTTAAAACATAATTTAGGTGTCTTATAACAACACATAAAATATTTCCTTTTCGGTCGTTTCCAACATTGTGACACCCTGTGAGGAATTTATGAAGCTACTACAGTGATGCAAATAAATGTTGTTTTAAACATATTACAAGCATTTATTTGCAGTTTTATGTTAAGAAGATTAATTATGGATAACCTGCAGGTGTCACTTTTAAGTTGATATTTGTTAATCATTTAAATTATGAATACACGTGTCTAATGAATCGTTTGAGATATTATGTTCTATATGTGTAAGAATTTATACATAAATTAAGGTGAGAACATTATTTAATAAAAAATTAATAGTTAAAAATAATTTATTAATCATAATTAGTGTTCAACCTAGAACTCGTAGGTGAGAAAAATAAATTGTTTGTGTTTAAATTTGGTTTATGCGTTTATATATAATATGTATATGGAACATGATATGGTTCAAAAAAATTCATCTCTTGTTAAAATTTCGGATGTCGTCGTTGAGTTTCGTATAATACTTCATGTAAGAAGGTATTAACAGCGAAAAGTAGACATAATCTGTATACAATGGAACTTCACCTTTTTAAGAATTCATTTTCCACAATTTTCAAATAATTTGAAGAAAATAACAAAACAAAACTGTCTGAATGATAAATATACATTTCACCTGTTTAACTATTTGTTTTATTTTAGTTAAATGCTTCTTTTTCTTCTTATTAAGTTATTTTAAATAACGAGTGTCTTAACTTGCGTAAATCATCGATAGTTGCTAGTTAAAGTAACACAAATCAACGATAGTTGATAGCTACAAAAACTTTAACAAGTTAAACGAAACGTTGTTTATGTCTATCTTTCCAAGAAGCTCAAGGTACTTCAAATTCTTTTGCACTTAACTTATTTACATCTTATACTTTACGCCATTATAGCCAAATCGTACGAACTCTATCGGGATTTGAATCCAAACTGCGAATACTTCGCCATTTGATTAGTTGTATCAATATGGTTTTAATGCACTTACTAATTGATTTCTTTTCAATATGCGTGAATTTCATTTTATTTTAATAAACTATTTCTTATTACTGTAACACTCACTTCAGTTGTCATTGTTTGGTTTGTAAAAATTATTTCACTTGTTAAGTGACAAATAAAATTGAACGAATCTTAATGCACTGTTTTTAGAGAATCACTGTAAATGTCATTTACAATATTACATATGTTGACCTGTTACTTAAAATTCTTTGTGATTCGTTGGGTAGTCGATTACTTAAACTATCTCTACTTTTCGCTCTAGAATTGGTGTTAGCTTGTGGTTTACACTTTTATTTACTAAAATATTATTGTCTCCGTTTATGGAATAAGATAGGGTTTGTGCACACCACCTGGTTTAAATACTAACATTTTCAAAACCAAATCATTTTGATTGTTAAATAGTCAAATCACCGTAACATTACTTTAGCTTAGTCATCTGTGAAGAGGCCCGCCCATTTACATCTCCAAATAGAATTTTGTACATTTTGAATTTTAGTATTCCACTATACCAAATACAACTCTTATGAAACAACACTTTTATCTCTATAGTTTTGATTGTTTACTCTATGAAATATCCCGATGGCCAATCTTGTATTTGCTTCATCGTGACAAGTGTAAACAAAGAAAACGGAAAAACTTTTCTGAAATAATTGGCTTCAAGGTGAAATTTTAATTTAATTATCTCAGAAAAACTGTTGAAACTTATTTAAGATAAAAGCTCGAGACGGAAATAATATTTTGAAACAAAAATTCATAATCCAGTTTAAATTTAATTAATTTATTTAGACGGTTCTTAAATTACAAAACGGTAACTGTAAATGAAACGAGGAATAATGTGTTTGATTGCAAATATTAGGAATCTGCAGCTTTACTTGTTTATTTTAATGCTTCGATCATGTTTGTTAGGAGATACAAAAGCACATTATTCGAGCAAAGTTAATTAATAAAACCACCAATGAGGTTTTAATTAAATGAGTAAAACCTTTACCGTCAATATACGGAAGATCGACAGTCTTCAGTATAACTTTGAAATCTTTAGACAACTAAATATTACTCAATTAGATGTTTTTTCAACATTTTCAAGACGATTGCCGTTGATAAATTTTTCTTGTGATGATGATACGTAATGGAATATACTTTCAAAATAAATGAGTTTTCAAAATTCAACTAACAGCTCTGATATAAATTTGACTTTGACTAATATCTAAATTGAATTATTAAAATTAGAAATAGATTAAATTTGAAAATTAAACGAACAAAATGGAGATCCAGCTATTAACATCTCTCGTATATATACACAATTTAATTACATTTATAATTTAAAATATATATCTATTGTAATTAAAAATAGTAATATAATAAAATTAAATAATTTATTAGCGTACATTATCCGGATGATATTAATTTTAAATTAAACATCTTAATTTTTTCGTATTTTTTTGTTTAGTAAGCGCTAAGAGGAAAATTTAAAATAATTTATTTTCATTTTCTTTTTTACTCCGTTAAAAATTTATTATTAAAATTAATGTTTTTCGATTCAAATTACTCATTCAGTCATAATCTTTTTTTATAATACAAAATAAATACAATAAAAGTATATATATAAATATGATTGTTATTTTTATTAAAAAAACAAATGTTATAAAATAAATATGACTTATAATGAATCCACCACCTACAATATGAATTTAATAAATGCTTACTTATGCTACATACATATATGTATAAAACTATTTTTGTGTATTATTATATTTTTTATTATTAATAATATAAATAATGTCGGCCATTTATAAACAATTTTAAGAAAATATATAACCTAAAAAAATAAATTTCTCTCTTAACACACACAAATATATATATATATATATATATATATATATATATATATATATATATATATATATATATATATATATATATATATATATATATACATATATTAAATATAATTAAAATAAAACAATTTAAATAATTTATATGTTTTTTGTTTAAATTAAAGAAAAATAAATTTTTTTGTTTACCATAAGTAAAAGAAAATATAAGAATTTTTTAAGATAATTTATATGACGTTTGCAGTAGCGGTCGTAATTGTAGGGACAACCTCCATTATTTTCATCATATTCAACAACAATATTACATGATATTGAAATAAAGTAGCTTAACACATTATAAGGTAAATGAAAAAAAAAATATGCAGGTGTAATAATTTAATTTACCTCAATATATCACTATTCGAAGTTAGTTACTATAAGATTAGAAAAACAGAAACAGTTTTTATATTGAAGGTCAGAATGAAAATACTTAATCATTTTAGATCGGTGATTTTAATATATGAAGCCGCCACTGATTCGCTTGATAGCATAATATCTTTGGATCCGAGTTAATTGAATTCAAAGTTGTTGAAATCGAACCTTGTCAATCTTAATTATATCAATATTTTCATAGTGGTTAACATCGTTCATTCCAGATAAAAAGGATGGCATTGCTTAGAAGACCATTACTTTACAACGACCATTACAACGTAATAGTATATGTACCAATAGTATAGACAAAATATTGAATGAACGCTTCAAAATTTGATAATCATATGGCCACCCAGAAAACAGTGTCCATATTTGAAAAGAAAATGTTCCTAATCGTTTGTCATTTCTTGTCAATATAAATATTCGTTTCAAATTTCTCTACCTTCGACACTATACCATGTTATGAAAAGGGGCCATTATGCTTCAATGCTAGAGTGATCAATTTGCAGGACATTTTCAGTTTGAGCTATTGATCATACAAATCATTCACATATACAAATCAATTTATTATATATTAATATGATATAGAGTATCCTTATGCAATAGAATTTCATCGAATTTGTCACCTTGGGTTGTATCAGATGGTAGAGATTTTAAAATATTGTTATAATAAGATAAAATTGATTATTTTTGGAAAATTAATAATTTAAATAATGTCAACACATTAGTTTCTAGATTACATTGGTTGTATTGTTAAAATTTGGTTTATAAGTAGATTTGATTTTCGCTGTGTGACATCTTTAACCTCATCGATCAACTACACAAAGTTAGAATGTACATAATAGAATGCTCTATATGTATTTACTTTACGCATAATTAGGAGAAGCAGTTAAATTGTTTAAAAAACTTGTATGGTTTCTGGCTTTTAACGTAAGAAAATTTTTATTATAGATGAGAGTTGTTTATATTGGAAGCGTAATAGAACGGAATTGAACATATCGAATGAAATATTAACTGTTATTCTAAAAGGTAAAATAGTAGAAAATTTTGAATCAAGTATTGTTTACATGTATGTACATAGTTCGGTAAATTCACGAGTTATGAAACATGTTAATAGTCAAGAAATAATTGTGTTATTGATAATGCAGTTGAGATGCCGGAATAGTCCATTTCTGAAATAAACAAAGTACTCACAATGCCTAAACGGCAACAGCTATAGTGAACAAGATGTAGAACAGTTAAATCAATAGAACCCTAGAATATAAAATAGAGACCTGTTGATTAATAAATTCGAATATCTTGTCCATTAAAAAGAAGTAAGGTAATAAATTGGTTATAGCAATTCGATATATGATATGAGTTTATAATTTTTTGATAATGCATAACTTCTGCACACTGAATGTATGCTGTGATTAAAAGATACTCAATTTATATATAGTCTAAAACTGAAACTATATGTACAACAAATACATATTACACTTAAAATAAATTTAACTCAACTTCCTCGCCACAATCCAACAAAATATTTATTTATAATTACAGTATGTACTTAGTTTATTATATAAACGAATGTATTCGTATATATCGGTAATTATAACCATTTCTTAAACTGTTATTTCGATTTATTATATAAAACTATTATATATTGTAAATGTACAAATATTTTTCTTACAATAATATAATTATAATTTTATTTATAAATATATATATATATATATATATATATATATATATATATATATATATATATATATATATATATATATATATATATATATGTATATATTTATATAATATAAAGAAATAAAATAATTATTCAAAACTAAAAAAATGTAATTTCTAAGATTTAATTATGGGTAATAATCATAATCATTAAAATGAAATATGTATTATAAGATTAGGAATATAGAAAAAAAACTTTTCTTATTTTTAGTCATATTTCTATATATACAATCATATTTTTAGTGTAATAAAAAACAATCGAGTTTAATAAGTTTTGTATTACACACATTCTCAACCTCTTATATTTTAAATTTGATTTACGAAAGTAAAGTAATGAGATTTTTAATTAAAGTGTTTATATAAACCATATCACAATGTATATATATCTATCTATCTATCTATCTATATATATATATATATATATATATATATATATATATATATATATATATATATATATATATATATATATATAAATATATATATATTTATATATATATATATACACATATATATATATATATATATATATATGTATATATATATATATATATATATATATATATATATATATATATATATATATATATATATATATATATTTAAATATATATATATATATATATATATATATATATATATATATATATATATATATATATAATATATATATATATATATATATATATATATATATATATATATATATATATATATATATTATTCCTAGTAGAAAATATGATATGTGATCTGATTTTACCTGCCGCAATATAAACAAATTATCTCAGTAATTAAATCTCGCTAAAGCACACATAAATAAATTAACTTCCAACTGTACGAGTTATATATTATATACATAAAATATATAATTTAGAATTTGAAAGTTAATAAAAATAATAATTTTGTTTTGGTAATATCAGCATGCAAAAATAAAATACAAAGCAACACTACAATTAATTTTAATCCCAAAATATAAAAATTAAAATAAAATTCAAATTAATTTAGTATTAATAAATAATAAAAAATATATATAATAAAAATGCAAAGTAATCTCTTAAAATATTTTTCTTATATACTCGTTCAAACATATACACGAGATTATATATATACATACCAGCTAATGAAGATGTTGATGCTCCGAGCCATGGGTGTGAATTTTCCATTAATTTGGCCTATAAAAGATAAAAAATACAAAAAAAAATATTTATAAAGAAATCGTATAAATGAATTAAATAAATAATTTTGAATAATAGTTATGATTGTTTGTGCGCAGAGAAGGATTGAATTGGGAAGGGGTCACAAATGTTGGTGAGAAAAAGCCAATAAATTTATCATAACCTAGTCATTTTATAACGAAGTACCAACGGAGTTAATTTAATAAATACTAGCTTATTTAAGATTGATCTTTACCAATTATATAATATTATATAATATAAGGAATTGATAAGCATATTCGTCCACAGTGTTTTAAATTATATTCAGATTTATTAAAACTAATTAGATTAATAGTACAAAATGATTGACAGATTGATTTGAGATCAATGAGAACACTAAGATGTTTACTTGCTGCTGGATGGAAGTTTACGCGTCTATTCGAAATTGCTAAAATGAATTTTTTTGTTGGCATTAACATTGTGTTTGAAAGCAGAATCTTAGCGTTGAGGTACTACCAAATGTTAGATTCTAACAAGAGCTAGCCACAATCATCACAGTAAATGTATTTATGACGCAATCTAAATTGAAAGAGCCTTTGATGTAATAAATGAAGATGCTTTTGGTGTTAAAGTTGTCGCTGGGCACTAAAGGTATTTTTTAGAGTTCGTTATTTGTTTTATGTAAGTACATAGTATAGATGAGGCTGAGATTAAACATTAATTTGATGTTATCATTTGTCTCATTTTACATAGCGAGTCACTTAAAAACGAATGGCTTTCCCTTACCAGTTCTATTCAATATGAGATTAAAAAAGCCAATCGCTTATTGGCCAAAGTATAAGATGCCTTAAATTAAATGTAATTCAAGATTAAATGTCTAGATTAAGTTAGATTTTAGTGACTGCCTACGCACACTTAGACCGGGTGTCGGACCTTTGTGATACCACAATTTTTATTCATTGATGCTGCTTGGGTGCATCGTGTGAATAAAATTGGGTGTATCTTAAGTATTTGCTGGATCATGATTTGATCCATGAGTTCACACCATTATAGTTAAGTTCACAGTTCATCATTGTCGATCCAAAGAAAACAGCTTAGAAGATGCAGAAGTTTCATCGCATATTCAGAAAATAAATTTTGGCTTAAAAAATATTCTTGGAGCATATTTAATCAAAAATTAATTAAAAACAATAATTAAAAATTAATAATTTTCTTAAAGTTGTTACTTATTACGGTTTATTGTTAAATTATTCTAAACCAAATACGATTCGTGAACACCCATATAAATATACTGTACGATAGTAGATCTACTCGCCATAATATCTGCCTCTTTATATATGTTATACATAAATATAGTACCACATATAGGTTGACCATTGATATAATTTTCATGCAGAACCAAAAAAATAAAAAAAAATTGAATGGTATTGTTACATGTGTAATGTAAATTATTAAATATAATAATTATTTAGAGGCGGAGTTTATTTTTCCGAAAAATGCAAACACAAAAAAGTTTAAACAACACAAACGTATCAACAACGTGGATAACTGTGGTGAAAATATTTTGGGGTGGTATAGTTGAAACCAAGCAATTTTTTTATAATTTTTGTTGCTGCGATTTCGTTATATTTAGCGTCTCCATACGTGGGTAAATTGAAACATTTATCAAATAATATTGTTTTTGGATGAAATTTTGTCGTAAAGCTTTTCACCACCCTTTTTTATGTGCATTGCATGCATTTGGCAATAATGGAGAAATTCTTTAATTACTGTCCTTATAAAACATAAAAGTATATTGTAAAATGAAGTAATTCGATTTAAGTTCAGCCAATCATACAGAAATCAATTTATGCTGTCGAAAACATACATATATTTACATAACAGAAAAAAATTAAAATATGAAGCAACAGAAATATAAAATCGCATGATAAATGTCGATAAAAATTATATTAATTGCAGAGGATTCGTTCTCAAAGATAAGTTAAATTTTTTGGGTTTCTTTTATTCTGTTTTTTATTTGGAGTCGTCTTAAAGAGATCAGTTTTATTATTATATATTGTTGTTGTGCTACATACATATATAACATTTTTATATTATTATATTATATTATATATTGTCTTAATATACATACAGTGGCATAGAATTTTGATAATATATTATTAAATTTATATTTTATTTTTATAAATAATAAAAGATAACGATTTTTTCGTTGTTATTTTTGTTATTGTATATTCAAAAGAAATACATTTATAAATATCGCTTTTATTGGATCATAATCATAATATATACAAGCAACAAACCAACCAACACACAAAAAATAATAATTTTATAAGAGAATCAGTTCAGTTAATCATAGTTATCCAACAACTAAAAGAGATTCATTCCTCTTAATTTATTATTACTATTGGACATGATAATCAATTTTTGGTTCGTATTTTTTTTTGGGAAATATTTTTTTAAAATATGTATTAATAAAAAGATGATTGATTGAAAAGCTATTATTACTGGGATCTTCTAGCGCTGAGTTCTTAAGAAGCTACTTTTATTAGAAATTTTATATATTTAAATATTTTTTTATTTAAATCCTTTTACATTCAATACATGCATATCTGAATGAACGCCCAGATATATTAAAATAATCATCGAGACATTTAGCATAATTTTCAGAAGGTATACAGTGAGGTTAGTTATGCAGTGAGAACTAAGAATAATTATCCTTCTATAGTTAATTAAGTTTATAAAAACATTCACAATTCGGTTCTCACCGCGTTTCAATTGATACCTTACGGATACAGCAAATTTATGTCCCTTCATATGACAAATCAATAGTTAAGTTAAATGTTGATTTTTATAATCCACACATCACACAATTGTGGTGACAGCATCAAATTTAACCAGTGTCTCTTCAATTCAATGACAATTTTGTGCAACAGTATATTGATAAACTTGGGATTGTGCTTCTCATTATCATAAAAAGTGGTTTTACTGTTACTAGATAATTCGGTCGAAGTCAAAGTTGTGCCCTTGTGTGTATAGCTATCTTATATCCGCAACGAACTGATTGAAAACAACAGAGAAATATCAGCAGTTTAAAAAACTCAAAATTATCCAGACAGATTCTATTAAATAATGTGACAAGACGGTTTAGGATAGAATGAAATGGGCATTAAAACTTCCAAATTAACTGCCATCTATGATTATTCCATTGGAACTGTATACATCTTTTTAATTTAGTCCATTAGGAGAAATGAAATCTATGCAGGTGTTATGTTTGCAAATCTACAGTACAAACCTACCAGACAAAATGATGTCGAGCCAAAACAATATGTATGTTTTGATTTGGGATTATACAATCTTATATAATAATAATCTATTGCTTAAAGCCCGTGAACGGTCCGAACCGCGTCTCAACTTAGACCTTACGAACCATTATAACACGTATTGGAGCACATATTGTCAGCGTAACGAATGTTGTTTTTTACACACAATTGCTTTTTATGTCAACCGGAACATGTTAATTTTTGGCCAACGGCGAGAATCGAACTCGAGCCGCGTAATGAGAAACTCTCTTAACCATTTAGCTACAACCGGTATTTTTATATACATCATGGCTTATATTAATATGGATAACCAAATTTAATCGTTATGAATGCAACGCTGATTCTAAAAAATAGTTGTTCAATAATATCTAACCAATAGCTCAGAGTTGTTTCTATGATTAACATATCATTATGATTATATCAACGAATCTTTTATGTCGTGAAGCTTAAATCGAAAAGTTTGAGTGATAAAAACATTTAAAAAATCATAGTATTATGTTTTGCTATCAAACACGAATGATTTTATATCTAAATTAATTTTGAGTATATAAAAATTATATACAAACTCGTATCATCTGTCTACAAAATATATACATATATGTGCATATTAAATAAGTATAGAATTACTGAAATTCTTGTGTATTGAACATCTTCTTTTCGTACAGCAAATAAAATAATATATCTTGCGTTGTTGTAATAAGCAATTGGTAGCCTTTTATTATTATTATACATTTATATAAATTTCTTAATGTTATCATTTTCTTATAATTTTTTTTGTCCATTCTTCATATTTATTCTTTTATCATATACACATATCATTGAATTTTTTTATTTTATTAAAATGAAAAAAAATTCATTATTCTGGCAATATAATAATTTAAATAAAATAAAAATAACATTATAATAAATATATAGATATGAACAAAAAAAAAAACGAAAATAACTCATTACTTGGAAAACTATATACATATGTACATATTGTATGCGATTATATCAAAAATATTAAATTATTATGATTTCATATTTTTAAGAAACTTACGAAATTTGTGGGATTTATAATTTTAGAGTTTTTTGATTTCGGTTTTATTATTTTATTGATTGTATTTTAATTTTGGTTTAGTATAATAAAGACGTATTTCATTATACATATACGTAACTATAGAATTGGGAAGATCATGAGAGATGTTTTGAACATTAAGATGAATTATATTGTACATTTAAATAATACGTTGATTAATAATTATAATAAATAGTTTTTATTTATATACAGTGCTTCGTTCAAATGTTTTTCATATATGATTATAAATTTTATTTTGTTTTTTAAATTACATTATGGAAAATTAAATAAACATATTTTTAATAAGAAATCGAACGAAAATGTATAATTTAAAATCACTTTTACTAATATTTACATAAAAAACTATGTTTTACTAATTTTCACTGGAACATACATAATTATTTCAGTACTAGTGTATATTAAAAATATCAATAGTTAAAATATAAATATGGAAATGTTTTATAATATTGATTTGAATTGTGTCTTCTAATTTGGTATCTTCTTGTACATTTTATGTAATACGTTATACAGTTTGCTTTTAACAATCCTTCAATCCCACAGTATTTCGACCGCTCGGATTATCGTTAGTTAATTTCAATTGAAATTTTATTTGTTAATATAGCACGTTTGATGAACTTTATAGTATTGTATAGTGTTATGTTTAGAATAATTTTTCCATTATTTAATAAATTTTTTTAAATGTAATAGATCGCATAGTTTAGTCAAAACAGAAGAAAATAATTCAAAACTTGATGGATATATGGGAAACTGTAATATACATTCGAATTATACAACACAGATTTTCTATGGATTCAATCCATTTTTCGATTCGCAACTATTATGGAAAAATTTGGAAGACTTAGGAGTACCAGACTTAGTAGAACATATAACATTTTCCACCTATTGTTAAGTTATATAATTAAATCTACGATTTTTGAACCTAAAAATACATTTTATGAAAAATTATAGCTAAAAAACCGATAGACAAAGATATGTACATATACTCATATTTTATATTTATATTGACGTTACAAAAGCTTTATTTATTAATTTAAAAATATATACTTAAAATAATTTATAAAACTAACACAAACAAATTATTGATTTTTTAGTTTTAATTATAATTTAAACATTCGAATAATATGTGTATTTTTTTAGATTTCATTTCGTCAGTATATATACGAGTTAGTTAAAAAATTATAATATTATATAATAATTATTACATAATTATAAAATATAAGACTATAGCTATAACAAATTTAATAACTATCATAATAATAAAAGTATAAAAAAGTTAATTATGTTGTAGAATTTTACTTTATCGTCTAAAATATTTTATGTATGTATGGTGCATAATAGATAGATATGTTGTGCAATGCAGCATAAACTGACAGTTTATTGATACCAGCAACTTATGAGCTTATATATGGATATAAGATTTGCTACATACATAGGTGATAAAAAATGTTGTGTTTGTGACAGTGGGCTTAGAAATAAAAAAATATACGTGTATTTAAAATTATACAAATTATTTTGTATGTGAGGTGATACCGCCAAAATTTAAAGCTCAAGTTACATATTTATGACTTCATATTTTACTCTGTACATTTGAATAAATGTATGTCATATATTGAATCTATTCTAGTTTTAATATCAAGTAAGCCTTTTTACAGTTTAACTCAAAACAGTTCTCTTTATATGGCCGCATTATAAATGGATGATTATTGTAATACGAAGTTGAGATGTTTAGAGGCTAGTTGTTTTGACCAAACATACAAATTTTCTTAAGTATATTACTTAAACGCTACTTTTCCCAAGAAAAGAAACTTGAGAGTTTTACTACAGTATAGTCGTAAAGCTGCTATACGCAATCATCGTTTTTATTTAATTTATGTAGAAAGTATAACACAACTACATTAAAGCTTCATGTGTTAATATTTTTAGACCCAAAAGTTTAGACTTTCGACGCAAGTAGAAAAAAAGCTTCATCTGAACAGATCTCGACGAAAATATAGTTTTATTTTGGAAGTTTGCGATACAAAATTTGCTAGTGTAAAAATTTAAATATTAGGTGTTTTGAAAACATTAATTTGACAATCGAAATATCATGCTACTTAGAGTACTATAGTAAAAAAAACACTATCTGAAAGATTAGTTTGTATTAAACTCTATTTAAAGCTTCAAATCGGAAATTGGTCAACTAATTTTTAAAAATTATGGTTCCTTCAACACATTAGTATACCAAATTAATGACGCAAAGTTATATTTATTCTAACAACCAGTAAGTAGATATTAGAGGCCGTATAGAATATTCAAATTAATGTTGAAAATGTTACAAATAATAATTTACTTATAAATTATATACACACAAACTTCAGCAGGAAATGAGCAGAAAATAAAGTTAATTTTAATCTCGAACAAATAAGTTATATTTCGCTATTTAATGTTATACACCATCTATTAGTCAATGGATTAGCTAAAACAGATTATATTCATCAAGTTGAACTATGAGTTTAATTCCTAAAAATCATTGATTTCGTAACAAAACTCAATAAAAAAATATTAATAATATGTAATATATAATAAATAAATAAATTAAAGCGCCAAGGGCAGATTTGATTGAATTGCATATTATATACATATACAGTACTTTTATATATGTACGTATACATCAAAGCGACGTGTTATTTTTGAAAACATTTTCAATGTCATTAAGTCAATTATACTAAAGTTTTCTTTAAAACATTTCAAATACGATTTGTTGGATTTCTATTCGCAACCTAAACAATAGTTGTCATATAATTTGATGTTGAATGTTTTTGATGTTGTTGACCCAGCTTACATTAAACAAAATGTGAATTCGTTATTTAATTTTTTAAAATTATTATTATTATTTTGTAAATAAAATAAATATATACAGTAATCTTATTCTTATTATTTTTAAGTATAAAATATATACATACATTTATAACAACAATAATAATAATAAATTGTAAATATAATGAACATTTACGAATCGATATACACACATACAACTTTTGTACGAAAAATAATAATAATAAACTAAGTACATGTAATTTAAATATAAATAATAAACAAAATTATTAATAATAATACTAATAATAATAATAATAAAATGGAACAAAGTGGTTTCAAGGTTTTTATATGCCTTAGGAATTATTTATCATTAATAATACTTAAGATAATATATAATATTTAATTAATATTATATTACATGCATTAAAATATAGATTTCAAAGCTAAATATGCGCAATGTATGTTATATATATATATATATATATATATATATATATATATATATATATATATACATATATATAAACACATATATATACATATATATATATATATATATATATATATATATATATATATATATATATATATATATATATATATATATATATATATATATATATTACTGAAGCTTGTTGTTTTCGAATTACTAAATATATAGCCATAATATTTTAATTAAAAAAGTTAATTAAAAATATTTTAACCTTAATAGTTTATTACTTTCAATATTATAGAAGATTTTAATTATTTTGGTTTTTATTTCTTCAAAAACATAAATTAAAGAATATATAAAACAATAAAATTTTAGTACTTTTATATTTAAATAAATAATCTCGATTTAGATAATTACAACTGTATATTGTCTATATGATGTAACATTACTCGGAAGAAGGTTATAGATAGATTTGATTATACTATTGTCGTTTGATTCATCGTAAGATTAAATATTGAATCAAAGCGTCCAGCAAATTATTTAAAATAAAATTATTTAATTTTTGAGAATACAACATGGAGCAGCACTATAGAAATAATCGTTTGAAATATTATGCATTTATTAAAGATTATATCTTATTATTTCTACAATTTGTAATGAACAGTAAATTTGAAAGTTGGAATGGGTTACACCAAATCACCTAATAAAATCACAAATAAATTGCCTTCGTCAATTTTTTGAGAATCATACTGATATGTATACTATGTGCAGATGAATTGAAACAAAATAGAGAAATTTTAATTTTAGAAGTTTTTTTTTTAAGAAATTTAATTTTATAATTTAGCTATATCTTAATATAGAAACTAAAATTTTCAATCCCGAGCGTATCACACGTTACAAAACTTTGGCATTTAAACCATGAACCAAAAACAGAAAAAAAAGTTAATTTCTTTTATATCGAGAACCAGCAGCAATGAAAACCAGGGGTGAAGCAATAAAAAGATTTTTAATAATTAATTTGCCATTTTTTTTATTATTATCCGTTGTTGTATTGTTCTTCCACCATTGTTTTACCTCCATAGTCCGAGGTGCTTTTTTTGTGTGTGTATACATATATACACATTTTTTGACTGCGATGCGAGCAGCAAAAGTATTGATTTTTGTATCTTCGTTGCCATTAGCACCAGCAATGGGTAATATTCCGTCGTCCACTAATAAAGATAGCATATTTATTTAGTTTTTTTGTCTTATTGGATGTTTTTTCGTTGTTATTATTGTATGTATTTCGAAAACTCCGCTACACATTTTAATATGAGCGAGAATAAAAACGCTGATAGGCTTTACAATTTTTTTTTGTATTTAACAACATATAACATTATTTTTTATTTGTATTTTCTTTCGTTTTTCGTATAACATCTAACAAACTTTATGTTACAAAAACTCTTTTTGTTGTTGTACAAAATAATAATAAAAAATATAAATATAATATATACATATATATATATATATATATATATATATATATATATATATATATATATATATATATATATATATATATATATATATATGTATATATATATATATATATATATATATATATATATATATATATATATATATATATATATATATATATATATGTATATATATATATATAAATATATACATATGTATTATAAGTATTATTATAATATATAAATAATAAACATAAACAGCAGAGAAAATGGAAAAAACACTTTGTAAGCAGTAAGTAGTGAAAATAAAAAAATAACACAGAAGTTATAGGAAAAAAACTGTGTGTATGCGAAAAATCAATAACACTGGGCGCCGAAAATATGAAGAAAAAAATAAATTTCCATGCTTTTTATTATTATTATTTATTTATTATATTCTTTTTATTTAATTTTTTTATATTATATATATAATATTTATAAAAAAGATTTTTTTTTATTATTATTACTAGAATTTTTTTTTGATATAACAAAATAAACAGCAGAGTGGTGTATATTGGTCGTTTTTCATGGAATGTATATAAGAAATATAAGGGATGTTGGAATAAATTTATTTTTTGGGGTCGTTGAAGTTTGTTAGTATAGTATGTATATAATATACAGTAAAATAAAATATTAAAAAAAAAAATATAATATAAATAATTTTTTTTTGTTAAATAATTTATAAATGAAATGTTAATAACCAATGTTGTTATACTCAACTATACAATATGAAAAGGAAAAAAATGAAAATGTAAGATTTTTTTATTCATATTAAAAACTTGGGGTGGTAATCCCGGTGGATTTTTTAATTTCACAATTTTAAAAAACGAAACAAAACAAACCCGAACGATTCATCTTAACTTTTTCGCGCTATGTAGTATTAAATGTTTACTGGTGATAAATTTTTTAGTCAGGCTTTAAAAATGATATGGAAAATAATAAAGTTGGTTGCAGTGCATCTCAAACTAATTATGTTTGTTTCATTTATTGATATTACTATAGTTTCTATGTTGGTTTATGTATATATTCTAATACCAAATTCATTGCACTATGCCGTGGTTTTTTATCAACTGCACAACTTAACTAAAACACTGCGCTGTACAAAATCTTAAAATGGTTCACGCAAGGAGACAAATAAAATATTTTGTTATCAAATTGTATGCAACCGTTAACTTCGAGCTAATATATTCACATTTTTGATAGGAATGTGAATATAATATAAATTCAATTTGAATAAACAAAAAATCAAGAGAATTTACATTTCTTTTGTGTTTAGCTTTAATTGGGGGCAGGGCGGACTTTTAGATTGTCCAAGCTCCTTGTAACTGTCAGAGTTTCTGCACCCAACACGCAATCCTTCAAGTAAAGGTTGATATAGCTGTCTTAAACTTGTGCATTCTATACTCCCACGGAAAGTGAAAATCGGCTAACGAATTCGACCTCATAGATAATGTTCGATAAATAAATTCGCGTTTTGCATCTTCAGTTCGAGATTTCGAGACCGTAAACCTATGCGCATTAACCGTTCCAAGTGTTACCTATTCTAGCGTAATAAATGGTGGTTTTTCTCCTTACATTGTTCTTGTTCAGCCTTAAATTTAAGGCGAAAGGATTTTATCTATCACATAAAGTATTAAATTGTTGTAATTATTTGTATTCGGATTTTCATGGTTGCTATACAGACTTTTGTACTTCGTACAGTTGGACAAAAGACTGCCGCATCAATTTGTAAATTATTATGTATACATGAGTATTTAAATTGAGCATATTGTCAACAAATCAATGTATAGAATATTACAAAAATGATTAATTATTTAAGAAATAAACGAACTTATGTAAGGAAAGTTAGCGTCATCAGTATAACGATGAAGTGAAGGTAAATCAATAGTATAATAAATAAAAATAAACTAAAGGTTCCAGGATAGAACGCTATTACACCGGAGTATGATACATAATCATGCATATATTAGGAGAAAATATTATCTAAAAATACATATTGCCGACGATTGATCAACAAAAATTGAAGTTCTTTTAATTTTTATTTATACACATACACATTAAGCAAAATAAGAGAAAATCGTTCTACGATATAGAATTAACAGTTTAAGATACATATTCCAAATCTAAATCCTTCAAATTACGAAAAGAGCAGCTTTCATTCTCATGTATATGTTAACACCATACATCAACACAAACAAATATTGAATTATACTCGTTACACTCCGTGAAATATTTTCTAAATTTAAACAACTCAAAAATACGATATAATACGTTGAGTCAGATATTATACAATTCAATACGTGCATTGAAAGACAAAATTTTCAGCTTGGTTTTCAATTCAGAGTAGTTTTCCGAACACTACTGGTTAAGGAGAACGGTTGCACAAACGGAAGTTTAAGAATTGAAGTCCTATCAGCCAATGTCATAGATAACGATGAGACAATAACATGAAATAGACACATTAAAAAATAAGATTCGGATAGCAACAGAACTAGATAAATTGCATAAATAATCAAGAAAAATCACCTATAATCGAATTGATATTTTAATATAAAGTAAAAAGTTTTATAATTTGAATGTAGAAATACTGTCACATAAAATTGACATTCTGTTACAATTATGACAATACGTTGGTAATCTAACATGTTCACGCATAGTGTAATGTTAATATACGCTATGGACAATTCGAATATATGCTCATTCACTAAACAATTCTACATATTAATTTGATTATTAACTAGATAGAAGAATTCGACCAAATTACACTATAAGGAATCAGTAATACGATCTATCAAACTTGCTCATAGTGTGTAGTCAATGAAATAGTGTTCCGACTGCGATTCAGATAATATGCCATTAAAACGTATTTATAATCAGATAAGAGATTATTGCTTTGTCATACAACAGATATATAAGACTATTAACGACTGTACAAGTTAAATTAAAATATACGTCTGATTCAGTATGTAACGTATGTGACGCATTTCATTTTATGAATGAAAAAGATCATATGTATTAGCACAGTACGATACAATCGACCAAATTATCTTAGTGAACTGAAACTTTAAGAAACAATAGTTTTTATGCAATTGTACTCAGTCGCCGACCATAATTTAAATCATGTAACCATAACATATGTTGATTATCATATAACCAATTTAAAAACATTAAACGAATGTATTTTCAATTCAATACAAAACTCTCATAATTATTGCTAAGCATGAATTCATATGATCACCACTGTATTTATGTATAAACATAGTTATAAATAAAAAATTTAATATTATTAGTTAAAATACAAAAAAAAGTCTTAAAAAATATATTTTCTTTTATAAAAAGATCTAAAAATGCATTAAAACTAAAAGCGTTAGTAAATTACTTGGCGCCAAAAAATATTTTTTTTTGTGTTTCATCAACAAAAAAAATTATAATCAAAAACTAGAAGAAAAATAGAAAATAATTTTTTCGATTTTATATGAAATCAATAAAAAAAAATAAAAAAATCGTTGTTGTAGAACCGTAAGATAGAAATCAAATGTAAAATATCACCTCGGTGTTACATCACATCGTAATACATACATAAAATTCTCGTTGTAATAATTTTTTGGAATAAGAAAATTATAACTTAACGCAATATACAAAAGATAGTTTGGTTTTTAGTATAATAATATATATAAGCAGCTTCACACCAAGTACGGTTGGATATGTAACCATCATTCTCTACCTATGATACGAACATAACACATTTCAATTACTTAAAAATAATATTTTATACAAAACAACAAATAAAAAAAAAAAAATAAAATATTAATATTAATTAACACAGCATGAACACAATATGTATGTATGTGTGTTTGATATATTAAAAAAAATTATATATAATTTTTAAATCATAATATTTATAAAATAAAAAGACGCGAGCATATAAAAAAAATCCAAAATTAAAAATTAATTTTATTTTTTTTTGTTCATAAATAAATAAGCACACAATAATACAACAATACGAGTATATATTATATTTATATAAATTTTCGTCATAAAAAATATGTATAAATGAAAAATTAATATTACATTAAAAATTAAAAATAAAAATTAAAATTTTTTTTAAACATCAAAAGAAGTTGGCGCCTCCACTATAAAATAATAATATATTTTAAATAAAAGTATTTATACGTATAGTAAAAAAAAATAATGGTAGTAATAAAAGAAAGGCTATATTTCTTGTTATTGTTAAATCCAAATATTTATTTATTTTTAATTAAAAGAAATTTTTTTATTTTAGATATTTTCTACGTTTTTGATTTTAGAGTCATGTGTTTTTATTACTTAATTTAATTTATTTGTTCCCGGAGGTATTGGCTGTCAGTAAGAAGAATTTTGGGAATCGGAACATATTTTTTCGTCGTAGATTAATTCTTATACCAACTTTTCACTGTTCTACTTAAATAATGACAAAAATTTCCATCACAAAGGAATTAAGAAAATAAGAATTAAAATGGCCGTGGTTCGATTTACAAAAACTTCATTAGTGTATGAATATGAAGAAATGAAGTACATTTAATAATTTAATTTTGGATGGGCATTTAATTAAGATATTGACAAGGCGACTCAGAGTTTATACTACTTACATTTGTTATCAATATGGAATGGTTATATGTGTTGAGGTTTGGAATATAGGAGGCATGCATAACATTTTACCACCCTTATTCAACGAAATGAAATTCTAGCTTTAAACAATGTTTAACTATTAGTTCAAATGTCAATATTTATCAATAAAATATTTTTTAAAATATTGATAAATATAAATAAAACAAATTTCAGTGGTACAAAACCAATGAATAAATTCATATCCAGCAATTATAGGCAAACTATTAGTACAGATCAATATTTATATTTTTAACATATCTTCAACTGAAGTTCAAAATTTTTAGTATGTAAAACTTTTATGGAACTTTATTATTTACCATTTAGTAATACGATTCAGTAATCCAATGGAACGACAAATAACAATAGATTTAATCCCAAATTACATGGTTTCTAAAATAGGGAACAAATTGTTACAAAGATTAGACAAATTTCAAACCTCACTTTTATTGGTTGAAGCCATGATTGAATATAATATTATATTTAGTATATTAAAGCTATGTTTATTATTTATTTAAGTTCCAATTGTTGCAATTTTTTTTTCCGGAATTGTAATGGCTTATATAACTTTATTTAATCTTTAACAAATAATAAGTACATTAAAAATTACATTAGGGTTTATTAAATATCTAACATTATAGACTCAATTGCCTATAAGTAACTTACTTCTGTTATACCATTGTTTATTGAAAAATTTAAGTAATTTCTTTAAAATTATTTTAGCTTTTAATAGTTTTAATATTATTTTCTAGAAATTATAAAAATAAGTTTTATATTATTAAGTCACTGACAGATTTATAAGAAACTCGAGAATCGATTAACTAGTTAATTTGTGGCTCGTAAGGTTAATAATTTACAAATCAAAAGCCTCGTGTAGTGTGTGTACAATTTCTGTAATTTTTACATTTATTATTTAAACATACAGTTTGATACAAATATCCCTCCAGCTCTGCCAAATTGTAATTAAAATTATTCAAAAAAGAAAATATTTTCCTCTAGAAAATTAATAATTTAGAATAATATGCATTGTCTCGTATATAAATGTACATGCACATGTATAATATAGGCATATATGTATAACACCATCGACCACCCTGTATAATAGCACCACCGCATAAAATAAATGTATAATATTCTTTATATATATTTATATAATTTTAGATCTAAAATATAAAAACTTTTTTATGTTTTCGTATTGTTTGCTATATAGAAAAATGATTTTTCTAAAATAACTGGCATCGTATCGTAGAGAAATATGTATATAATATGTACATACGTAGCGCTTTATAATAGTAACATGTATGTACATACAGAATAAAGAAGCAAAATATATTTTTTCTATTTATTTTTTCCACCCACTACAGTACGATAAAGTATCATTAATTTCATCTGCAATGGATAATACTGCTGCTGCTGGAGCTACTATATACGAAAGTAGACGACGAAATGTTTGTGTTGTATACCAAGTTTATTAGAGGGATAATAATATTTCATATATTATTATTATTTTCACCACTGTAATTTACCATATATATATTTATTATTTATTATATATATATATATATATATATATATATATATATATATATATATATATATATATATATATATATATATATATATATATATATATAAATATATATATATATATATATATATATATATATATATATATATATATATATATATATATATATATATATATATATATATATATATAAAAACTGGATGTTTGTTATTATTATTACAACTGCTACTATTATTATTATACAATAAAATGAAATATTATATTCTATATTTTGTTTATACATATATTATATAATACAAAATATTAAGGTTATTTTTCTCTGCTGTATAAAGTTTTATATATAGATCAGCAATAACCATCAACTAAAGCATTTTTACTGTAAGTGGTATGTATAAATATATAAATATATTTTATTAAAATAATCAATATTATATATATATATATATATATATATATATATATATATATATATATATATATATATATATATATATATATATATATATATATATATATATATATATATATATATATATATATTAAGAATCGGATTTAGAGACACTGGAGTTACTCACTTCGATTAATTTTATGATTCAACAATTTTCGAGAATATTATGACATTAGAGACAAATATATCAACTATTGATATTTAGACAATTCACAACCAAATATAAGCTGAGGTAGATACATTAAGAAAGAATTTACCAAATATAAATATCGATTTATCAAGTAAATTATATGACATTCAATTCAATCCTGATACTTGATTCTTATACGGTTATTTAATTAACCACTATAAGAAAATTTAATACGCATTACGAATTTATTGTGTTCCGTTCCCAATCAAATACGAATTTACCATTCTTTTGATTAACAAAATGTTTATCACGACACAATAGAAACGAAAAATATTTTGAGTAAAAACATCTGTAATTCGCTAGAAATATTTTAACAGCATCATTAACAGTCCAGTTGCAAATGACTGATGAAATGGAATTGATGTTTCTATTATATACTACAATTCAAAAGACTTCAGCATCTACAACAGCTGGTTGATTCAGCTACTTAGTTTTGTCAATCAACACTGCTTAGTATCCTCATGTAATAACTAAAATTACATACATATATCACACAGCATTTCCCGCTCTTCGAATATTGTATTTGTCCACAAAATTAATTTTTTCGTTACAAAATGGCTATCTTTAAAACCGATATCTAATATATGTAGTAACAGGGATTAGTGAAACAAATGCGGAGACTTACTTAATAGTAAATGGATAATAATTTAAAGAATTTTTCAGAATATGAAATTGGGATTTTAAATACTTACAATTACATATTTGATCTTTTATTGTTGGATTTAATTCAAATCATATAACATATTGCAAACCGTATATATTTTTGTTTTGTACCAATATATTGTAATAATATTTTCAGCATTATTTTTAAAAATGTGCTTATGAGTAATCTCTCATTAGAATTTATTTACATATTTACTGCATCAAACATATTTGTAAATTAATTTGTAACGTGTATTTCAAGTAAATTTTAAATTTAAAAACGCAAATCTTAGGGAATGCCACTCGCTGCAGAAACCTTTTTTAAAGTTATTTTCAAAAATTTGTCGGCTTCAGCTGGCCAGAGAGCAATCTTACTAGACCAGGGAGTTGTGGAATAACGTGATGTTCTCTGGCGAAAGCAAATTTAAACTGCTTGTGGGAGATGGACGGCTAATTGTGCGTAGAAAACCAGGTGAACGCCTCAGTGATATCTGCATTCAACAAGTGCCTAATAAAACTGAGGGTGTAACGGTTTGAGGCTGTTTTAGTAATGTGGTGTTGGTCACTTGGCCTTTGTCGAAACAGGGGTAACCGGTACCTGGACATTCTGGAAAGGCGTTAGAAAGCATCAAGTTTGGAACTATTTAGTGAAGCTCTCAAGCTTCATCTTTCAACAAGTCAACGCGCCAGCCCACAGATCAAAACAAATGACTATTCACTTTGTTTTTTCTTTATTTAAAACTTCTGTATAACTTTCAGGTAAAAAATAATAAACAACTTTGGTAGATAACATTTTATTTCTATTTGAAGGTGAAAAAGTACTTGGTTGGTAATTTCATCTACACAATAAAATGACCCCCTTATAGCCCAGATATGAACCCAATTAAAAATATTTGGGCTATTATGAAGCATAAAGTCCGTCAAAGTAATCCAGAAACCAACCAACAGTTGAAGCACCAAATCCAAATTGCGTGGGATGATATTAGCAATGACGTGATTCAAAATTTGATCCACTCCATGAGCAACAGGTGTGCAGTGGTAATTAAGAAAAAATGGCGGTCATATCAAATATTAAATTTATAGTTTAGTGAATAATTTATACATTTTATATTTAGAAATATGCCTTATTAAGAAATTAATATATTAATTTGAAACTTTTTAAAATTAATTCGTTTCAAAAAATATGATGCTTTTCCTCTATTTTCACCAATTCGCACAATTTATTTTACTGAAATCATGAAATTTAAAACCAAACAACATTTTGAATAAATAATGAGTTAAATAATAAGAAAAAAAATAGTATTTGGTGTTAAAACAATTAAAAAATGTTAAAAAAATTAAAAACTGTTAGCTGTCCGGAGTTTTTTGCACAGTACTGTATATATATATATAGATAAATATATATATATATATATATATATATATATATATATATATACATCATATAAATATATATATATATATATATATATATATATATATATATATATATATATATATTTAATATGTATATATATATATATATATATATATATATATATATATATATATATATATATATATATATAAATAATTTTTAGCATTAAAGAAATGAAAGAAAATTGTGTTCTATATACTCGAAGCATTTATTTAATTATTAATGGTTTATTTTATTATTATCATTATATAAATATAATTTTTTAATAAGTTTTTATATTGTTGCAAAATAAATTTTCAAAACGAACCAAAATAAATATTTGATGAGTTTTTTGCATTCTCTGTTTTGTTTCGGTGTTATACCACTGCTGCGCAATGCTCATTTGTACAAAAGTAATATAATGTATTTCTTTCGTTTATATATATATATATATATATATATATATATATATATATATATATATATATATATATATATATATATATATATATATATACATATATATATATATATATATATATATATATATATATATATACAAATATATATATATATATATATATATATATATATATATATATATATATATATATATATATATATATATATATATATATACATATATATCGACAGTCATAATATAGAATTAAACTTTCTTTAATAATAAAAATTATAAGACTAGAATAAATGGAAAATACTCGAGTAATAAAATAAACTTACTGAATAAATATTGACGAGAAATATACATGTAATTATATATATACATACATCCGTACATACATATAGTGAGTAGCTTTGTATCGTTATATTTTAGTATATTAAGTTTTTCGTTCAAAAAATTAAATAAAGCAAAATGCCATTGGGAAATTCACGATGATAAAGTTTTTCTTTTATAACACTTTGTTTTATATAATTGTTGGTGAGTTTTTAAAGGTTTGAACTGATCTAAGCTGTTCGCACGCTGATAGTATTTTTTAAATATACTTATATTATTCTATATCTTGCGACACGACAGATATTATTTATTAAATTAAATTCCAATTTATATAAATCATGATAAATTTTAAATGTTATCCATTCCAACAAAATATGTATGTTAGTTTATTAGATCACTAACATACATATCTTATTAAAAACTATACTATAAAGATTAATAAATTGCCAAAAAAAGTAAAACTGACCAACAAATTTACAACTGGTTAGTAGTAAGTATATGTATATATACGTCTATACACTATACATAACCAAAAAACTAAAACTATTACATCCTACTTCCTATATATACAACTCAAGAATGCACATTATCATATCAATATTCTAGTCATGTCTGTGTAGGGATGTATTTAAAAGTAAAACTAAAAATGGTTTGATACAATTTTACAAAAATCTTATTTAATACATAAAAAACGTTTTCATAGTAAATTTGATTTTTATCTCAGGAAACCAACCAACAAGAGAAAAATTAAACAAAACAGAAAAAAATGCAAAACATTTTCTAATGAAAAGTAAAAAAAAAATATTCATTCATTAAAATTAAACTTTCTTCGTCTACACATCACTCTTCACATTACACTATACAACCGTACACCACAAAATCTACATACATATACATACACTCTTATGTGTATACAAAAAAATCATTCTCATTCTTATAATGAATCTACATCTTTTTGAATATATAAATTTACCGTATATTTATGTATAAAGCTCATAGAACAATCTCATATGTATATAGAGCATTTATACATATATGTGAAGAGCTTTATTGTACATACATATGTATATGTACATATATATAATATGTACGTAGTTGTTGGTCAGAAATTGTCTCAAGTGTATAAATTTTAAGATAGGTCAGTATATACAATCATACCCACACCTACCACAAAAATAAAGCAGACTAAACTGAAAAGATTTTGTTTTGTGTATTTGGTTTTATTTTCAAATCAACAGAAAACTAAACTACAAATACACAACAATAATACTAACAACAACAATGCAATGGGATGACGACCGACCGAGAAAGAGAAAATACGTATCTATACAGAAGAAAAGTTTTCGGTTTTGAACTTGAAAATTGAAATAAAAATTCCTTTTCATTTTTAAAGCACAACAAAAGTACAAAAAAAAATGTAAAATTGTTGCCCTTCACAAGAATTATAAAAATTTTATGAATTTGCTTTTTGCAGAAAGGAAGTAAGTTATTTTGTTGTTGGCTTCTAGGCTTCTTTTCCTTCTTCACTTCTTGGATTTGTACTCTTTTTTTATAATTTTCTACTTTAAAACATTTTTCCTGATTTTGTTGGTGTTTTATTGGGAATATATGTAGTATTATATGCGCGTTGATGGTGTTATGTAAGAATTTTTTTATACCTCTTTCTGTTTACTGGTTTTGATTATGTTCTTCTGTGTTATGTACAATTTATTAATGGTTTATTTTTTATTTTTGGATTTTTCGCTTTACGTATAACGAATGGGAACAGTGGTGGTTTTATAATTTTCTTCCAAACCCAAATCTACGCATGCTGTCTATATTGATATGATAATCGTACATGATATCTGGTCCTACATAACATCATCGGTGTACTTTTCTTATATATTTTATTATTTGATGTTTTCAAAAGACACTAATGAAACCGTAAGATATTGTAGTGTAATTTACAACTATGATAACTCTTGAATTAGTTAGTTGGATTATAATATTTCTCTGATATAAAAAAAATTAAAATGAACAACATTTGGTTTTAGTGCAAGTAGACACAATATTCGTGCCATCATTTTCTGAGCCTATCGAAAGTTATTACTTTGAATTTTTTCCTCTCTATCGATCATCAAAATATAATGATCCATACCTTCAGTGATCAAACATTTATTTCTAGTTTACGAAGTGTTACTTGTGAGATCATTTGATTTGAAACTTTATACCAACAAAATATCGAGAATAAGCTCGAACATAAAACATATCTTTAATTTATTAGAAGTATAGAACGAAAATGGTGCCTCTATCGAAATTGAAACCAAACACTGATGGTTCGTAAGGTCTCAGTTGAGACGCGGAAACTCTAAGCAATTACGATTAATTCTTGCCAACCAGACTTAAACGTATTTAGTTGCTTTTGCATAAACTAGAAATCAAATTAGACATTACATGACTGATTTTTTGTGAAAATCTTCCAAATAAATTCTACCATTAGTTTGCTTGTAAGGTGACTTAATGTAAATGTTTAAATAAATTAGGCCATAACCAAAATTTCAAAACAACTAATTTTGATTAAGCTAAAGTTTGCGTGAATCTGATAGAATCAAGAAAACTATAATACTCTACATATTCGACATTAAACCCATGAATCATATCAATACCAAAGAATTTAACTTACTTTTGTATTTTGCTTAGCCAAAAGTAGCCAATTATTCAATTATTTAAACCATTACTACAAAAAGTTCAATAAGACAGTTTAAAGTCAAGTTTGTAATATTCTTAGTTCCTTTTCCACTTGGAGAATATGGAATATGTGTGTTACAAAAGGTTTACAAAACTTTTAAGGATATTATTATTAATTTCTTATACATACAAACAAGTACATATATAAATAATATATTTATATAAAAATTTAATCAAAATAATAACAATTTTTTATTCCGGAATGTAAAAAGATTAAAATATTTATATATTCTATATCATTCGCATAAATCTCAATAAATTTCTAATTAAATGTAATATTTGTTATTTTTTTTATAGATATGTGCATATGTATATATTAATATATATATATATATATATATATATATATATATATATATATATATATATATATATATATATATATATATATATATATATATATATATATATATTCATATATATATATATATATATATATATATATATATATATATATATATATATACTCTGTGATTTACACATACATACATATATGAATATTTTTTTAAATAATAAAGTATTTCAAATAAATCGTTTTTATGCATAATTTTATATTTCACTATATATATGGTAACAAAAATAACTATCGCTTCAAGTTTGTTTTTGTTAAAATTATAGCACCACGATTATAACGGTGATGTAAACAATTTTATTTATATGTACATATATATAAAAGTCTTTGTGTTAGACTTGTTTCGAGTAGACTTCAAGAAGCTTTTAAATACAAAAAAAATATAACATAATAATTTATTTTAGCATATTATGCATGATACATCTTTTTCTGGGAGGTTAGACTTATGTATTCTAATATATTCGGAAATAATTATACCAAAGAGCGTGTATAATAATGTACTCGAAGTCGTATGAGGAATATATAAATGAAAATACTCTGAAGTAAATATTAATTTTATTATGTGTGGTTATAAACACACATATACACTCTTGAATGGACCAAAGTATATATAATATGTGCAGATGTGTCATTCAATTCATATATATATATATATATATATATATATATATATATATATATATATATATATATATATATATATATGATCGTTAAATTAAACAACATCTTTATAATAATAAAAACTACCGCGTTATTCATTTACGGCCAATAATTACAAGTTTTTGTTTAAGTAATAAATAAATTTAACCAATTGCAAATTTTATAACATATCGAAAATATCGCGCCCAAATTTGAACAGTTAAATAATTATCACATCCACTTAAAGATGTATATAATTTTTGTATTTTACTACCGCATATATATATAAATATATATCACAATATAGAGATGAACGTCCAATAATTTAATGATGAGAAGCTGCTGTTTCGTCAAGCAACAGGAAATATGTATTTTGTTGTATTGAGTAGTAATCAACGTAGCGTGATTCCTACAAAAAAAACTCTAGATAAGCTGTGCACAAATTATAAATGCAAAAATTAATTTATACTTTTTTATTTATTTATTAATTTATTATTATAAATAAAATATATTTATTCGTTTATATATGTATTTTTAAACTAAATATTGAATCGATTAATTAAATTACATATATGTATATCAAAGGCTATATCGCGCTATAGTATATGGTAAGCGATTCGATAATGTTATAGTCAGGTAAGGCAAGCAGATTACAACAAATTTTTCGAAATAGTAATTAAGAAATTTATATATATATATATATATATATATATATATATATATATATATATATATATATATATATATATATATATATATATATATATATATATATCGTACGAATGGGCATAACCATTTATATTCTTTATATCGTATAATCTTATAGTAAACTAACAAAAGCACCCGAAAAAAAATGAACGTTAGCTTGTATTTGGGACCTAATACTGCAGTCAGTTAGTTATTAACTTTATTTTTGTTATCTATTAACGTTTTATCTTTCGTTTAGACTATCTATACATGCAAGGCTCCATTTCTGCTTATATAACCGACTTGGTGGGTGATACGATTTATATATATATATATATATATATATATATATATATATATATATATATATATATATATATATATATATATATATATATATATATATATATATATATATATATATATATGTATATATACAGTACTGTGCAAACAAAATCCGGACAGTTCGAATTTCTATAAAAACGTTAAATATTGCCTAGTGTTTTTACACTTTTTTAGATTCCAAATTTTAGATTGCATTTTGTAATTCATTAGAACTCTGAAAGTATAATTCGTTTAAGTTATGTTTATGGAGAAAGAGCTTTTATTAAAACGGAAGCACCTACAGTTTTGATTTATGTATTAATTGATATGATCAATTGAACCTTCTCGTTTCAATTAGAACAAAACGCTTAGAACAAAACAGCCGTTGGTAGGTTAAATAGTTGTCTGGCAGTTCGTAAAAAGATTAAAAATTATCTATACCAAAATCCCGAATAATCTATGATTTTCTATAGAAATCTGATTAAAGTGTGGTATTTGATATATGGGGTTTAAATACTATACATATATTATGAATTAAACAGCACGTATATCAAAAATATTGGACAAAGTTCAAAACAATATTTTTCTTCAATTATGCAATACATAAAATCATCTATAAGAAATATTTACGGGGGAAAAATATATATCAAAGTTAAAAATATATTTATTTTTTCCAATACAAAAAAATACCAGACATAAAATAATTTTTCAACTCGATATAACATAAATACATCTAACGAAAATAAAAACAAATTCTAAAATCGATTATGCGAAGAAATTAAATTTCTCCGTCATTTCTACAGTTATATACGATTTTGTACAAGCATACATTGGATTCTCGATATAGTCGCACATGAGAATGATTGATACATACAACATCACTATAATATATAGGCATGTCTATATAAATTCATAAAATATCTAGGACTATTGCAAAGATAACACCCACTAAAACTAGAAAGGAGATATTATGGTATATTCATTTTTTGCCTAAATAATCAATTTTTAAAAACCAAAACATAAAACCATATCTCTCGTCTATATCTATACTTCATGGTAGAAGAGTCTCAAACGTACCACCATCTCGTATCAATAATATGTACATGTATATATATATATATATATATATATATATATATATATATATATATATATATATATATATATATATATATATATATATATATATATATATATATATATATATATATATATATATATATATATTATACAGAATTTTCACTCTGTGTGCATATTATGTACATAATATAGATATATACGTATATATAAACCATAATATATTTATTTATTTATAAAATTGCAAAAATATAAAAAACATTTTTCCAGTTTAATTTTATTTTAAAATATAAAAATGTTTTGTACATATATTTATATTACATGTACATAGAACTGTAGAAAAAGAAAAACAATTTCCATTCCTAGAAAACGAAAAAAATATTTTTTTTTATTTTAATGATCACCATATATAACACCAACATTAATAATGCAATGAAAATCTAACCTCATCTCTCTGTGTACCTCAACTCGGATAACATATACCAAAAAATTTGGAAAAACTACTGTGCATTTTCTTATTGTTGTGTTGTTATACGTTCCATATATAACAGTTTTGTTATTCTAACGAAACGAATATCATATAGCAATGGAAAATACGAGTCAGAATATGTACATATACATATACATATATATGTATATATATATATATATATATATATATATATATATATATATATATATATATATATATATATATATACGAGTACTCAGTGAAAAACTGAAAAATAAAATATTATATCCGAATAAATTGAAATAGTTTTTCATGATATTATGGTACTACATTTGTACGACATTGGATAATGTTTTATACACATATGGCGGGGGAAGTTTTAGTAAATTTCGGGAAAACAGGTTTTCTTTTGAGCTTTCGACATGTGCAGGTATATAGATATAGGTAGGTCGATATACATGATGTTGCATTGTTTTGATAAATTGTTTCGACAAAAATTGTCGTAGCTATAACAGTACTGTGAAGTGTATAGCAATTGGTATAAAAGTTTAAATCAATAATTATTTATTTTAACTCTTAAGTATAGGAAACATTTTTCATTCTAAATTTATAAAGTCGACTTCATGGTTGCGTTCCTTCTTTTCTTCCTTCCGTCCAAAATGTTTTTAAGAAATTTCATTGGTTGAAAATGACGTGTGTTTTCTTGTGATTTTTTTTCCTTTGTTTAAAAAAAATTTGGACGGAAGGAAGGGACGCAACCATGAAGTCGACTTAAGAGAAAGACCGCCCATATGGCGCAGTTGTTAAAGGCTGCGGCAGTTTGAGCGGTAGGTACCGGGTTCGAATCCCGATAGGGGCGGGATGCAAAAGGGATTTTACACCATATGATAACGATCGGTAGTGTGAATGAACACCTTTATGACCTCCTGTTGGAGTGCAGAATTCATGGGCCGACCCATCATCCATGTCAGTACTATAGGCTGTCATGGAGCTATGCAATGTGCAGATGGTTCTACGAAAATCGAACCTATAGCCGTACGTACTCAATTTGGCTGCAAAACTTAAGGTAAGGACGTAAATAAGCGAACCCGAAAGAGTTGGAAGTGTCTCGAGCCCCGAAACAGATTGTAGAGATAAAAAAACAAAAAAAAAAACACAGACTTAAGAGAAAGGTTGAAATTTTATACTAGATTTAGTAACCATGAAATTGATGCAAACTGCAACAGAATAAAATAAAAAATATTTAATATAATAAACATAAGACGACTTATCAAAATGTTCGTTATGTACTATTTGTCGCATGTAGCAGCTAAGTGGTTAAGGCCAAAAATTAATATGTTCCGGATGATATAAAAAGTGATTTGTTACATACCCGTATGTATATGAAGAATTATCAGATTCATGAACGATGATATCAGTTTAAAAAATTAATATTCTTACCTGGAAAAATATAAAAAAATCATAATTATAATAAATTTGACAAATAAATATTTCGGGCGAGTATTATACATTTTTAATTTTCTGATACAAAAAATCATCCTCCTTAAGGTCTTACGCTACTTAGAAATAATTCTATTTTGTTATCGATTATAAATGAGTTAAAATTGTGTCTAGAATAGAACAAAATTCATTAACTATGTCGTTCATTTTGGTTTATACATCTAGTGCATTCAGTCTGAAAAACATTTCAGGCTACATATTATCATGCGCGCTTACTAACATAGGTTAAAAAATTCAAGCCTTCAATTTTTTGGTTTGCGTCTTAAGTTGAATTTTTGTATCTATGAGTCAAAAATCGTATATAGGCACTCCATACCTATACAAGATCAGATTAATCTACATATATCATAGTTGTAGACTATAACAAGTAATCAATATATATTTTTTTTATCTTTGCGACACATCATTTAGGGGTGAAACTTGTAGTCCAAATTGTCAAGATATAGTCACATATAAAGACACAACTTTAAATTAAGTTATTTCTTTCTTATTTGCCGATTAATCTTTATAAAATAATTAAAATTGAAATCCCAGGAGAGAATCATTTCCACCAAGGAGAGGGTCAATTTAGCATCACTAGTTGCTTATACCACTTATTATTTGAAACGTTTGAATGCTACTTTTAGGATCATAAAAGTAGTAACCTTTTAAATCAATCTTTTGGAAGTTGCGTAATCTAATAGAATTCCAAATGTATAAAATGTTGTGTAGACAAAACCGGAAAAGTATTATTTAAACGTTGGTAAAAAATGAGGCTATATGTTAACGTCATATAGTAGACCAATTCGCAAGACGACAAAAACCATGAACCGTAAAAAGCCTTTTAATAAAGTCACAGTAAAATAAAAGGTAAATATCCTCCGGAACAAACTATATATAATAATCAAACTAAAAATGTCATACTACTAAAACTAAAACTATTATTATTTTTTTTTATCGAAATACATCTAATATTAATTAACTGGGTGGTATATGTATGTTCGTCGTCGTTGTTGAAAATATATTAAATTATAACTTTGTACTCCAATTTTCTAATAGCCTCATAAATTATTTATATATTATACATTAAAAATATATTTTAATAAATTACAAAATTTTGTTTTTCTATTATGTTCCACAAAACAACCTTAACGACGACTAAAATAATAAGTTGTTTTTTTTTTAAATTAAATAATTTCCTTAAAATTACAAGAACATCTAAATACTAAAAGCAAATAATTTTTAAATGAACTATTTTGTATGGGTCAAATTTAAAAATAAAAATAATAAAATTAATATCGATTTCACACTTATTTTGTTGATGTTATGTTCTAAATATTTCTAATAACTATTATACTATATACGTATTATAACACAAGACGAGTTGAATAATGTAAAAAACTGTATATAAGTAATAAAAATAAAAATATCTAATAAATATTTATGATGGTATAATAAAAACCCAAACAACATTGTTATAAAAATTACCGAATATGTACTATATACTGTACAAACGTTGGAATTTTTCTGATGAAAATTCATAAATGTTTATGAAAAAATATATAGAAGTTTTATTTTTCCTGTAATTCTAAACTTTTTGTATGTTGTATGCTGTTGAATTTTTAGTGTAATGCTCTTAACTAAAAAATAATAATAATAATACAAAATTATACAAAATGAAAAGACATTTTCCAAACAGCGAACAGTTTCACATTTTTATTCTCAGTTTTGTTTTGTACAATATAATAAAATGATAGTGTTGGCGATTTAAGCTTTCTGAACAGATATAGCACTGTAAATTATGGTTTGATTCTTGGATGATTTGCCCCAGTTTAAAACTCACTCGGGTTTTATTAATTTTTTGATAAGTAGTGATTTATGCAATCATATGATTTATGAATACTAAAGTTACTTCTGATATTAGCTTAAACAAGACAACTATCGGATTGATATTAAACCAATCATTTGTATAACAATCATTATCATAAGTCGAGAATATATTATGAAATAATAGAGTTGCATTAGATTATACATGGTCGACCGATATTTTTCCTACTATACATATTCGAGCATTATTTATCCAAAATTTATAATAGCATGGTCATTATTGTAATGTCAAGTGATTTAATAAAAGTATCAAAGGTATAGGAAGGCCTAAGATCTAAAATTAAAATGTTATTAATATTGAAGATTTTACTGAATATATAAATATCTAGAATATTTCTATTGTACCAGGATTGAGCCTCAACGGACACACTTTTCGATATTTTATTTTCGTAATTTCTCCGATTCTAATTGAAAACGTATTGGCTTCAACTGATATACTGTGCTATAATTTTTAATTTATAAATTTTAAACTCAAAATGAAACATATAATTTTTCTTTGGGAAACATGAGAATAAAATATTTTTGTCATAACCTAATTAACTCAAATTCACTTAAACAAATCAGCGATTTTAGCTTCAAATAGATTTATTTAAACAATATGAACGAGATCGTATGATATTATTAGAAATTTAAAATTCATAATATACCTTATATGGTTTTCTTAAACATTGGTCATAAATCAGTAGGAAACCACTAAGGTAGAAAAACCATGGTATATATATATATATATATATATATATATATATATATATATATATATATATATATATATATATATATATTTTTTATATATATAATGTAAAACAGGAAAATTACTCGTAACCCGAATATAAGATACAAACCACCTAGATCTTTTAGTAATTTGATCCAATAAAAGCCTTAAGAACCAGAATACAGAATTTTATTAATTATTATAATTTCAAGAAATTTAATCTGTGATATGTCACACCACATAGAGATTATAATAATTTAAAGAAGGCGGAAAAGTATGGCAGAACTCAATGCCTACTTGAGCAACGGTCCAACGCACATTCACAAATAATAAAAACCTTTAATCGAGATTTTTGGTTACCACCGGCAATTGAGACCGAGACTCACCAATGATAGAGCAAGCACGCTACTTTTTTTGCCGAATTGAGGGTCACACGAATAGAGATTAGTAACATTTTAAGCAGGAAAAGTTAACAGTTATGCACTTTAAAACTTTTTTCATGTACTAGTTAATATCACTCCTTTCTATTTGTAATTGTAAATATTAAACTGCTTTCAAACGTCAGGTAACACCAAGCGTGTAGTGGCATCAAAATGTGTAATCCTTCACATTCGAATGGAAGTATCATCACATTAGCTTCGAATATGAATTAAAGAATGAATTATAGCACTGTCGTTTAATCACTAATATATTATTGATGTGTTGTGTGTCACAATGTTGTGCACTACTGCAATTAAAATTGTAATTACATGTATATTGAATTGTAGTTTATTTTTTTCACAAGGTAGAAGCTCTTATTATAGCAACGTAACCACTTATAAAATTAAAATGGTAATATTTGATTGTGAGTGAAAAATATTTCAGCTTAACGAACGAAAAACTAAAACTTACTGGGTCGATGAAGTACGTATAGACTAAATATTTTTTTACAAAAAATTTAAAATATAATTTTTGATTTGGTTTTAAAATTCATGATTGAAAATGAAATTCAAATTCTACATTGTAAAATACCGTGTAAATGGTAGATTTTTCTTTCGTTCATTAATTCTTAATCAATATGAAATGTATATGTTTAATAGCTCGGTTTGTATAGTGAAAGGGTCTGATGTTAAATATTTTTTGATTTAAATAATTAAGAAGATGAGAACCAAAAACCTAATATTTTCGGTATACATGTATATGTAGAATATATAATAAGAGGAACAAATTAATTAAGGCAGTAATTAATGAACCTTTGTATATATACACACATATACATATATATTATATATATGTATAATAAAAATAAATGTTCCATATATTAATTAAAAATTTTATTCGGATTTTTAATTTTAAAATAAATTATACAATAAAAAATAAATAAAATTGAATTAATTAAAATTAATTAATTTTAGTTGTTTTGTTGTTCCTATACCATTGTGAAAGAGCAAGTGTCAGTTTATTTTGCACACGGTGAGTTTATATCGCATTCGTTCTATTTATATTAAACGTTCATGAATTGAAGCTGCTACATATATAAATATTATTGCAGCTTAATTGAACTTAAAACAATTCAGTGTGTCTAATTTTTCGTTTTATTTAACTATAATTCAAACTGATTAAATCTTCATCGCGCACATATTTTGTATCTACCCTTTTATTATATATATATAATATATTTATATATATATATATATATATATATATATATATATATATATATATATAATATATATATATATATATATATATATATATATATATAAATACATTCTTTATATAAATAAATAAAATAAGTTTAATCATATAAAAAAATAAATATATATAAAAAAAGAACGTTTCATATATCTACATTTATTTTTGTTCGATTAAATAAGTTGTTCTCTCATACCCATATCCATTTATTTCAAATAGCATATCATATATTTTAAATACATACATAGATACCTACCATACCATATATTTATTTATTTATATATCTATATATATATATATATATATATATATATATATATATATATATATATATATATATATATATATATATATATATATATATATCAAAACAAACAACAAATATATTATATAATAAAATATGTATGTATTATGTATTTATGTATATAATATTATATGTATGCCCCCATATCTATAGCATACAATCTCGGGGTATGTAGATATAAAATAATATTATATAAAATATAACAACAAAATAATATATTCCACATATATAAATATATAATAATAATAATAATAAAAAACACATAATAAAATCCATTAAAATATAACATAAAATACATAATATTTATTTATTTAATTATAGATCTTACGAACGGAACGATGAAGTTCGTTTTGTTTTATATTTATTATTGTTGTTTCTGATGGTGTTACTTAGCATTTGAGTATACACATTACAAATTTTGTAAAATATATATTCGGTTTGTGACATTAAGGGTTGTCGTCCAACAAGCTTAGTTGACTCATAAAAACAAGAGTATTATTCCATCTATACCTTTAAAAAGTGTACGCTAATCAAAATCAATAATGTCGAGCGAATATTGAATCAGGGCGAACTGATAAAACCACCTATCGAAAAAGTGTGTCCATACCAATTGGAATTCGTAGTATATACAGAAAAAAACATAATAAGTTTAATAGAAAATCTACCCAGTAACATCATATTATATAAGAGTGGTATGATTACACTATAATCCCTGTGAGTGGGGGCATTCATGTTTCGTAAATATTACAAATGAAATATGAGACCCATAGAATACCATTACAGTTTCCAGACATGTCGTAGGAGGCGGCTAAATCTGTTTGGGTCGCTGGGTTGACGACACGCAACCGTAAAAAAACAAAAATGTCAACAAACTTAAAAAAATCGGATAAAGCCAAAACAATAATAATCCTCGTTTAAGTACCCGGAAACGAGAATGAGGATCGACACGTGCAGTCACTTCCTCATCACATGTATGAAAGAGTATCGGGTGAAACACGTAGCGCTCCAAGAATCTCGATGGCTTAAAAGTGAAGACCATGTGTCCCAAGGCTATACGTTACACGTAGAGATCACATCGGAAATTTTGGAGTTGGATTTCTCAATGGGCCACAGGTAGAAAAGGCTGTACAGGATTTGGCAATCGATAATGGAATGTGTAAGCTTCGCTTGCACATGATATTAAAGACTCATTTTATAATAAGTAGGATAATCTGATGGGCTCTATACTTGAGCACAATGTCAGATTGGTGACATGGAGACATCCACATAAAGACTTCCCGAAGCCAAATTGACCATGTGTTGATTTGTAAAGGGCAGGCGCGGGTTGTGTTAGACGTGAGATTTTATCGGTCGTCAACAAAATTCATAGTGAATGACCATTGTCTGGTTAGTCCAAAGCTACGATGGAAATTTTCGTATGTCAGGGAGGACAGGGGAATATACAACGCGGTTCTCCTGTGAAGGTCTGATAAATGAAGAAACGCAACGAAAATATCAAGATCTTGTCAGCAATATCATTTAACGATCTAATTACCAATCTGATTAAGTGAACAGTGTCTGGGAAGTATTGAAAACCTCTCGGTATAGTAAAAACTAAGTCCAACATTATGGATGTGAGAGTTGGACTTTGACGGATGAGTACGAGAGATGGCTTCTAACATTCGAGAAGAATCATGCGTGTGATATATGGCCCAAAACGCAACGTTGATGGCACATACCGAGTTCGTTTCGACCACGAAATCAGGAATTCAATGCAAATTTCTGATATCATGCATGAACTCAAATGCCTTTCGATAGGCGAAGAAGTCTACGGCGTAGATAACGATCTGGCATCTTCTGGTTGCTTGCAACAGTATGAAGAGCTGGCTCGTGATCGAAATCGTTGGAGTCAGATTGTTGACACGGTACGTGCCAATAATAAATAAATGATTATAATCTGAAAAATAATAGAAAGTTATGAGTATGAATTTTAGTTTAAGAGTGACTTATCGCTGTACAAAGAAACATAGATGCTTTATACAAGCTAATCGGATTTGACTGAATTTTTATCTCAACAAAACCATATCTTAATGAAAAACTACATAATAAAAATAGATCAATTAGAAAAGAATAGGTATGAGGCCCAATTGAACGTGCTTAAAATACATTCAATTGTATAATTACCGTAATGAACCGCCCAGGTGGCGCAGTGGTTAAAGCTGCGGCAGTTGGAGCGGGAGGTTTGGGATTCGAACCCGGTTCCCGATTCGGGGTAACATGCAAATGGGTTTTTTACCTTTGATCGTTTAGGCGGTTCGATCGGTGGTGTAAAATTGAACATATATCTGGATTCCCTGTCGTGTTTAGAATCCATGGGCCGACCCATCTTCCATGTCAGTACTAGAGGCTGACATGGAGCTATGCAATTCGCAGATGGTTTTACGAAAACGAAAAGAAAGCAATCCTAAATGAACAACAAATACATAATCATTGAAATTGAAATTTAATGATAGATAATCTTTCTGCATCCAGTTTAAATCTCATACTATAAAATATTTGAAACCTTTGATTGACTTAATCTTCGATTCTTTAGTTACATTTATCGCACAAATTTCCTGGAAAATGACAAAAATGAAAATAAATAAACCGTAATTCCAAGAATATATGTATTCTCGTATGTGATATAAAATAAATAATTTTATGTTTAAACGATTTATATAACTTGCCACAAACATGTGCATCAAAATGAATATAATCATTAAAAAAGAAGAAACTGATCTGTGGGCAGTCGGTGAAAACTTACTGAAAATTTCACTTATGAGAATAGTATATTTGCCACTTAAATAATGGAAATTTACTAAAATAAATGAATTTGATTTAGCGTTGTTTAAGATTTAAAAATCACTGAGAAGGGCAGTTAGTTAACCAATCGAAAGAATATTTTAACACATTAATTTTAGAATAATTAAATTTTATTTTATCACATCAAATTGAACAACTTTATCAAACAAGGGCAGTTGTGGGTGGTACTGAGTTTGACAGAATTGACTTTTCACTTGTATAACAGTTATGGTACCATTTTACCAAAGTTTTGAACTCCTTCTTCAAAATTAAAGTTTTGGGAATACAATTTTATTACTTTGTAATAGAATATAAATTGATCAGTGGACTACATATGTAACTAATAAGTGTCTTGCATGTACATAACGTTGTTAACTTGGTTGCATGAAAAATTGATTTATTATTTTTAAACGAAAATAATAATCTTAACTATATTTAAATATGAGCCAAAGATAGAATAGATAGGTAAGTTATGCAAAAGAAGGATGAATGCTTCGGTAGTTTTTGAGGACCTAAAATGCTTGAAAATAAAACAATTCTCTTTAAGGAGAAGGTATGATTACCTCAGTTTTTATAATTGGTTTTACAAAGCACAAGTAGTGCTGAGCATCCAAACTTAACTAATTATAAAGTATGATGACCGTGCTTCATGTTCAGGAGATGTGATCCTATTCAAAATATTATACTGAAAATGGAATCGAAGGCTTGCAAATTTCCAACTCATAAAATATCACAACTTATTGAGTTAAATAATATAAGTATAACTAATATAAGTATAATAAATTATTATTAAATTAAATCAAATACAATCATTCCAACGTAGAAAATCCTTCATCAAAACTGAAATGAAAACCCAAAATGAAACATTGGTTTTCAAAATATACAAAAAACGAAAATTCATATATACGTTCATGTATCATATACAAAAGTATTCCAGACCATAACGATTCATCTTCAAATGCTATATACACTCGGATTAATTTTTACAACTCAACGGAACATTCATTTGGTGTACCCCCCTTGGTAAAAAAACTTAACCCAACCCGAAGTATATATACAAAACAATATAATTCCTTAACTGAAATGAAGAACAAGGCGAGTGTAAAACTAAAATCAATATACATACATATAAACACAATCTAATCTAAATCAAGAAATTTACCACTTAGGACAGCTGTTATCCTCAATAATATATATATGTATGTATTCGTACATACTCGGTGTATATATACAATACAATTTTCTTATATTACCTAACTCACAGAAATAGAATTGAATAAAATAATAATTTCCATTCCTACCCCAAATAAATAAATATATTTTATATATAAATAAAATATTATATATAATATATATATATATATATATATATATATATATATATATATATATATATATATATATATATATATATATATATATATTAATATATATATATATATAACATAAAAAATTATTATTTCATTCCCTCCCGCTTGTACATAAGTATGTACGGTATACACTACAGCATTTTGACTCATTCAATGTAATAAAAAACAATTCTAGAATTTCTATAATACATTAAGAAAAAAATATTTATTTCGGAAAGCACTGAAAACTAATAAACTTTATTATTATTTTTAATAATAATGAAACAAAACAAAAAATAATAACAATAGTAATAATAATAATAAAAAAATATATTTATAAA